>CM065397.1:9625000-10220000 GCA_033060915.1 Euryodendron excelsum | reverse complement strand
AGATGTAACCATTGTATATATATGCATAAATGAGAGATATATTAGTATTACAGAGTAACCGAATAATTGTTGGCAAAAAGAATCTTCTGGTTCTTTAGCGGATATTCATGAAAATTGTCAATTAGTGGACATATTATTGTTGATCACGGGAGACCAAAATATAAAATTATTTTGGAATCAAATCACTTCTGGTGCATTACTTCAGATGTTGTCACTGCAGGTAGTCCATAAACGCTTCTGTTGTATCACTTCAGGTAATTTCACAGTACAAAAATCTTTTAGGTCAAAAAAATTTTGATTTATCACTGCAAGTGATCCCAATATAATATAACCCAGAAGAAAAGTAGCAAATTTCTTTAGTGTATGCTTCTAGTATGAGAAAAGAAGTATAAAGAAAGATATTTTTTATTACCTTCATTACTATATTCTTTTTCATCATATGCTCCTAGTACAACAGAAATAAAGTAAAAACATATATAAAAGTTAAGCAAATTTCTTGTAATGCTAATAGAATAGAATGCATCATCAATATAGAGTTTTATTCCTATTGACCACATTATGTTAACTCTTATATAGCTTAGCTCATCTGAAACCTTCAATCAATTTGTAATGCTTGATATTGTTTTAACATTAATTTCAACTAATGTTAAGTTAAGTTTACACTATAGCAAAGAATTGTGTGCGTTCTAATAATTTCTGCTAGACATATATCTTCTTCATTCATATTTGTAATAATTGACGCATTGGTATGATCCATGCCTTCAAATGCAACATTGATATAATGTTTCATTGTCAAAATTATTCTATCATAGCAATCTGTTGAATATTTAATTATCGTACTACAGGTACGTAATCAATAAAACGTCTTCGTACGTCTTGAGAGGTTGAGCTCGCATTATTCTACTTCTAGTGGCATTTACAACCTTTAGGGTATCTTCAAAAATTTCAAGATTATTATATTGTAATAACATCTGTGACAATATCCATGACTATCAAATAAAAGTACATTCACTTCAAGAAATGATATAAAATTGTCACATGTATCAGCTAATTATAGCACTCGATTGAATGAGTTACACTACGTTGGATCCATACCATTAACTTATCATTTCAGGGATTGATACATATTATAAATTTATATTCTTTTCAGAAAGATAATATAACACTAATGAAAACATAGGAAAAATAATAGGGAACAAAATCAAAATAATGTGGAACTCATAAATAGTACCATAAATAGTAATGTAAATAGTATGCATGAATAGTAATGTAACTATTTACCTTTATCTTCTCTTATATTTACACGACGTGCCATTGAAATACAATTTCTGAATTAACTCTCTTGATATTGCTACTTATGAAGCACGTAAATAGTATGCATGAATAGAAATGTAACTATTTACCTTTATCTTTTTTTATATTTACACGATGTGTCATTGGAATACAATTTCTGAATTAACCCTTTTGATATTGTTACTTATGGAGCACGTTCGAGACATAAAATATAAATATATTTGTCTATCATATCTTCATCAGGAAGATTTCTTCCACATCATTTTCATTGTGGACGTATTTGAATAATAAAAATTGTACTCATTCTTTTATGTGGCAACACTGTTACAACTTCAGGTGCACTAAATCATTGTCTTGCAACTTCAGGTTCATTCAACCATAATCTTGCAACTCCAAGTGCATTTATTGATTATCTTGTAATTACAGGTACAATAAATCATAATAAGCTTTTGAAAAATTCAATGATGACACAATGATAAACTAATATAAGCAGCGGCCATAATAAGTATAATTAAATAATAGCAGCAACATAAATGAAAACAGTAGCAGGCGGCAAGCCGACGTTATAAAGTAACAATAATTAAATAAACTGCATGCAAGTCTGAATAAGCATTCTACAGGAATGCTTGATTTCTTTTGTTTAATTGCATTTGTTAAAGCAATACATATAATAAAATTTGACAATCATCAGTTAATAATCATGTAAAAACCTCTACCGAACACAGTAATCTTAGGTGAGTATTATAATAAATGGCAACCGATAGAACGGTGAAAAGTATTACCGTACTATTGGTTAAAGATTATTTATTGTATAATTACTATGCAAGTACTATTTATAAATAGTAAAAGAACTGTGCATAAACAGTAATTATCAATTATAACTTATACATAGTAAAAACACTATTAATGCATAGGATTTATAACTATACGCTTCATCGATATATTGATATATATGTATATATATATATATATACCTATCATATTACTATTTTTGTCTCTATTATAACTTTCAATCTAGATATCAAAATATAGTCAAGTCAAATGTTTATGGAAAGATATCGAAATATAGATTCCAAATCTATAAATATCGTAGGTAAAAAATGGAAGATCTGGGAGAAATGAAATAACAAAGTTTCGAAATAAATACTATTCATCTCAATAGTTGAACCACTACTCATACTATTCATACAAATTGGGTGAACAGTAAATAATTCAAAATGAAGAAAAATTATACATAAAATGAAAGAATAACAAAAAGCACTTGAAGTATCGTGCTGATAACGTGTTATAAAACTAAAGACATATAAAGCAGATAAAATAACTCAACACAAAATATAGTGAATAGTTCTTCAGGAACTGTTAAATATTGATCATATGAGTTCTTCTGGAACAAGTAGGGTTAGATCTTCTAGATCACCCAAAATTTTATTAATACTACAAAACTAAAAGGAATACAACATGAGTTTTGAAAATTTACCTATATTTCTCTTCTTCTATTTTCTCTCTGCTTCTTTCTTTTTATTCTCTCTCTCTCTCTCTCTAGTTGTTTCTAGAACAAATAAGCCACACTGCTATTTATACGTAGATAGCGTAAAAAATTTGAGACGACTCGTCTACCATAAGGTGTGCCATGACCTCACAACAATATATACATATACAAATATATATGCTAGTCAACATATACCCTAACCAACAAGGGCAGCATCAGCAATCACCACCATGGGCGCCACTTCCAGCATGGCTACAACCTTTGTCATCCTTGCAAGGCATTCAGAAGTTAATATTTTTACCATCTGAAATACGGATTCTTGAACTCTGCACCAAAAGCGACAAGAGAATTGACTTGGAAGGTACTATAAAGTCAAAAGAATAGGCCAACCAATAACATGAGTATTCTTCCTGACCCCATTGGTTGGAGGGATTCCATTCCTAACTTTCAAATAAGATAAGAATTGAAGAAAATCACACCCTTTTCTTCATACCTTAAAAAAAAAAAAAAATTCTTGGGTTTTCTTTTCGTATAGGATCAGAGATAACATACCCAAGTTCCAACCCCAACCAAAACCAACTCCAAAAAAAAAAAATCTTGAGTTTTGTTCAATGAGACTATGATGAATGCTGCCACTTAAAAAATAAAATAAAAAGAGAGAGGGAATCAAGATTCGACCCAATCTGTCAATTACAGATTTTGTTTTGTTATATTTTAGGTCTCAAAGAGATGATTAATTTTAATCAATCAAGGCTCCAACTGACTAAAAACACCAAATAGTTGTTAAAGATCAAAGTGAAACAACTTCAAGTGTGGACCTTTCGTAAAACTTGTGGCTGTAATTAATTAACCAAAATGTAAAACTCCACAAAACATGTGCACCAAAAATAACCAACGCTTTTTCTCAATCCAAATTTCAAGAGATTCCTCTAATACCAATGAGACATTCGTTCGTGGCTTGACTTAGAAACTATTTTGTAGACCGTTACAAGAAAGCAGCTCCTGTATCTCCGTGGCTGCTTTGCATCTCTTGTATGTATATATTCCCAAACAAGCAAGTACCAAAATGCGACCGTTGTTGAAGTTGGAGAGAAGAGCAGTGGCGGCAGCAGCAACCTACCCTACCTCCCATGGCTTCTTCTCTGCCAAACTGTCCGCCGTTTGAATTCTCCTCCAAGTATTATTCCGACGCCGGGGGCAGTTGTTGGAGGCAGAGCAGTTTCTTTGGAGGCAAAGCAGTGCTGAGTCAAGGTGTTGGGTACTCTGTTATTCTTGGGTTTGGGGCCTTCTTTGCAGTCTTCACTTCCTTCCTGGTACTACTATACCTTCCCATCTCTAGACTCTACACTCTATTAGTCATGAGGAGCATACTTCTAATTATTGGCAATACCATGCCTAGTTTGCTTCTTTATCCATGCATATTTGAGATTTATATTGTTGGAAACACCAAAACAGCCTGTGACTCTCAGGCCTCGCGCAGTAGGAGGCTCGTGCACTGGTTACTTTTTTACCATTACTGTACGTGTTGGCTAGGAATCTGACTTAAAATGGTTCAGCGGCATTTGTGTTAACATAGCCCTGATACTGTGTTAGAACAATAAGAAAAGAGAGAAGGAGAGAGATGAGCTCGAGAACCGGATCTCAGTGTCATAATGCATTATGTTGATATATTGAAGTTCCCTATTAGATTGAGAGAATCTGTAAATAGGCCCAAAAGAAATGATAAACAAGTAATAGAAAATAGAAAATCATACATATAAGATAATAGCTAACTAGGAAATTGTAGAAGAAACTAGACTAATATTCTTTAACAATTCCTTCTGAGGGCAGTCCCAGATAATTACCCTAGGTAGAGAAGAGGATATAATGGTGGGCAAAACCTTATCAACCAAAACCGAGCCAAACCCTTCTTGATCAACCATTTTCACAAGTTGTTCAAATTAGAAGTAATAACAATGGATTAGTTTTCCAGGTTTGGCTAGAGAAGAGATATGTTGGTTCCCGCCACACATCGGAATGGTTCAACACTGCAGGCAGGAATGTCAAAACAGGACTCATTGCCAGTGTGATTGTATCTCAGGTAATGTTCTTAGATTGCCCCCTCCTGCAAATCTGAAACACCTCTATGTTCAACTAAATAGCATTTTTCCAAAATTTTTATTCCTGAAGTGGACTTGGGCTGCTACAATTTTACAAAGTTCTACTGTCACGTGGCAATATGGAGTTAGCGGTCCCTTCTGGTATGCCAGTGGGGCTACCATCCAGGCATGTCGAAACTAAATCTTTTTGTCTCCTCAAAAGACATGGAGATACATTTCTATACATAATTTGGTGATTCTATCGAACAGGTACTCTTGTTTGGTGTAATTGCTATAGAGATCAAAAGAAAAGCTCCTCATGCTCATACCGTATGTGAAATTGTGAAAGCTCGGTAAGTCCCATAGTTCATCATATATTTTTTTTTTTTCATTTCTTCAAATGTGATGGGCCGATGGCAATCTTTGTGATACTTCAGATGGGGGACGGCAGCTCATCTTGTCTTTCTTGCTTTCTGCTTCTTGATGAACATCATTGTCACGGCCATGCTGCTTCTTGGCGGTTCTGCTGTCGTGAATGCACTCACTGGAGTGAACATCTACGCTGCAAGCTTTCTAATACCGCTTGGCGTAACTGTCTATACACTGGCAGGAGGGCTAAAAGCCACCTTCTTGGCAAGCTACATACATTCTCTGATAGGTATTTTGTAACATTTTCTTCCCAATTGCGTTTGGCCTTTTAGATTGCTGCTGCTTGTCTAAGCTTTATATTTTGAATTTGGTCTTTCAGTGCATGTGGTTTTAGTCATATTTGTGTACCTGGTTTACACGGCAAGCAGTGAGCTTGGCAGCCCGAGTATAGTATATCAGCGTCTGCTGGAGGTTTCGAGCAAATCAAGAGTCTGTCAGGAGCCACTATCGCACGATGGGCAATCTTGCGGTCCAGTGATTGGGAATTACAAGGGCTCTCACCTTACCATGTTGAGTTCTGGAGGGCTTATCTTTGGGATCATCAACATTGTTGGCGGCTTTGGTACTATTTCTGTTGATAATGTAAGTATCATACTATCACTGGCTACCTTCCTAAGTTGCTGATACTAACAAGCATGGATAGGGACACGGATACAACGCTACATGGTATTTTTCAAAAAATGCAAGACACCTTTAGTGGTTCCTATACCTGTCATATTCCTTGGATACATAAAAGTTTTACTCAAAGATAATGAAAAAAATGTAGAATAACACTAATTTAAATTAAAAACCATGTATTCTATAATTTAAACAACAAATTCAGTATCAATTGCATTACTTTTACTTTACAATTGAATTTTAAGTTATTTAATGTATTTCATATGTATAAGTGATGGAGACAAGTGTCAAAGTGATGGAGATGGGTGTCCCTCAAGTGTCTAAAGTGTATCTGATTATAAGAAAATAATAAAAGAATTGAACACTTTTAAACGTGTGTTCGACACGTGTCAAAGTAGTGTCCGACAAGTATCATATCCGACACGGACATGACACCTGCTTAGAAGTGTCAGTGCTTCTTAGGGCTGATGAAACAAAGAATTTGTACTGTGCTTGCTGATATGTCTAGATGTGAATCTGCAGGGTTATTGGGTGAGTGCCATTGCTGCAAGGCCTTCATCAACTCATAAGGGCTATTTGTTGGGTGGGTTGGTCTGGTTTGCCGTGCCATTCTCTCTAGCAACCTCACTTGGTCTAGGAGCATTAGCCCTGGATCTGCCCATCACAGCAAGCGAGGCCAGTCATGGACTTGTTGCTCCTGCAACAGCCATTGCTTTGCTGGGGAAAGGAGGATCTATTCTTCTACTCACCATGCTTTTCATGTGAGTTGAGTTGCAAGGCAATCCTAGATTTTTCTTATGATTCCAAGATCTAGAAACTCCAATATTTCAGCATGGTGTCTGAATTTTTGATCCTTGAAAAACAGGGCTGTGACATCGGCTGGTTCGTCCGAGCTAATAGCAGTCTCCTCATTATGCACTTATGACATCTACCGAACTTACATAAATCCAGACGCCAATGGAAAGCAAATCCTCAAAGTGTCAAGGGGAGTTGTCCTGGCCTTCGGATGTTTCATGGGACTTTTAGCAGTAATACTAAACATGGCCGGAGTTTCCTTGGGCTGGATGTATCTTGCCATGGGAGTCCTCATCGGTTCACCTGTCCTTCCCATAGCTTTCATGCTTCTATGGAGGAAAGCAAATGCAATTGGCGCCATTCTCGGGACAACAATGGGCTGCGCCCTCGGAATTATCACCTGGTTGTCGGTTGCAAGCATTGAGTATGGCAGGGTCAATCTTGACACGACTGGCCGGAATGCCCCAATTCTGGCCGGAAACCTTGTCTCTATTCTCACCGGTGGAGCTGTTCATGCTGTATGCAGTCTTCTGTGGCCTCAGAACTATAACTGGGATACCACTAAGCAGATAACTATGGTTGAAAAGGAAAAGAGTGAATTGGCAACTGAGGAATTCAAGGAAGAAAAGCTGATAAGAGCAAAAGCATGGATAGTGAAACGGGGTGTTGGTTTTACTATTGTCATTGTTTTGTTGTGGCCTCTGCTCTCTCTTCCTGCAGGTAAATTCATATATATATATATATATATATGTATGTATTTATATAAAAAAAATATATAGATAAGTTATATATTGTATATGATTTGTTTGTTAATGCAGGGCAATTCAGCAAAGGGTATTTCACATTCTGGGCAGTCATAGCTATAGCATGGGGTACCATTGGATCAGCTGTGATTATAGTTTTGCCATTGACAGAGAGCTGGAAAACAATCCAAAGTGTCATTCTTGGCATGTTAACAAATGACAGGCTGATGGAAAAGGTTGAAGAATTGAATTTCAAGCTGCACACAATCATGTCAGCAATGCCCGAAGCAGAGAGAATTTACTTGCTTGAGAAAGAGAAAGCCAAGAAAAATGAAGCATCAGAGCACATTGTCCCAGCCTAATATCATAATTTCTCAATAGGAACAATAGTAACACAGGAAAAATAAATGATGATTGTTATTGAGCCTTGCTCCTGAATTTCCCTAAGCATGTATATGGAAGTGTTGGGAATTATATATATATATAAAGTTTTGCATTCCACACTGTGACAGCACCGGATGAAGTTTTGCTTTCCACCCAGATTGAGTGATTGAAATAAAATGATGCCATTATTTCAATATTGCACGAGAGAGAGAGAGATTCTTTCTCACCCTTTTATTTCCTTCTCCTTGAAAAATCCAGTTGTTAGTGAACATTCTTGTCCCATATATTTTGGAAATTGTATATAGAGAATTCGGGCATGATATCTAACATTTTGAGTTTCCTCTGTATTCCCGAGAGTTTTACAAAAATGGAATAAATGAAGGTGGGGTGGTATATTTGAAACTGCCTGAAAATGCCAATTGACTAAGCAAGTAATATACAGATTGGAATATACACCTGATTTTCATAAAGGAATTCCAGCAGCAGTGGTGCAATTCATCATTATGCCTTTGCAGGAGGTGCTATCTGTCTATGAACCTCCAGCAGTAAGCCAGTATGTCTGAGAAGGTATCCTGAAGAAATTATCAATCTGCCCCCCAAATCAGCCCACCGTATGCAGGCTTCCTGTTGCTTCATAACATAGGTTTATCGAGGAGCATGTTTCTGATTCGATAATTAGATTTTGAGCGATCAGCATCGACACCCTCTTTTCTTGCAGAATGAGCTGCTGCTTGCTCTTTCATAGCTTCCTTCTCTAATTTCTTCTTTTCAGCATCTGCCAGCTGCTCATTCTCCACACGTGCTTTATTGAACATCTTGCAAAAGACGAACAAGATTTGTGTAACTGCAAACAGAAACCAAAAAGGGTCAACACCTCGCACGTATGGAGACCACAGAATCCACTGAAAGGCAAAGGTAAAAGTATTGATCATCTATTTGAATTCACAGAAGAAGTTTTCATTTCGTAGCATTATTCCAAGAATCAATTAGAGTCATCGCCACACAGGCTGTGCAAACACTAAAACACCAAATCAAGTTAAACAGGAATAATAGTATTATGGGGATGACAGAAGAAGAGAACTGGTGGAGTATTCTCCAGAGGGCCAACTCTGTAGAATAAATAGTCAGATTATGACAACCAGGGATAACCAACATATGACCATCTAGGAAAGCAGTTCCCAAGGTCATGAAATCAATCCACGGAATTGACGCACAGCTTTCTACAGATCAAATCATAGAAGCTAGATTGAGAGAGGAAAATCTGAAGCCGAAAATAAAAGATGCCTGCCAATTTCCTCTCATATAGATCTGTATCTACAGTGGAGAACTGGCCTCTCCCTTATCTAAAATTGATATTGTTTCTCTGCAATCTTCATTTTATTTGAAAGAAAATTCTCCTCCACACAGGCACTGTTTGGTTCTTGGAGATGGTGAGGGAAAAGGCAATGGAAAGAGAAAGGAAAGGAAGAAACAGAAGCAAAAGGATGGGAAATGAAAGGAAAATCCTCTGTTTGTGAAAATAATTAGATTTCCTTCCCCAGTATTTTATCTCGCATCTCCTCACCATTTTATTAGGAAAAATGGCTTTCTTCAAAGTGATAACAATTCTCCCCTTCTCTCCTTCGCTCGTCAAAAAAAAACAATTCTCTCCTTTTCCTTTAATTTTCTTGTCCTCAACATTTTCCAACACCGCTAAAAGAGGAAAAATGAAATCCCTTCTGATTTCTCTCTTTCCTTCTCAGTTTCCTAATTCCAGATATAGCTACAATGGTAGCATGGATAAATAGCCATTTCTTTTCCAATAACAAAATGATGCTCGGTCTCTACTGCCAAGATCATTGAATAATTTTATGTATGACTTATCCGCGTCTTGTTTGGCTAAGCAAAAACCAAAAGACCACATCATCTTGAAATTTCTCACGCCAAGCCATAAACAAGTTCAAAGCTAGGAGATTCTTACAAAGCACATAAAAAATTAAGGTTTTCCCGGCAAGGAGAACTGGAAAGCATAAAACATTCAAGAAAAAAGAGTGTCAGAAAATATGAATATTTGATTCAGTTTTAGGCGAGTCCCACTCTTACCCTGCATAGTCATTTTTTTAGTTACACAGACATCTGTCATCTGGGAACTTTACATAATTTTCTGGTAATTATGGGTTGCTGTAATATTGATGGATGGATATCCTTTTTGGTCTAATTATATCATAGAATCTTTTGTCAGTTTAGATGGGATTAGTAAGTTAAAAATATATAAGTTCCTAATTTTTAAAGTCCTAGTGTTAAAATATTTATCACCATATTTGTAGTGTTAAATTATAAAGATCCTGCATCAGAAGTTGTTTTTTATTTTTTTCAGAACATGCTATACACGGTTTCCAGAACAGGTGATCAAATATAACCATTTTTCCAGCACATATGAACACCATATAATTTCTCATGCTGGTAACTAATGAAACAAAGCATTATCTAATAGCATGAACTCAGGCACAAGTGCATCATATGTGTATCTTTGTGTTTCTAGGGGTCAATCTTGAACCTCATAATTCATGGACACGGCAAAACATCGAAATGAACAAACTGTCCATTTTATTCCATCAAACTTTGTCCTATAACAAGATGGAGTCTATGCAAAATAGAACTTTTTAAGTGTAAATCATCTTTTGTTTAAAGCAGAAAAAAGTTCTCACTAGGAGAAGCTGGTTTTGGTC
This sequence comes from Euryodendron excelsum, assembly GCA_033060915.1. Taxonomy (NCBI): domain Eukaryota; kingdom Viridiplantae; phylum Streptophyta; class Magnoliopsida; order Ericales; family Pentaphylacaceae; genus Euryodendron; species Euryodendron excelsum. Next base: position 10,209,463 of record CM065397.1, on the reverse strand, counting down.
TGTCCAAACTCCAAAGCAAGATGCCTTATGGTTGTCTGTAGACGCTCCTGTTGCTTCCCAAGCAAGAAAAGATAGAGTGATTAAACTTAAGGATTTACACTTGCATTGTTACTGATTATGGCATTGCGAGAGCTGGAAGTGAAACAATAATGGATTGCTAATCAATTACCTCTCATATTGGGAGACTCAATTCAGAATACCCATGTATAATACATCCACATTTGTCTCATAGCAATATCTTCTTTTTACTGCCTTCTTTTACTTTGCAACAAAAAAGATGTAGATACTCAAATTTATATCTTCCGACCTTCTGATAATACATACATACATTTGCAAACACATTGAATAGACTTATTTTTTTAGATGTGAATGCCAAAGAACCAAGGGTGTGAATACCTAGGATTTCTCTTCTATCCTTCTCTCATCTTTGTATTCCCCATCCTTCAAGCACTTCCTATCCTTTCTCCGATAATCCGTCAAAAGTTATCTTGTTCACACCTTCCCTAGTAATCCAGCCATACCCTCTAGGTTTCCTAGGGGTTCAAGCATCATTAAGAATCAGAGAATTATATTTTTGACTGATAAGCCTAATGAGGAAATATCTTTTCTTTCCTTTTTGTTTATTTTTTACTAGTAAGCCTTTTGCATGATTAAGAAAAATAAAATCACACTTCAGATGCCCGCCACAGGGGTGAGGCCAATAAATATGTCTGTGGATGAAGAGTTCCATTCTAACAAGGAACTAATATAAACTTGACATAATATTCAGACTACTAGCTTTTTGGTTGGCATTTCAAAAAAAATAGGCAAGTTAACAATATCCTTAATGGTACTTGTATATTGATGAAATCTGTATGTCAAACTAAGAAAGCTATCAATATCATCAAAGCACATGCTCATGCTTATATTAACAACATATGCATTTTAAACTAAATTGCAATCACTCGAGAATCCCGTACTTCCCCAAAGCAATTCCCCATTTATTGATTTCTTCTTCCCTGGTTGATTTTTTCCCTTTCTGTATTTTGCAAACATTAGAGCCATAAGACAAATATCTTAATGCTGTCATCTTCTTCATGTTGAAATTAAATGCCTTTGAGCTCTTGTTCGAGTTCTTCCTTGATGACCGGAAGGGGAGACAGAAGTATACAATGCCTCTTCCCCCTGGAGGCTTTCTGGCATTTCATCTTTCTTGATTTCCGGAATGGGAAGCTCTCTGATCTTTCCTTCGAGTTCGAGTTTTTATTTTATAGAAGAATGGTAACAAAAAGAAGAGCGTCAGCTCCAAAAATCTTTTTTTTGCATTGCACAAATTGTAAATTTTTTTACTATGATACCTATTCCAACATTTCCAGAGGATTACATTAAGGTTTGGTTGAAAGATGCAACGTACATCAAAGATTATCTCTTCAGATTCGTTAAATGGTCTGCGGACTTCAAATCGGGGGCTGAACCTTCAATCGTTCCTATGTGGATTCAGTTTCCGAATCTTCTTCCGATCTGTTTTTACTGTTAGAGTATGTTATGTTATGTTTAGTCCCACATTGATTAACCACAACTGATAAAAGGCTTATGCCTAATATAAATAAACATTACGTGTGTTAGGGTTAAAATAACACCCTACATACACTTTATTCACACAAACGACATGGTATCAAAGCTTAGTCTAGATCCTCTATAACAGCCACTGTCAACCACCACCAGCTACTACCGAAACCCTAACTCGACCCCAATCTCTCCTTCAAAATCCTAACTCGACACCCATAACACATTGGAGTAGACTGATCATCATCACCACTCCATTTTCTAGGGCTGACGTCATCGGCCGTACGATGACGTCATGCTGACGTCAGCCCTAGCTGATCGTCCGAAGTTCGGGATGCTCCATTCCAACTCGTTTTCACCTTCTGGATATTATGGTGATTTTTTTGAAATTTTTTGGAGCCATTTGATGTGAGTTTTCTATTTTTGAAATTTTTTTGCCCGATTTTTTGATCTCCTGTTTGCGCGATTACCCAAGCTTTTGTTTGCTTGAATCTTATTCTATGGGTGCCAATTTACTGTTCTAGAGGTTTCCTTGGTGTTTTCTTGCTCGTTTGTTGGTTCGATGGGCTATTTTTGGCTCTTTTCCATCGACGGCTTTGCCTGTGGGACTGATTTGGGCTTGTTTTCTTCCTTCCCTACACTTCTTGGGGCTGCTATCATGCCCTAGATGATCTCCAAAGTTAGTACATGATTCTTCTTTTCTGGGATTACTTTGGCATTTTGTTTATAGTTCCTTCAGCCCTTGTTTTTGACTTTGTGCTCCTCTATTACTATTTGAAATGACTACTAGTCCTGTTTCCAGTATTTCTAGTTCTCCTACTCCTACTATTTCTCACCACTGGTCCCCTAACATGTTGTCCATCACTGCTATTCGTTTGAATGGAAAGAACTATGCTATTTTGGCTAAATCTGTTGAGACATATTTTTTTGGCTCCAAGCAACATGATTTTCTCACTGATGATCCTCCTATTGCCACTACTGCACTTGCCCATTGGAATATTGAGGTTGCCCAAATTCGCCTTAAATTGTGGAATAGTATGGAACCTGATATTAGTGGTGCACTAATGTTTTTGGACACCGCTAAACAAGTTTGGCAACAAACTCAGGAGTTATATTCTGGGATTAATAATCTACGTCGGACTTTTGATTTGTATCAGGACTATTTTTCTCTGGGTCTTGGAGACTCTTCTTTGGAGACATATTATGCTAAGTTCAATCGTGTTTGTGAGGAACTCAATATTTGTTAGCCTCTTTCTATTGATGTTAAGGTTATGCGTCGACAGTGTGAGTTTCTTCATGTGACTCGCTTCTTGAATGGTTTGTCTAAGTCTTATGATCCGATTCGTTCTCAGTTGCTAGGAGGTCAGGAGTTACCTTCTCTCAGTAAAGTGCTCAGCCGCCTTCGCCAGGCCTCTATATCTAATACTGGTTCTATGTCTTCATTGCCTTCTAATCAGTCTGCTTTCATTGCTTCGGTTCCTAATGGTCCTCCTTTCCGTGGTTTTGGGCGTGGTGGTCGCGAGTCTGGAGGTGGCCGTGACTCTAGTCAAGGTGGCCGTGTTTCTATTGGTCCCGATCGTGATTCTGGGCTTACGGGTCAGCAGTCAGGAGTTACTGGCCGTGGTCGGGGTCGTGTTCCTCGGTTTTGTACTTATTGTAAGAGGACTAATCATATAGTTGATTGTTGTTGGCAACTTAATAGCCACCCTTCTGCACATCAGGCTACTGTTTCTGAGCATGATGGGTTTCAGTTCACCAGGTCACCTAGCTCCACTCCGCATGTGGTTACTATTTCAGAGGATGAATACCACCGTCTCATGTCTCTACAGCCATCTCCTCTGCCATCCTCCACTACTACCTTTGCTGGCCTTGCTTCTCATTCTCTGTGAATCATTGATTCTGGTGCTAATGATCATATGACTGGTGCTTCCGCTATTTTGTCTGGCTCTCGTCCTATTGGCCAGTCTTCTCATGTTACCTTAGCCGATGGTTCCACTTCTCACATAGCCGGTTTAGGTCCCCTTTCTTTAAATTCATCACTTTCTTTGGACTCTGTTTTTCATGTTTCTCATTTTCCATATAGTCTCCAGTCTGTCAGTAAGTTTACTAAATCCTTAAATTGTTTCGTCATATTCTTTCCTGGTTACTGTGTTTTTCAAGATCTCACGACGAGAAGGAAGATCGGTGGGGGTACTGAGTTGGGTGGTCTCTATTACTTTACTGATGACGAGCTCCCGCCTTCTGTTGCCCTCCAGTCCTCAGTTTCTGCATACTAGCTTCATTGCCGCCTTGGTCATCCATCTCTCCAGAATCTTAAACACTTAGTTCCGTCTTGAAGTCGTGTTATTGATTTACCTTGTGAAATCTGTCAATTTAGTAAGCATCACCGTGTTTCTTTTTCTCCTAGAGTTAAGAGTCGTGTGTCGCGTCCTTTTCATTTAGTTCATTCCGATATTTGGGGTCCTTTCCGTGTTCCGTCATGCTTCAGATTTCAGTATTTTGTTATTTTTGTGGATGATTATTCCCGTCTTACTTATGTTTATCTTATGAAAGCACGTTCTGAGTTGTATGCCATTTTTAAATCTTTTTACCAAGAAATAAAAACTCAATTTGATATTCCTATTCAGATTCTCCATACTGATAATGCTGCAGAATATTTTTGTACTCTTTCAGCTGTTTTTCTTGATGACTATGGTATTATTCATCAATGTTCTTGTTCTGGCACTCCCCAACAGAATGGAGTTGCTGAACGTAAGTTGCGTCATATGTTAGATGTCACCCGTGCCCTTTTATTTCAGCGCCAAGTTCCTCAATCTTTTTGGAGCGATGTTGTTCTTACTGCCGGGTATCTCATTAATCGCATGGCTTCCACGATCTTAGGAGGTCAAATTCTATATGACGTTTTGTTTCCTGGTCACTCTCTGTTTTCTCTGCCTCTTTAGGTTTTTGGTTGCACATGTTATGTTCATGCTCTTGGTCCTGGACAGGATAAACTAGATCCCTGATCCATTAAATGTGTCTTTCTTGGGTACTCTCGGACCCAAAAGGGATATCGGTGTTATTTTCTGCCTCTCCGGCGTGAGTTTGTGTGTGCTGATGTCACCTTCAATGAATCCTTATCTTTTTTCCTGTCTTCTGTCCCACTAGATCCGTCTCATTATATCCTCACCTCGGTTCCTTCTCCGCCCGCTCCTCTGCTCCCACTGCAGGTATATACTCATCGGCCAAAGGTTCCTTCTATACCACCTTCGCCCCCGCCCGTCTCGACCGCATTGTTGCGAGATCCTGAGCCATCGCCCGATTCGGAACCAATGTCACCGCCTTCTCCTGCTTCACTTCCTATTGCTCTTCGCAAAGGTACTTGTGCTTGCACTTCTCATCCTATTGCTCGTTATATCTCTTATGCACACTTATCTCCCTCCCTTCGTGCCTTTGCAACTTCTGTTTCGTCCATATTTGTTCCTAATACTGTTCAGGAAGCCTTATCTATTTCCGAGTGGCGGATGGCTATGGAAGATGAGATGTCTGCCCTTCACCATAATGGCACTTGGGACTTGGTATCTCTTCCGTCTGACAAAACTACTGTCGGGTGTCGCTGGGTGTTCATTATAAAATACCATCCGAATGGGTCTATTGCGCGCTATAAGGCCCATCTTGTTGCTAAAGGTTATACTCAGACTTATAGTGTTGATTATGTAGAGATTTTCTCTCCTGTTGCCAAGCATGGGTCTGTTCGTACTCTTCTGTCTCTTGCTGCTAATCTTGGCTGGCCTTTATTCCAATTGGATGTCAAAAATGCCTTCCTGCATGGTGACCTTCATAAGGAAGTCTACATGGAGCAACCACCAGGGTTTGTTGCTTAGGGGGGAGCGTAATCGGGTATGTCGCCTCCGTAAAGCATTGTATGGCCTTAAGCAATCTCCTAGAGCTTGGTTTGGCAAGTTTAATGATGCTGTTCTGAGGTTTGGCATGTGTCGTAGTGAGTCAGATCATTCTGTTTTTTCTCTCACGTTGGCAAAGGGAAAAGTATTGTTAATTGTCTATGTAGATGACATTATTATAACTGGTGATGATCAGAAATGTATCGATGAGTTGAAAACCTTCTTACAGCAACAATTTTATACCAAGGACTTGGAAAAATTACGATATTTCTTAGGTGTTGAGGTGGCACAATCGCAAGATGATATTAGCTTGTCTCAAAGAAAGTATGTGTTAGATATTTTGCAAGAGACTGGACTATTGGGAAGTAAACCTATTGAGACCCCCATGGATCCTAATGTGAAACTATGTGTTGACCAGGAGAAGTTACTCCCTAATCCATATCAATATCGCCACTTGGTTGGTAAGTTGAACTATGTTACAATCACACATCCTAATATTTCCTTTGCAATCAGGTCCGACCCCCAGGCTTTCTCGACCCAGTGTCGCAAGGGTATGCGTTGAGGTGGATCTTCTCAAGAAAAACCCTAATAGGGTCTGGTTAAACATGGGACAATACGAAGGAAGATGGAAGAAAATCGTCTATGAGAAGGACTTAAGGTATTGTACGTCTTGTTCCAAAGAAGGTCATGCAAAGTAAAACTGCAAACTTCGTTCAAAAAACTCCAGTGCAACTGATGCAGCCAACAAAGAGAAGTCCAACCTGCAGCCGTCAGCTCCTAACTCTAATGCCTCTAGGAAAAAATCTGCACAAGGTCAAGGAGGAAAAGCTCCCTCACGTCAAGTCTACAGGCCAACGGACAACACCATCCAATCATCCTTTGATAATACATATAATCTTCCAAACAAAACTGCAGACAATCAAGCAGAATCTTTTTTATGTTAATAAAGAAACTTCTCAGCACATACAGATTTCTGCCGATCCTTCAACCAGTACTGCTTCTCATGATTCTCAGTTGAGGGTTGATTCTTCTCATCAGGTAATAGTAGATGCCATTGACTCATCTCTGGCTGCTAACAATTCCAATGTTGATAATTCTGGTACAGAATCTTTTTTATGTTAATAAAGAAACTTCTCAGCACATACAGATTTCTGCCGATCCTTCAACCAGTACTGCTTCTCATGATTCTCAGTTGAGGGTTGATTCTTCTCATCAGGTAATAGTAGATGCCATTGACTCATCTCTGGCTGCTAACAATTCCAATGTTGATAATTCTGGTTGGATCCCTTATTGGGTTCCACACACCACAACCCAACCCAAACACATGTACATGCTCAATAGCTATATGGATCCACATAATACAAGACACACACCCAACACTTTCCTACATGATAGCAACAGAAAACTGAACAAATTAATGCGGAAAATAAAATCAAACCTTGTTCAAAAGGGCACCTAGCTGGATCCTCCCCAAAATACTGAGAAAGTGAATCTGCACTTCTTCCCTGTAAGACAAAATGTGTTAGAGAACTCAACTAAATGAGAACCAGCACATTACAACTAAAGAAAAGACTGAAAAGAACCCTCACCACTTCAGAGTACAAGGAGATAAGCAACCTTACTTCAGCTTCAGCAGTATGAAGGAAATTCTTCAAGGCCTGAAAAGCCAAGTATTGATTCTTAGATTTGCATGAAATATACGTCCAAATGTCTCTTATTATTTTTAAAATTAAACAAGCTTCAAACACTTTGGGGCACGTCCATCACTAAAACAAACATGAAACACGTTGCAAGTTTGAAGAAAATAACTTGGGATCCAATTGTAACCGACAATGTAATTTTATGCCTAATTTGATGTTTAAGTTATGGAATACATGATTCTAGATTCAACTAGTGTTCTCTTGCAATTTTTTCATTATCTTTGAGTAAAATATTACTATATATCAATATAAGTATATATATATATAATTTTGACACTTCCAGCGTGCCATGTTCTACATTTTCTTAAAATCACCGGATCGGTGTGTCCAAGTCATGTCATGTCGCATGCCCGTGCTTCTTAGCCTATAACATAACACTAAGCAAGCTTCTAAGCCACTAACTAATATATGTAAACACCATTTATAAAAAGGGCATCCAAGTGCACGAGGCTCCCGCCATTGTTTCTAGGGAGGGTGGGAGGGTAGGATGTACACAGGCTTACTTCTGCATGCACAGAGGATGTTTCCATATTTTGAACCCATGGAACTTTGCTCATAATGAAGCAACACTACAGCTGCATCAAAGCCCACCCTCAATAGTAAACACCATTTCTGACCCTAAATTTTTATTCCAGAAAAAAGAAATTTATTTTACAAAACTCCACCTAAATGATAAATTTACACCCAAAGATAGCATATTAGGGGAGGCCTCTTATCATTCATGATAAGCCACGCTGCATCAATCTGCTTTAGTTGACAAACTCAATGTCAAGTTGGTCTTTTCATTCTATTTGTAGCTTCAACTAGGGAATTCAACCAATCGAACATTTCAATTTCATTTCATTCTATCCTTCCATTCAGGTAAAACAACCCTTTCATCATTTGCCATTTCTCTTTGTCCAGCCAATAAACCTTCACTCTTGTATTCCAACTTTGAAGGATTGCTTGAATGGAACGCCAAATTAAAGATATTCCTAATCATATGGTTCCCTCATGCTCCTTCCCCCCTCCCCAAACTGATCATCATTACTTAATGAAGATTTGGGTAGATACTTTTCAAGATTAGTCATCACTTTGAATTCATAGATTCACTTTTTGTTATCATCCTTTTGCCACATACTCCATCGTTATTCATAATCTCAAGCAATCCGTCACTCGACTTGTCTCAGGAAATCAAAGATGCCGTAATCTGCTTTTTGCTATTAATTAAATGTCCATCTTCCATTGTTTCATATACTCATCAAAAATTGGTGGTGTCCCCTAATTATTTACTGCTTCAAGAAAAGATGCATTCATGCCAAAGGATTCTTCTGATTAAGTTGATACATATCCTCATTTCTGGCAATTATTGCTACATAAGTTGAAAGCTGCTTTGATCTTTCATTCACAGGTAGCGTGTTGTCTACAAATGGAATGACATCTCAGGACACTTGCCAGCTCTAATACCAATTGATGCAGTGAGCAACTACAATGGAAGAGGAAACAAAGAATATTTGACATTAAAACGGAAAAGCAGCCCAAGGGGATATTTTTCTTCTTTGAGGCAACAAAAGATGCCTCTAGAAATCTCATTGAAATAAATAGAGTGAGCCCCTCACATTTTCAAGAAACCACCAACTGGAAACATAACTCTTGTTAAGTTCCAAAGACCATGCAATCAAAAATCATACAAGACATTGACTTCTATATGGTAACGTGCTAAGCTAACTATAAAAATGTAGAAGTAAACAACCTCAGGAAACCTGAAGTTATAAAACTACCCAGACAATAAACTTCTTCAAATGCCATGACCAGCTGGGATGCATGAGTAGTGTCCCTTGGTAATATCAAAGCCACAAAGAAATAATCAAGATCTCAACTTGTTTTGACCAGCTTTGAATGATCAACCTTGATACTCGAAATTGTTGTGAGACATTGAGTCAAAATCAAAGGAATTTCAGCAAAACTCTGATCAAACTCAAGCAAGATTCCCACAACAAAATTAGAAAATGGTATTCACGAATTCTTACAATGATGAGGTGAAATCCAAAAGTACAAATGAAAATTCAATTTCACAAGCATCAATAAAAATATTCCACAGAAAAAAGAAAAAAAAACCCCAAGACGAAAATAATACCAAGCCAAATTCATCAGAATGGGAGAAAGAGCCAATATAGTTTAAGAGGGCAGCATAAAATTGTGGCTTATATGCAGCAGACCATGTGAATTAACTTAGTACACATAAATATATATATATATATATATATATCTACAGCATCTAACAAATTGTAGTGTTGAGGCCAATATACCATGTAAGTTCAAAGGAGTCTCTCCTCTTTGGACAATAGCAGGATTGTAACTTCCATCCAATGTGCTCCGCTACCATTCAATGTGCTCCCCTTATAGGCATTTAAAATTGCATGCTGATAGTTGCTCTTTTGGTAAATAGAGCAAAATAATACTAGAGACTAGAGATATTTCTACAAATCAGAAAATTTATAATGTTTTTGCCTATTAGAAGCCATGTTCTAAAGAAAGTCTTGGTTGGCAGAGGACTTGGCCTATCTTTAGGTCATAGAGAAGAATTAAACTCCGTACTCTTGCTACTGATAAAGGAGGCCCTTTTTAATTGATACTAACAGACGAAAATAATTAAAGAGGCACAGAGGAGATTGACCCAAATATGCGCACACTATATAAGAGGTCTATTGAAGGTAGGGGTTCAATAATCAAGCCCATCTTCAACCCAAAAACTCTAAAAGATCCTAGACAAAGGATGGAGAAGACCACACTAAGAGGTTGCCAACAAGCAAGTCCAAAAAAGTAAAACAGAAAGAAACACTGAGCTTGACAGCAGACCTCACAACCCCTACAGAAACTGGCTATTTTAAACCTCCATGCACAAAATTTCCATGCTGCCTTCAAAAGTTTCAAGGAATGTCCTCCAACTTGACTGGAGACACTTCAGTAAGTGAGGAAAGAGATCACAACTGCTGAACCACAGCATGATACAATAAGAGATGATCCACTATCTCCTCATGTAATTTGAAAATATAACACCAACACAGAATCTTTTTTACCTCAGCATTTCGAATTACCAATTGTTATATTCATTCCCAGAGCCATAGGGACAAACAGCCCACCCAACCGAAAAGCCCTTCAAACTCCTATATTGTTCACCTAAACTTCTTCCCCCTCTTGCTCCATATACCCATAAAAAGACAAAGGCCCACAAGCTCTCCCTTTCAACAGCAAACCGCGAAAACCACTAAACCAGTTGTGGACCTGACATAGCTTTGGTAAAGTTTCTAGAGTTTCTGAGTCCACAGTCCACTCTTTTGATGGAGGACAAACCTTACTATTATCCTCTATCTCACAACCTGTTTATAGGAATTATGAATGAAGGCTTCTGAGGTAGTTCATGGAGTTGTGACTATGTCATATTAAATTCCTGGATCCGTTTACTTATCAAAAGAAAAAGGAAATTCCTGGACAAATATATGGGAAGGAAAATGCCCACCCTAAGATTTCTTTTTGGTTATATGCACTTGTCTATCTCGGGGATCATGTGGCACCCTCTTTATGTGAGGCCTTTCCAAGACTGGGACGAGGAAGCTGTGGATGAGTTCTTTTGGCTGTTGTATGCAGTCCACACTCCAGAAGATGGGGAGGACACAATGGCTTGGAGCAAGCTGGGGGGGGGTGGTGGTGGGGAATTTTCGGTTAAGTCCTTGTACCTTAGGTTGGTGGGGTGGAGAGGCGGTAGTTTCCGTTCAGAAGCATATGGAAGGCTAGCGTACCTGCCAAGGCGGCCTTTTTTGTTTGGTCAGCAACATGGGATTCCATCCTTACTATTGACAACCTGGTCAAGAGAGGGTTCCAATACTGTAACTGGTGTTGTATGTGTTGTAAGGCAGAGGAGTCGGTGGATCATCTTTTGATCCATTGTGATGTGGCCTATGCTTTGTGGTCTTTGCAGCTTAATGACTTTGGGGTTCAATGGGTGATGCCCCAAACAGTTTTCCAACTACTAAGTTGTTGGGAGATAGGCTGTTGGAAGAAGAGGAAGAAGAAAACCTGGCATGTTGCTCCTCTGTGTATTATGTGATGCTTGTGGAGAGAGCGGAACAAACGCACTTTTGAGGATTCTTCTACTCCACTACATAGTTTAAAACTGAGTCTTTCGCACAGCTTCCTTTTTTGGTATAAAGGGAATTTTTGTGAATCTTCTTTTGCCTTTGTGGATTTTATAGGTGAACTCAATCTTCAAGTTGAGTTGTCTTAATTAGGCTTCTCTTTGTATACGGGTTGCTCCCCTTTGGAGTCCTTAATATACTATTTTTACTTATCAAAAAAATGATCGGTACAGGAAATAATATGCTTCCTTCCACGTATCACCGTGCTGTCATGCATGATATATATTAGCTCATATTGACATCACCTTATGCTCTGTGCATCTTTAATCTAACTATTATCCTCCTTTTTGTTAATGATAAATATTATCTTCCATTAAAATATAAGTACATTATTTTCTCAAACAAAACCAGTTATATTCATATGTTTCTGTTGGAATATATACACACTCATATCTGCCTAAATAAATATGGGTACACATTTTTGTATATACATTCCCATACATTAATGAACGTTAATGAAACTACTTACGCAAGATCAATTTTGTCTTGCCCACTTAATAACAGCTGTTCAAATCTGCTCAAGAATTTAAGTTTACCATGCCCTTCCAGGTAAAAACTTCACAGAAAAGAAAGGATTCTTAAATTTCTGGGAAATGCAACATACAGTTAACAAGAAAAATAGGTTGGATTTATTAACATAATCAATGAAATTATGAAAAAAATGTAGCCAGGAAAATGTAATAACTTTAATAAGTTTCTTTTAAGCTACAAGACTATACACTACTAGTTAAGTGTTGAAAAACCCATGAGCCTCACTCAACCATGAAAACCGACTTGCAAGGAGAGGGTTGCCTAAGGACATATATGGAGATAATAGCCTTCATATCCAGATGATATGAGAGTTCACTCATACCCTCCCTCACGCGAAGCGTGAATGTGGGGCAATAATGTGTGCTGACTCAACTCCCATGAGGTGAAGCCCTTTCGAAACCCAACTATGATACCATGTTGAAGAACCCGTGGGCCTAATTCAACCCTGAAAATCAGCTTGCAAAGTGAGAATTGTCCAAGGGCATATATAGAGATGATGACCTTCTTATCTGAGCGATGTAGGACTTCACTCACACCCTCCCTCACGCGAAGCATGGATATGGGAGGCAATAGTGTGAGCTCAGTGATCCCAAGAGGTGAAGGCCCTTCGTATCCAGACGAGAAGGGACTTCACTCACATTAAGATTATGATCCAAGGTGTAACAAAGTTTGCATCATAAACCGATAATATAAAGGGCAAAGGTTCCTAAATGAAGTAACCTAGTGTCACAAGTATGTCCCCCCAACCTTTTGGAAGCCTGCAGAGATGGCACCATCATTCTCTGAAGCAGTGAGTTCCTGCTCAACCTTTTCAAGACCTTTACTCACAGCTTGCATTTCTTCAGCTAAAGACTTCAATTGGATCTGGCCATTTCATATGAAGATGGAATAAGCAACAACTTGTACAAATCAGCCATGGTCACCCTATTTACAGACTACACAAACTAAGGAAAAAGCTTACATGTATAACATCTTAAGTATACCTTAGAGGCTGCTTCTAAATGACCGAGCTCCTTATCAAAATCCAGCAACTCTGGCATCTTCTCAGCAACGAGCTAATGAAGACAAGAAAGCAACTGATAGCATCATGTAAGTATCCAAAGGAACTTTGACAGAATAAAATACACAGAAGAAGTTGCACATGCACAACAAAATGAAAGTTGTGTTACCATATGATGAAGTATTAAGATAGAGGCAACAATAAAATGAATGACATGTCTGCAAAGCAATTTGAAGAATCTTTATATGCTGTTGCATACATTTTACTCTAACATTAATGATTGTGAGAGAAATAATATTTTTTCATAAAAAACCTTTTTAAGTGTTACATTTTACCTTACAACTTCCTATACAAAAAAGAATACACTGCATGCATCCTTTCAAGCATCTTGCTAAATTCTTATCTTTAGCAGAAACATTGTACACCTACTCCAGGTCATAAATCAAACTCCTGAGGTCCTTACAATTGAGTGATTAGTGGCTTAAATGATGATGAGCTGAGGCAAGATAAGTCAGCACCGATTAAAGGTTAACCTGAACATATGCAAATAAAAATTCAACGAGGCATTTTTTAAAAGAGAATTTTGACATTTCTACCTTGCACAAATAATGCATCAATGTCATTTTATTGTTCCTTGCACGAGTATCAGACAGCTTAAGTAGGCTGTCCAATTTGAATCCTATGGCAGATCCTGCAATATAAAGACGGCATCAATGCTCAGAAGGTTTCTCACAAAAAAAACCTTATAGATCATAACAAACTTTGATCTTCCGGAGTAATACCTCGAGCAGTGCCTTGGTTCAATGCATTTCCCAAAGTGAGAATCGTCTGCATTATTTGACGCAATTTCACAGATTCTTTTACCTACAACAATGCACATGACAACTAAAGCACTGAAAAGGAATTTCACTAGTACTAACTCTACAAACCCCAAAAAAAATTTAAATAAAAAAATGTACCTCTCTAGCAGCATCATTGATTGTGTTCAGATTACATCTTAAGTCATTCACCTGAACAAATTCAAAGAAGCTCAAAAGAATTACAGCACTCATGCTCAAAATGATACACAAACAAGTCCCAGACCAATATACCTGACTAGAGAAACTAATTCTAAATGCAAATACTCTCAATTTGGACTCCACTCGTGGGACCTTCATCAACTCCAGGAAAAACTGAAATGTTCATTAATCACAATGTTTGTAAGAGGTACAAATGGAGGATGCTTGCACTTCCCTTCATAGTAAAGACAAGAAAAGGAACCTGTTCACACTTTCCAAGCATATCCTTGTTGCCTGTATACTTCTGAAAGATAGAATAAAACCAGTAAGCAACGAATAAAAGTTATGGAACATGATTTTGAAATCATCTGAATACAGAAGAATGAAGTACACCATTTAAAAATGTACCACAACTTGAAAAACCAACAGATTATTAATTTATAAATCAATAAAAGAAAAACCTTTTCATTTTTCAGCAGAGTCTCCAGTCAAATACAGGAAGCATTTCTACCCCTTCAGCTCTCTTGTCCTTGTAGCATCTTAAACTTGAGTCAAACATTCTTAAACGCTGGTACTGTCTGTGGTCTTCCTTGCACATGTCCAAACCACCTTAAAGTACCTTCTCCCTTCATTTCAATTGGGTAACATCTCGAACTTCCTATGAATAATTAACATCTCCTTTTAATTTTTTCTTTACTAACACTCGTCTATCTTAAACATGCCCTCAACTGCACTTATTTTAAAATACATTTCCACAAAACTCAGCATTCTTTACCTTACAGCATATCCTGCTTAATAGCAATCCAACTTGATGGGTATACTACAATAACACAACTGCCCAACACACTTCTCTACTTCATCCATCCAGCTCTAATTCCATGTGCAACTTTCATTTCAATCAACCTAATACTAAGAACTACCTTCTAACTGTATCCTTGACATTATTTTTCACTTCTCTATTTGTACTTCAAAATCATTCAACTCTCTCCATAATTTTAACCTGAACCACACTCTTAATAGTTTCAGCAACTGAAAACGAAATAATCACAAACCAATATGGGCCATCGAACCTATTCTGGAACAATCCAACAACCCATCTATAAGTCAATTGATAAGTTCAATGCCCATTGAAGGCAGAGGATTTCTCAGACAAGTTGAGGGATTGGTGAAGCAGTTACCATGAGCAAGGAACTCCGGGCTTTGTCATCGCTTAAAAATTGAAAATGGCTAAGGAAAAAGTACGCAGATGGAACAAAGAGGAGTTTGGTAGTTTCCTACCCAAAAGGCGAAAGTGGTGGAAGTCATGAAGCATATAGATGAGAATAAGGGTGAGGAGAACATGATTGAAGAAGAAGGTTTGAGGAGGGAGGATGCTAAAGCTGAGCTAGACCACATACCTCTGACAAAAGAGATACGTTGGAGGCAAAAATCTTGAATCATTTGGCTTAAGGAAGTGACACATGTCAAGAAGTGTCCGATGAGTGACGGTATCCAACACAAACATGTCACCTTTTAGAAGTGTCTGTGCTTGGTAGATTATCACATTCATGAGTTGCAATGCCAAAGGACACAATAAGCACACCTTCCAGTTTGTGGTCTAATCTTCACAACCAACGGTTTCAAATTTTAATTTTGGCTCACATTGCCTCTTGTGCTCCCCATCCTTCATCCTACATCTAAACTAAAAGGCATCCAAACACACAATCCAATTGTGTAGAAAACATTATGGTCTTTCATATCTTTTCAAAACCCAATCTTCGTCTCGTCATCACAAAATCCATAGGCCAAATAAAAGAGTCCTTGAAAATTGACATGATTCTTATCCCAACTGATGCCACACTTAGTGAATGATGGAAACAACAATACGTTTCAGAAGCCTAAATCATAGACTATTCTATTGGCCCTATAACAATCCAAACGCTTGTCTGGTACAAAGAAAAGTGTCATGGGAACATATAAGTGCTAATTTGTACTTTTTTTAGTTAGTTTGTTGCCAGACCCTTTACAATGTTTTCTATGTTCTAATTCTGTATGTTCTAAGCATCAAAAGTACTTTAAGAAAATCTAAATTTTGCTGAACATGAGCCACAACGTGGGTCCATGTGTCTTATTTTGGGGTCAAATTAAGTGATGGGGGTCATTAATATGGGTTTTGTTGTTAGGAATAGAACCAGTCTTAGCTCTAGCTGGAATAGAAGATGTCTGAAAATCTGTTCATACCTCTCCGATCTCTATATTTAACAAAGTTGAGTTTATGAGGATTTGAGGTTGTGCTTTCTGTGATTTCGCTTGCCCTTTTGAAAGTGAAGCCTTTCTTCTTCTTACGAAGCTACTATTCTAGGAACAATTTACAGCCAACAAACAAGGGGGTAATTTAAAGAGCTAAAGTGAGAACCTATGAGTTGGAGAGTGTTTGCAAAGCAAGGTTTCTAACAACTGAGTCCTTTTTCATATAGACAGCAACTCTAAACTCTATGGTTACTATTGAGAATTTGGGAAGGAGGTTCTAAGAGTTTCCAGATTGGTTGTATGTGCAGAAAGGAAGAAGAGTCAGTGGATCACATATTAGTTTGTTGTCAGGTGGCTAGAAAATAGTGGAGTATGCTAGTTTCCCTTCTTTTTTTTTTGTGTATGTCTGTGTTTTATAAGTCATGCAAGCTACAGCACCCCAATTGTAAGAGTTATGACCAAGGGGATGCCATTTGAAGAGGTGAGGAAGACATGAAGGGTTGCATCTTTGTGCTTGATGTGGTGTACATGGAGGGAGAGGAACCAGCTTACCTTTAAGGATATAGAAATGGTGGTTTATTGGCTAAAAACGTCTCTACTTCAAGATTTTTGTAATCCTTAAACAAATATAAATAATAATAAAAAAGTTTCAGACCCTTCCTTTTCTTTTGTTGGTCTTATAGGAGAGCACAATTTTGGTGAAGGGCCGTAGTTTTTCTTCTTCATCCACAACCTATGTATTGGCAGCAGAGAGCATCCAGGAGGCACCTCCCCCCCTATGAAATTTTGAGAAAATTGTGGGGCCCCTTTGTCGGTTTTGTAAAGTGGAATTACATTCTGACATTGACCCAACTAAAACTTTTATAGAATATGTGGATAAAACTATAGCACCCCAAATTATTACATTTCATTTTATGCATTTGATATTGCATTACATACATTTAAGCATAAGTCTATGTTTTACATGTCAATTTTATTTGAGACTACTTTTGTAAATATCTAATTATGATTAATTACGGCTAGATATGATTAATTATACTACTTGGCATTAATTAAGCTAAGTATGTTTTTCCTATCAAAAACAATTAAGCTAAGTATGTTTGATTTTGATAAGTGGATTAATTTAGTGTAACTAGGCTCAATTAGATTAATCTCATGATTAGAGAGTGGCTTAGTGGAAGATGAGTCATGGTCTTGTTGCACGAGGAATTGACACCTCACCATCCCATTAGCCTTGTAATAAGACATGTGTCCCACTATCTCTTTGTATATATCAATTGAATTAGTGGAGAGAGAGAGAGAGAGAGAGAGAGAGAGAGACCACCTTGTAGAGAGAGAATGAGGGAGTGTGTAGAGATACTCCACTAACTCCCACACTCACACACATGCCTGTTCTCCCATTACTAGACTTATATGTATTTGTATAGAGGGAATGAGTGGATATTGAAGAGATAACCCACCATCTCTCACACACTCTTGTTCTTCCATTTGCAAGACCTTGTTTGTATTCTAGAGAGAGAGAGAGAGAGCTATGGTGTTTGGCTAAATAGAAAATGAAGGGAAGGCTAAGGAAAATCGAGGGAAATCCACCCAAAGCTTGGAATAAGATAGGGATTCGACTTCTATGCTTGCATTCATGTAGTTATTTGTCTTACACACTCACTAGGACCCTTGCATGTACCAAGAATTAGGCATTTGAGCCATAGAACTTGAAATCCCAAATCTTAAGATGTGGAACCAATCTTTTTACTTGATTGTCTTGAGAATGGATTTGAGATTCTTAAACCCTTTTGATTCAATGTCGTTTTCAGACCCTTAAACCCCTTTGATTAAGTATTATTAATGTCAGGCTCCACAGAAACACTTTACTTGTTGATAATGAGCTGAATTGTTTATCTTTGTGTGAGCAGTCCCTAATTTTCTAGACATAAGTCTCTCAATACTTGGAAGTTTGCTATGAGACCAAAACCATTTAAAAATAGACTTCAGCACCTTTCTAATAATAGGTTATGGACCAAAATCTGAGGTAAGATGAATGAGTTATGACCATTTGAAGTTGACACCCTGAATCTGCCCGAAAATTATTGTCAACACATCTGTATAGGTGTATAGGTGTCAGACACTCCAGAATTTGAACCTGAATATTCTGCAAAAAGGGTTCGACACCTTTCTTCCAGGGGTCCATACATTCGGCATTCCTAACAAATTCTTGCATTCTGCCCAGAGGTGTCAACACCACTATTACAGGTGTTGACACCTTGCCTTCAAGTGTTGACACCTCTTTCCAGGTGTTGACCCCTTACCTTCAAGTATTGACACTTTTACCCTAGTGTCTATATTTATGAATAGCTTCACAATTTCTTTACTGGGACCCCAATACACTCTTGCATTGTTTTGATACACAATAATGAGAACCTTAAGTAGTTTCTTAAAGGCTTATATCTTTATATGCTCTTTGTGCTTGCTTTAATTGTGTAGGATTATTAAGAAATCAAGTGCTTAAAGGCTTGAAGGTTATTTAATCAAGGACCATAGAATTATGTTAAAGTGCTAAGAACTCAAGGTGAGTGACTTGACTTTCTGAGTTGTATTTCAAAATTAGTTCTCGTAGCAAGCATGTTTTATGAAATGAT
Source organism: Euryodendron excelsum (assembly GCA_033060915.1). Taxonomy (NCBI): domain Eukaryota; kingdom Viridiplantae; phylum Streptophyta; class Magnoliopsida; order Ericales; family Pentaphylacaceae; genus Euryodendron; species Euryodendron excelsum. The sequence continues at coordinate 10,190,771 of CM065397.1, read as the reverse complement.
CATTTAGGAGTGACTCTTGATAATTATGTTCCATATGTTAGATCTACACAAAAGCATGCTATGAGTAACATGAATATTGAATGGCTTTGTTATGATTTGTCTCAAAATAAAATGAGTATTTTATGAAATATGCCTATCTCAGGTCCCATGCGAGTAGGACTATAAACTCGTCCTATATATCCGCATGAGACAAGTCTCCCCGTTGCCAAATGGCGATATTTTCATACTATAAAAATGGTGTGTCTGTTTCATATATGGGTCAACATGGATATGCCCGTTTATGTTCCTGTTTCTATTCCTGTATAATCTGAAATAACATATTGGATATGATATATGATATGTTTCCCCAAATGCAATATTTGAAAAGTTTATTTTATCTATCTTATTTGAGATACTAGCTACTTCAAATGTACTTTGACAATGCAAGTGATCTTTATGGTATTGTTACTTTTTTTGAAAACGATATCCCTGGTAAAACCTCGCCGGTTGTCAAGTTATTCGCTGGGCTGTAAGCTCAAGAAATCCTTTAACATCTTTTCAGATCTTTGACTTCAAGTGGAGACTTGAGGAGCCATAATGCCATAGAAGCCCTCAACTTGCATTATAAGTAGATGACTTTTGTGTTGATAGCAATTGTGATGCTTTGAGCTTAGACGCATAGACTATCATTTAATATTTTGATGTAGTCTTTTATTTTATGGAGTATATGATCGATGTATTGATGTAGTGTTTGTCTGTAATTGGCCCTTATTGTCTTGACGCCATAAGATGGTATTACATGTATAACTTTGGCTATTGCACTTCTTATCATGTTTAATCGTTTTATAAGTGAGTTTGAATTGAGATGGACTTAGACACAGCTCTGTTATTCAATTACCTCACAGATTCCAACTCGTGTAAATTATAAAAGCTTTCATTGTAGTTTTCAACTAAATAATCCAGTTGCACTTTTGCCCATTTCAAGTTTGAGGCCTTTGGTAGCTTTTGGAAAGTTAGCTATCGGCCGTTCGCCTAATCCGCATAGGGTGGGTTTGGGGTGGTGACAAAACCTAAAATTTGGGATTCAGTTTCTTAAACATGCAAGGAAGGAGTATAAATATTTTTTAAAGGACAAGACATGGATAACATTTCCATCTTAGTATTAAGCTAAAATAGGTAATGAACTCTCTTTGCCTTTAGGTACTTGAGTTGCAAATCTGGTGCATGGAGCCGGATATAGAAGATTACACCACTTTTAGATTGAAATAAAGGAGAAAAACAAAGAGAAAATGTTAAAAAGAACAGAAAAAGAGTTTATAACAACCAATACGCATAAGAAAATCAAATTTTGTTTTTGGATAAGTAAGCAACAACCAATTTACAACCCCCAAAACAGCCAGCTCATAATTCAAGCTGAAAGTCTGTGGTAATCAAGTATCACCAATCAAATTAAGGCTTGCATTTATTAAAATTATAAAAAGGAAAATAAGAGCAAATCATTCTATATATTTTTTGGTTTGTATAGCTAAAAGGGTTAGCAAATCAACACTTCTGTTCAATATCTGGGTCATAACTTGCTCATTCAATTACCTAAAACTTCAATTATATCAACCACAATGACAATGATAGTGATAGTTAATTTTAGAAAAATATTACTTCAATTTACTTATTGAGCATGAGGGTTTTGATTTTTAACAATCATAATAGTCATTTTTTCATCTTCAATAATAGAACACTAATTATTGGTTGCCCTTCCTAAAGCAAAATCCTAGCTCCATCACTGATCTGTGCACAGAGGTTGCTTCCTTTTTGGCACTTTTTCATGGATTTCTAAGTGTACCCATCAATAAACAATCAAACCTACCCCTTCTCCTACCTTATAACCTTCAATTTAACACTAAATTCCATAAACTTGTTGCTGTCCAAAGATTTCCAACAGCTAGTTTTTGACAATTCAACAACCATTCAATTAGAGTACCAAGCCAAATTCTAATGTGCTCCAGCTAGAACACTGACACCTTTCTTTTACTTCTTAGGATCGAAAACTGACAAACTTAACTTTACCGAAGCACAACACAATATGAATCGTAGGCAGCATTATTCCAAGTTTCCTAAAACTGTTATATGTTAAGAAAACTAGGAAACTAACACTTCTAGAAAATATACACACTTGAACTCAAGCTAATAAACACGATCAGTAGTCACAAACATGCAACTGATGGTTTTGCCTCCCAAAAGCACCATTTCTTTGCTAGATCTCCATAACCATCTACTACTACCAAGATATCAACTTCTCAAAAGCCATGACCTCCTTGGATTATACTTAGACAAGACCTTCTTAACCAACTGAGCAGGCTAGCCCAATTGGCCAGATCTCTTCTCCCCCTTTTAAGAGGTCAAGGGATTCATTTTTACCACTGTCAAGAATGCTCAATTGCAAGTGTGTAAAAACCATATCCGGGTTTGCTCAGTTGAGAAGGAGCGCAAAGTAAGAGTGTACTGCTTGTGCAATATTGGCATTATCTGAGTTCAAGTCCTCTAGGTTGCATGAACCACTCTTGGGAGGAAACATCTATATTGGAGTCGATCACTCAAAGGGCAGTTGCCTGCTTGGGCGATCCATGGGTTACCTAAGATTGGTGGATTGTGGGTGTTTGGCAGCCTCAGGAGAAGTTTACTCACTAGGAATAGATCTGAAGGGCCTGGATAGGTTCTCCCACGTTGACAACAAAAAGAAAGACTTAGCTGAATTTGCAAAGCAATAGCAAGCTACTTCACTTGAGAAGAAGAAAGACGCTCTCGCTCGACTCAAATAACAAAGCTCGAGCTCATCTCTTGCCAAGCTAGCTCCGATGCTACCACTTAACTCTGTAGTATAGAGTTTGGGAATTGATTTTCCTGCATTTCTTGAAGAATCTGAGGAAATTTTCCACTCTCCCGAATAATTGCCAATACCATATTGTCCTCTAGATCACAAGATCTCCTTTCCTTTTATAAACAGGTCAAAGGCACAAATACTTAATCAATCTAAAAGGCATATAATCACCTTTGATAGTGCTCCACTGTTGGATTGTTGACCACCGACTCATCTAAAAGCTTAAACTATTAAAAAGAATTGTAACTTCGTTATTTATTACTTAATACATCCCCTCACATGTGGCTAGTTTCTCCATCATAAGTGAGCCAAACACATCGAAATATTCAACGACTAGGCAGTGAGATTCGACCTTAAGACCCTTACCTGCCCTGATACCATACTGAATTGTTGACCACCAACTCATCCAAAAGCTAAAACTGTTAAAGACAATGGTAACTTCATTATTTCTTAACAGGTGTAAAAGGCAATGTCGTGTCTAAATCCTGAGACATTCAATATATTGCACGTTATTATGATGGGTAACTTGACATTTTATTTTATACTTGTAAATGAAATGAGAAATATACATGGACACTTTTAATTGATAGACATAGGGTGTGTACATTTTCATAAGTTAGAAATGGTAAATAAAACCAATAAAGACAAAAACCAAAACACCAAAAAAAAAAAAAAAAAAAAAAAAAAAAGGAACAACAAAACGAAGACAAACAAAGCTTGCAAATGAAATTTCCATTTCCAAGTGTAAAATCTACCATGAATCGAGAACTTAGCGCATAGTTAGAATGAACACAATTCAACTACAAGCAACTACTGGAATATAATTACGTGCACATAAAGGCACAAAAGTAGGGCAAAGAAAAACAATGAAACCCCAAAGCTATGAGAACTCCTGCTTATAACCAGATATTAAACATGCTGTGAAATCACATTATCATAAAATTTCAAAAGCGTTACTAACGAAATCTCAAAAAGTTGAGAGAGAGACAGACAAACAGTACCTTCAGCATCTCCATTTCTTCTTTTGTAGGAGAAAATTTAATGAGATTCTCAACTTGATCAATGTCCAGGGCTGAAGAATCCAAAGCCAGAACAGCATTCTGGAAACCACATTATTTAACTTTTAGCTAACCAAAGTTCTAGATAGATGATTCAAGCATAAAAAAAATGTTTTCGTATATGTCATGAGGGATGGGAAAGAAAAATAAAGAACAAATAAAGAAAAAAAAATACATATTCATCATTCTTCATTCTAAGCTATATTTTCAGTTCATATTGGCAAAAATGATAGAACAAAAAGCCCTCCTGCAATATCCAAAAGAAGTTGTTTGGGAAATACTCTGCCTACACTCAAGTTATATTTTAACTTAACTAACTAATAAGATTACTGATGAACACATAATATCAGTAACCAAAATATGAGAAATTTTTTGTTTCTGATAGGTACAAAATATGAGACGATATACTAGCTGCAAACACAGATGAAGCAATCTCTGTAATATCATTGTTTTTTTATTGTCTACAACATATTATTCAGCAATCTGGATCAAAGATATCAGTTCAGTTTTGCTAGGTTTGTTGTTTTCTTCGTATGGGTCTCCAGGATATCATAAGGGTCTCAGAGATCCATTTCTCTGCTGGGATTTGAAACCCAGTGGGTGGCGCAGAAGATGAGAGAGGCAAATCTCAGAAAGAGGACTTGTAGTATCTGGGGTAGTCTGAGAGGGGGCAGGAGGGTGCCTGGTTTAAGTGTTGATCGAAATGGAATTGGATGTGCCGGGTTTGGTTGGTTGCCCGAAGGGCTATCTGATCCGATCAACTGCGTAAGCCGTAGCGCGCTAGCGCGCGTACTCTTCCTCTATGAGCGAGACTCTATCCAGATCTATGGATCTCCCCAGCACCAAGCAAAAGATGTTGACCCGTTTTTCTTTTCTTGGCTGATTCCTCTCAATGAAGTTTGCCATGTTGCATTCTAGAAGTTGAGGTTGTGTTTGTAGGAAGGCATAACAACATCTGCGTGCCTGAATCGGAACAGCGTGATGGATGGGGTTGCTTCACTGATCCATTGGAGTAGTTCGATACAGGCAGTCATAAGAGAAAGAACAATCAGGTGCAGAAGACCTTGCAGGTGGCCAGGGAATGTTTTGAGGTTTGCTGGAGCTCTTCCCAGCGATGATTGTTATGTTGAAGTTATTGCATTGCGTGAAAATAGATTGCAATACCTGGGAGATACTAAAGGAGCATAATGGCAGGATTGAATATGAGGTGACAGAGGCAAAGATGTGCAGTGGGCAACTCGAGCTTGGGAAGTTCAAATGGGGTTTGACATGGTGGATGGTATGGAACCTTCTATTTATTTGTGCTCCTGAAGAAAGAGGAAACAAGGAGAGCCCTGGAGAAGGATTTGTTCTATAGAGATCAACCAGTCTTCCTCGACTAGTGGTCTCCATTTGGGGGGTGTCACCCAAACTGGACCCGGATTTGTTTGGGTCAGGGTAGTTGGAATTCCAGTTCAACTCTGGGTCATAGAGGTATTCCAAGCCATTGATGACAATACATTTAGTAGAACACTTGTGAAATTGGCTAGGTTGAAGGTGAAAGGAGACAGATGCAATATTCCGGCAGCGACATCCATTGGGGTGGAAATCAAAGTTGCAATTCTACTACGCTCTAAATAATGCATTCATATTGATATACGTGCAGTGAGAAGGAGAAAAGATGAGCTTACAATCATATCTGATAGAGGAATTTTTATTTTGGTGAGCATGATTTCACAATTTTTTGCTCTCTGTAAGTCAACCTGAAAGAAAGTAAACATACAAGATATAAATAAACAAATGACCACAACTGAACCAAGAGACACATTTACTTGAGAAAATACATATGAGCAATCACACAAAGGCGAAAGAAATGGCAGAATGAAATTGCACACCCTTTTCATCTGGAACATAACTCCAATAATAAAAGAGATACTACATACGTATCAAAAAAATTTAAAGAGATACTCCATAATTAATTAGTCGACTCAAATGGATAACAAATTTATAAAGGGAAATGGAATAATACTGTATCCAAAACAACAAGGAATATGAAAGAATTAAACTTCCCCGTGATGGAGAGACTGGTGAGCCTGTTCATCAAGAGCAGTAAAAATCATGTTCTGCTACGAAGTAAATGAATGTGATTTGCTAACCTCTATTGTCCACTAAGATGTTCAACCAAATCAGGCAAATAGTGAAATAACCTCATGTCATAGTAAATCTGATATAATCAAGTTAAAGCAAATATGTATGGCATTCAGTATTCATTCGTCATGTGACCCTTGAAATCAGCTTAGAACAGTGTTAGAAGTCAGCTCAGAATTTCAGAGCAATGTGATGCCTTGCAATAATTTAATGTTTCATATCATACTCCAAGAGCCAGCCATTACTTTGAAGAAATTACAAAGTGCATACAGTACCTGATTGATCAACCAGGCCAGCATCTCAAGTTACACCAAAGTTTAGACATGGCTCTCATTTATGGATTATCCATAGAGAACCCCCTCCTGCCATCTCCCAAACTTGAACCCAACATCAAGCAATCTTTTATATGTTATAATCAATCTCCAACATTTTCATGAACTTGAAAGGTGTCCTTACCTTCCAAGCTTTGGTTAATATGTAGTCCCAGGTAAAACCACCAAGTACAGTTACAAGGTAAGCTAGGCTAAAATTTCTTTATTACCTTCTTTAGAATCTATCCAACTAAAAGCTAACCATAGGACACTTCCCTGGAACATTAGAAGAGACTTCCAGCCAGGTTGAGTTGCAGCATCAAGACAGAAATAACTCCAGCACCAGATGCACACGCATTATCATTTATGTACCTAGGACAGACTAGCCTAGAACACCCCTGCCTTTGGGCCCGGGAAAATCAGCACTGACAATGAATGAATTCAATTATCATTAAATTACTGCTTACATTCCCTAATCATTTCATATATTATAATTGACATTCTCAAAAGATACAGTATAAATACTTCAAACCAACGTCACATTGTTCTCATTTTGACTAAAATTTCATCAATTATGGAGCTGATCTCATTTGTACCTAAATTTTGTTAAGTAAAACTTAGCTGGACATGTAGGAATCAATTGCTGCAACAAGTTTTGAGAAAGTTGAAATAAGCTTACCAATTGCACTTTCTCTGGTTTGTTGATTTTAGAACCACGTCGACCTCCACCTTTGTCAGTGCTATCTGAAGCAGAAGCAGCTGAGAACAGACTTTCAAGTTCTGATATATCAATCTCAGGAGCCCTACCAAGAACTTTCATCATTTAACATCAGAAATTTTACTATAGACCAAAGGAAAAAGACATAGGAATAACCAAGCACATAAACCTTCCAATGATGCATCTTAACAAATATGGAAACAGTGGAAGGAAAGGGAACCCATAGTTAATCATTGAAAGGCTTCACTAAGTTCATGTGAATGATTGCTATATGGCATGCAAAGTACTGTGGCCAACCATCAAACTCTCAAAAAATCCAAAGATGCATAAGTACACAAAAGTAAAAGTCTGATTAAGACAATCCTAATGGCATGGTTCAAGAATTTCCACAAATCACATCTGCCTCATCTAAAATGAAAGTAAAATATTAGAACATCTAACTTTGAAATAAAACTTCCAAATCCACATACCTCGACTGATTTTCCTGTTTTTGAGAGTCAGCCCATAAACTCCCTTGCATTGCTCGTGTAACTTTCACCCAATGCAAGGGCTTTAATGAAGTCCGCTTAGGAGGAATAGAACCCATACCAACTCGACCTCTTCCATGACTTGTTGAGCCTGATGAGGCTCTTCCCTTCCCAGCAGATGGAGGTGGCGGTGATGGTGCATTTGAGCCCTTTGCCCCAGCTGGTGGTGGAGGAGGACCCGGTGCCAAACCCCGACTTGGAGGTGGTGGGGGGGCACTAGGAGGCTTTGGTGCTTGTGGCGGAGGTGGAGGAATGGAACCTTGCCGAGGGGGTCCTGGAGGAGGTGGAGGTGTAGGTGGCAGCGACCTTGTGCCAGTGCTAGAACCGTGACCTACAGGAAGTGGAGGAGGTGGTGGCGGCCTATTAATGGCAATACCAACAGATTGTGGTGCTTGCAGAAGTGGTGGGGGTGGGGGTGGGGGTGGGGATGGGGTACCTTTACGGGAGATAGAAGAAGTAAGTGGAGGAGGTGGAGGAGGGCCTCTACGTGTAGTGGGAGGTGGAGGTGGTGGTGGTGGTGGAGGTGAAGGTGGAGGGCCTCTACTGGTAGTGCGAGGTGGAGGGGGAGGTGGTGGAGGCAAAGGTGGAGGACCTCTACTTGTAAGCAGAGGTGGAGGGGGAAGTGGTGGATAACTACTTGTAGTGGTAAGTGGAGGAGGTGGTGGAGGAGGTGGTGGTTGAGGCATAGTTGTAGGACCTCTACTTGTAGTGGAAGGTGAAGGTGGAGGTGGAGGTGGAGGTGGAGGGGGAGGACCTCTACTTGTAGGCAGAGGTGGACGGGGAGATGGAGGATAGCTACTTGTAGTGGGAAGGGGGAGGGGGAGGGGGAGGGGGGGAGGCGGTGGAGAATACCTACTTGTAGTGGGTGGTGGAGGGGGAGGTGGGGGAGGATGGCTACTTTTAGGGGGAGGGGGAGGTGGTGGAGGATAGCTACTTGTAGTGGGAGGCGAAGGTGGAGGGGGAGGCGGTGGAGGATGGCTACTTTTAGGCAGAGGGGGAGGGGGAGGGGGAGGAGGACAGCTATTTGTAGTGGGAGGTGGAGGGGGAGGCGGAGGTGGAGGTGGAGGTGGAGGTGGCGGAGGTGGAGGTGGAGGTGGAGGGTGGCGGTGGCGGTGGAGGATAGCAACTTGTAATGGGAGGTGAAGGGGGAGGTGGTGGAGGATAGCAACTTGTAATGAGAGGCGGATGAGGTGGCATTGGAGGAGGCATCGAAGGACCTCTACTAGTAGCTGGAGGAGGAGGAGGCGGAGGTGGAACTAAAAATTGTTTCTGAACGGTTACATCTGGCACTTGATTTGAAGGTCTAAAAGGTATATCCCCATCTTGTTGACCACCTCCATCAAAAAGTGGAAGAATTGAATCCACAGTGTCTGATATTAGGGGCTTCAATGCATCTGCAGAAATCTTAGGATCAGATGCTTCATCTGCAGCAGAATCTTGAGACAAATGATCATCCAGGGAATTCAGCCCCACTGCTCTAGTGTATGTTACGGTATTAACCTTTTCTGAGTCCAGAAAATCCAGACTGTCAGCAGTACTAGATGCATTATTTTCTTCTTCAGAATCAAAAGGTGATGTAAATGTACTCGCTCTACTTTGTGATATTGAGAATTCTTTGACATCATTTAACACTGAAAGCTGTTTGAGTAGCCATAATGCAGCATCATCACTGTTATCAACCCACTCAAAACCATTGAAAAGTTCTTGAACCCTAGAAAAAGCTTCAAGGGGCAATCCACCTTTCTCCTCACCATCTAGGATTGTAGTTGGAGCTTTCTGGGGAGAGATGCTCTCAACCTCACCAAACAGAACCTGAACTTAACCAGAAAAATAATAATGAGATGTATGGCCAACATAGATGAATAAGTTTGTCAAATACTCAAACATTCCTTAAAATAAAATATTTACCTCTGCTCGAAAGCCCTTTGGATACCGCACCTTTGAATCCCAAAGAATATCCAAGTTCTCACAATTGAGCATCAAGATGTTAGACCGAATAAAAGCAGTGTTGAACATAATACGAAACATCATAATTTCTCTTTCAGGTTCCAAGTCTAAGTGAACACACTCCAGAATAACGTCCCCTTGGACCAAACACTGAATATCAATCTTAATCACGTCACTGTCCTTCTGCATTAAAGAGACATACATGTTGGCACCCACCTAAACAAGTAGAAAGTGATAGAAAACAATTATAAAAGTGAAAAAAATCTCCTTACCCAGCGGTAGTAGCGAAGACTTTTATTTTTCTTGGACATGGAAAACAGCATTTGGGTGGTCAGCCCACCCTTGCTATGGAGATTTCTACCGAAAATACGGACAAGTGGCCTGCATCCGTTCTGATTGTCAAAGTTTGGGATAGCACGAAGAATGAGACAATCCAAAGAAAGAGTTCGTTCAGGAGGAGGCCACTCTGGAGATATATTTCGTCTAGATACATATTGGAGGTAGCGAAGCTGCGAGGGAAATGGGTTTAAGGGTGACAACAGCCGTAACAAACCTTTAGGAGCCTCCCGATGGACAATTTCAAGAGTCTTCCGTTCTCCGCTATGCAACTTTCTGAAAATCAAGAAACTAGCTAAAAGGAACGCCAAGAGCGGCCAACCCCCTCTCTCACAATGAAGCAGAATAACATTCTGGTGATTCCCACCTGAGAGCCAACCCTCACAAACACGAAGGAAATGGTGAATCAAAGACAGCGGTAGAAGTGGACAACCCTCATATTGTCTGGGATAATCCATGACGGTAACATCATACTCACATAAAATCTCAGCAAATTGGCTTTGCTTCTCACCTTCTCGGAAATTGAATGCGAGAAAAGATGATTCAGGGAATGCTTCATGTAATTCAGTTATGATCTCATTCAAGTAAAGTTGGTATAATCCATCAGGGAAAACTTCAGTCGAAAAGCAAGAATCAAAAACTGCAAGGATACGCATACACATAAAACCCAAACAAAAAAAAATGGTTACGTCCAATTACAAACAAATGAAAGCACAATGTGACCATAGAAAAATATTTACATAATATAATGAAATTTAATTACCATATACTCTGTCAATAAATTCGAGCAAGCCATCGGGAGCTCTTCTGTGAAAGAATCTACTGAGGATCGACATAATGGTCGACCAAATTACATCTGGGTGTAGGCCTTCGAACCAAGCCCTGAAGAAAATGAAATTGCAAACTGAGCTCTGAGCTCAAAATCCCAAAACCACATTCAACAATAGAAGCAACGCTCCGTTTGATTTGCTGAGGAATTGACGGGAAATATAATTTCAAAAAAAAGTCATACCATGAACTTCAATGCCTTCATTATTTCACACCCAAAAAAAAATTGCACTCTTTCAACTAAACACAATTTAACATTTCTTTACATAATTCAAGCGAAGCCCATAAATTCTATGGATTCAAGAAGCGAATTTTTGACAAGTTTGGACAAATATGGATGTACATATACATATAAACATAAATATAACCGAAGGGTTCAGAGATAATTTTTTGAAAACAACGAACCTGAAGTCATGAAGATACCGCAGATTTGTAAACTGGGTTGGCGTATGTTTCCGCCGACGTTTAATGATTTGGCCTTGGCACGATAGTGATGAGTTCTATCGTCGACGTTACTGTTCTGCTTTAAATTTTGAATTTTCTAAGTTCGGATTGGGGAAGAACTGAAGAAACTAGAGCGACGTGGTGATAGCATTTAGAGTGACCTGGTGATAGCATTCTTTTGTAATTAAGAGCTGGACTGAGCGAACGTTACGTTTTAAAATGATGTCTTAATTCAATCATTTTATATAAAAAAAATTATATAATTTTGTCTATTTGTATAATTTTACAGATTTTAAGAGTACTAGAAAATTAGAAATAAAAACTTGCTTTTATCAAAGCTACATCAGCTATTGCCAAAGTAGGTTTTGCATTGGCCCACGCTTTCTGGCGGAGCAAGCAACCATATATTACTCTAACAATAGCCAATTTTGATTGGGCAATAGACATTCTATTTGAAAATAAATAATGATGTATCTTTTGACATTTTCTTAATAATTTTTAGAAACAATGTAAAAACAAACATTTTTCTTTATAATGCTAAAAATTAGAAAGGGTGCATGGGCATAGATTATCCAAGCTAGGTTAGGTGAGAACAAAAGGCTTTTTTTATTTGGGGAGTGTTTGGATTGTAACTTATTTTAGTAATTTATAACTTAAATTTTTATGACTTTTAAAAATTATGTTTAGCTCTTATTGAAAAAAATAACTTTTAGAACTAAATTAAATTTAAAAAATATTATTTAAATAAGTAAATTTTTAAAACTACCTTAAATTTATGAATTACGACTACTTTAAAAAACAATCCAAACACCTCCTTACAACAACAAGAGAAAGAGAGGGCCGGGAAAGTCTACAGTCATTTGAGGGATGGGATAAAGAAGGATATAAATGTCCTGGATTTAATTGTTTGAGGACATCTAATCCAATCTGGGGACAATTTCCAACTCCAATCTGTTCTTTCCCTGGCGTTTAATTGACATGGGATTGCAGATGAGATAAAGGCCAATCCAATGCATTTATTGGTGTACGATCAACTGCCAATACCATCCCAGTACTTATTCGAATTTTTTACCAATTCACATGCATGAGATAGTTTTATATCACATACGTAACACATGATGTCTAGCTGAATATTGTTCGAACCGTCTTTTAACAAACCAAAATAGTGAGTTTTGTGAGTCCCCAATAATTGTTTATTTTATCTCGCCCACTTTTATCCTCTGAAACACTATGCACCTTAAGCCTAAGGTGGACATAAATCGCTCCGAACGAGTGTGCTCGATGCATAGTGAAGTCCTCGATAGGGGTCAATTTACAGACGCCAGCACACTTAGTTATGTGCCCGAATAAGGAGAAGAGATGTATGGTTCCTTTACTTATAGCATGTTTGAAAATGAGAGCAAATTTTAAATTAATCTATCTCTTTCTCTCTCTCTCTTTCTCTCTTCTTCCCTCCAAATTTTTTTTTTTACAAAACTAAATAAGAAAAAGAAAATAAACAGTAATTTTCTTTTTTCTTCTTTTTCCTTTCCTTCCGAAGTTCCAAACAGGCTATTAGAGCATCTCCAAAACTCCAACCCATAACTTTCAAATCTATATTCATGTTTTGGCATCTTCTACAAATTTGAAGTTCATGAATCCTATTTTTTCATATTGTTACTTCAACCCTCCCAACCTTCATTTTTACTATTTATTATTCAAATCATTATTCTTTTATTTTAAAAAAATAAAAAATTTACATACTGTACTCTCATTTTATTCAAAATGTAATTATTTATTATAATATTTTAATCTAAATTTGTAATTCTTTACCAAATATTTAATTAAAATTAAATTATTTAATATTTTTAAACTAAATGATCTACCATGAAATTACAAATTAAATTACATTAAATTATTTTTAAAACCCATTAAAAACTAATGAAATAAATTTAATAAAAATAAAAGTACGCTAAGAAACTAATAAAAACACATTAAACGAGACTTAAAAAATTAAAATTACAAGCACTAATAAGGTGGAGTAATAAGATAAAAAAAAAAAAAGATTTTATTGATTCCATATATTAAAATAATTTTAATATAAATAATTAATTAATAAAATTAAATTAATTTATTAATCCATATATATATAATAATTTCAAGATAAATAAAAGCAAGTAAAATAAAAACTATTTATTTATTCCACATATAAAAAACCTCAAATTAAATAAATAACAAAGTAAAAAAACATTAATGAATTAATTTAAATTTTAAATTAAATATTTATTAAAATAGTATGTAAATAGTTGATATTGTATTAATAATGAATTATTTAAGCTTAAAATAATGAATTAATAAAAGAGCCCCATATAAATACTATTTGGTCCCACATGAATAATGTGTAACACCACGTGTTCAAATTTGAAGAGTCAAAATAAAGGCCACGTTCACTTCTTCAAAATTTAGAGTTGAAAATTTAACAAGTCTTCAAATTTAAAGATTTGAAGACTTGTTAAAAATGCTTCTAACAATTTAAAGTACCATTACCGAGCCACAAAACCTAATAATCTCATATGTGAGTTATGAAGCCGCTCAAATGGATCATGACCGTGTCACCAATCCCAATAGCGTTCATAGTCTTAGATTGCAGGGAGACCTATTTTTCCCCCCTCCCCTGACACAACCCCGCCCCGGCTCATTACTATTATGCCCTCTTACACACCCTCTTCCTTTCCTCTCCTGCCTTCGGTTTTTTTTTTTTTGGTCAATTTTATATTTTTTGTTTTGTTTTATTTCTTTTTTGTTCATTAGTTTTGTTTCTTTTTTTTAATCAGTTTTATTTATTTTTTTATCAATTTTTTTTGTTATCGGTTTTATTTTTCATTTTGGATAAAAAAAAATTTATTATATGTTTGTAATTTTTTTTTATTTTTTAGTTGTAAATTTTGAGAGTCATTATTTGTAAAAATTTAAAAAAGTATAAAATATAGATCAAAATAAAAAGTATATATATGAAACTAACAAAAATATTAACAATTAATAAGTAAACTCATTTATAGCTTGCAAACAAACACTTTTTTTCAAATGAAGAGTACATGTAATAACACACAAAAAAAAAACACAAAAATATATAAAAATACAAATTTGTCAAGGGTTGTAAAGGTTTAGAGATGGGATAATTTAAAGGGAGGGGGAGGTTCTAACATGTGTCAAAAATTAAATAAAACAAAAAAAAAAGAATAGAAAAAAAAATTGATGAAAAAAACAATAAACAAAACTGATTAAAAAAAAAAGAAACAAAACTAATAAAAAAAAAAACAAAACTAAATAAAAATTCAACAAAATTGAAAAAAAAAGTGATACACGAAAATATATAAAAAGGTGAAGTGTTGGATTGGGATGGTAATTTAAAGGAAGGAGGAGATTCTGACATGTGTTAAAAAAATAAATAAAATAAAAAAAAAATAAAAAAATTTGATGAAAAAATAATAAACAAAACTGATTAAAAAAAATAAACAAAACTAATAAATAAATAAATAAATAAATATATTAAATAAAACTAAAAAAAATGCAAGTGAAAGGGTCCGGGTAAATTATAATTTTAAGAGAGGAGGTGGGGTAAAAAGGTAATTGTAGTGAGAAACAAAAGTGACAGGCAGGGGGTGGACAGTGTTAGGGGATGGGAGAAGCAATTTACAATTGCAGGTGTTGGGGTACATTTTGGAGAACAAAGCGTAAAAATGTTAGAGATGTGTGATTAATCCAAGTGTTAATTTAAGAAACTGACACGAGACATATAAATATTGTAGAAGAGCTAACTGCCGATGTTGTGGCCAAGCTATACATGTAATTATTAAAACAAAAACTTGACAAGAATCAAATTAGTTGAAGTTGCTAAAAGGTTTTCTTGTTTATTTTGTTGCAAAATAAATAACATTGCTGAAATGAAATTTTGGTCCCATGACGGCTCCCTAACAATAGGAGGCCACTTTGCTTTCTATTTAGTATTTAATATACATATTTTTTGTTTTTTTGTATCTTTTAAAGTCTTTTAGCATAATAATTTTTTTTGAAAAATATAATATCTTATGTTATGTTTCATACAAGGGAATAGAATGGAATGGAATGGAATAGAACGACCATTCCTACTTTAATTCTCATTTTTTTATTTGGTACTACTATTTAAAAGTGGAATGACCATTCCTATGGAATGATCATTCTCACATTTTGTTGGAATGACTATTTCCTATTTCAAGAGTGGGAATGGTCATCCATTCTCACATGAAACAATAAAAATAAAAATTAGTAAGATTTTTGTTGTTAAATTTCTTTTAAAAATTATAAAACATGTTTGGTAATTATTTTTTTATTTTAAAATTTTAAAAAAATAAAAAAATTTAAAATTTAAAAAGTTGAAAATTCATAAAAATATTTAATAATTAAACCACTGCTGCTGCCGCTGCGACCGCCAATACAAATACTTTAAAATATTTAATAATTAAATAATATATATTACTAATATTTTGTATAAACATAATATTAAATTTTTATATCATACACAAATTTTATCATATGCTATTATAGTATTGTTCATTGATTTTATCAAACAAGAGAATAAGAATGACTATTTCATTCCATTCAATTCTCATTTTCATTCTATTCTTTTCCATTCCCTTGTGTCAAACATACCTTTTAAGAATAAGGAATATCTCTATATTGGCGTGTAAAAACCAGAAAAGGTACATTGTTCAACCAAAATTTTCCTTACATGATTGAAAAAAATGGGTCTATAATTTACATTGCGAGAATAACTTATTCTTCTACTTAACGTATACAAAAGTCCTTTTGCTAATAGGCTAAATTACAGTGAATGTAGGTGAAATTAACCTAAAACAAACGAAGCATGTACTATTAAACTTTCATCAACTTTGTTTTGGAAAACAAGCCAGGTATGTTTCATAACTAACCGGATTTTCTAACCATTAATAAATAAAATAAATAACTTCAAATTACGTCATCAAAGAAATGAACTCCCAAAATATATTTCTATAAATCAAAATAATTATGTCTCCACAAGTATAATTTCTATTAACTTCCAAATAGTAACCTTGAGATAAAATTACAACTCTAAGTAATTTAAAAGAATAAATAATTCTTTTCAGGCTCCAAATACATAACTTTCAAAATACTATCTCTAAAGTATTTCACAGGCTCAAAGTAATATTTCACTGACATCTTATATGCTTCCACCTGAAAAATAAAATTTAACCATAAAGTATACAATACGACAAAGTACGAATACTTAGTTCAAAACAGTTAAACCATAAAGTATACAATACGACAAAGTACGAATACTTAGTTCAAAACAGTTAAAAATGAAGCTCAACGAATAAATCAGTTCAACCAATCAGATTAAAAATAATAATAATTCTCAGGAGCCAATTGAAATCACAAAAAAACCACGCTAGTAATAATTATTTCAATATTTTCATTGTGACCAATATCTAACCCTTGTCAGTACCATGTCAAACGCTACTTGTTCCATGTAATAATTTCAAATTCCATAACTAATACCTTGTAAGGTTACCCTTCCAATAACCAATACCCTATAGGGTCACCATTTCACAACCCATTTAAACAACAACCCAATTGGTACATTTGTACATGTACTAATTAGTTTCATGGCACAGCTGTCAAAACATAACCAACAATTTAAAAAAATAATTTTATTAGCGAATTAACGAATATGATAATCAAGGATGTGGCAAACAAATTTACCAGAGCCAACAATAATATAATCAAGAGGTTTAACAATGAGCACGAATATTCAAAATGAAAAAAATTTAGGAATGACATGGATACACTCTTTGCAAAGAGATTTAAAAAGGAACATATTGTATATAACCCAGTTATCTCAAGTGTTGTTTCACTAATTTTGTAGAGATCACCACAACTTTCCAAATAAGTCACTTAAAAATTCTTAAACGCCAATTTCTTAAAGGTGCATCTCCATATATTTTTATTCTAATATTCTCTAATAAAACACTATAGGTCTAGCGATAAATAAGTTTCGAAGTCGTCTCAAAATTTTAGGGTATAACATGTTTGATATAGTTTTCAAAATTTTTGTTTCTGTATTTTTTGTTTTCGAAAAACAGAAACAATGAGAACTTTAAAAATATTATCATTTTCATTTTTGTACAAACTTAGTTTTTTTAAAAATTTAGAAAAATTTTTCATTTCTTAAAACTGAGGTGGTTTTAAAAATTTATTTGAAAACAATTTACTAAACACTGTTGTAACAATTTCCAATTAACGGAACCAAAATAAAAAGAGCTTCAATTATGCGATAGGTATTTCTCGTCAAATAAAATGATGATACAAATAGTAATCAATATACCAGTGGTGGGCCTATGTAGGGGCCAATAGAGGCCATACTCCCTTAAATTTTTAAAATATTACTTTTTTTGTATTTATATTAAGAAATGGTGTTTTGACACCCCTAGAGTTTTTAAAATTTTGTTTATAGTCTATACTTTTTTCTCAAGTATTTAGGATAAAAAACAGTGTATTAGTCCCCTAAAAGGAAAAAAAAAAATCTTAACCTCACAAAATTTTAATAATTTTATCTCATCGACTGCTCAAAAAAATTTCTGAATTCACCCAACCACTATACGCCATACAAGCACAGGTAAAAATTTGTAATATACAAGGAAGAAAACAGCAATATGGTACCATATGGGAATACAATGTACTAGGAGAGGCTGATATGCTCTTTCAGAGGCTGTGTTAGTGTTGTGTAGGACCAAGACCAACCTTGTGAAATTTAGAAATGTTCATAATCTCTTGGGAATTGGGCAAAGCTTGTGTTATTTAACCTTTTTTTGCATGGCAGTATCTCTTTGCAGCAGATACAATGGCTAGGGTTTAGTCTTGTCTTCCACCTTTTTCTCCCCATCTTTGCATCTCAGGGAAAGAAGAGAAAGCTGCAAGAAAAAGTTAAAAAGCAAAGGCAATCATTTCACTCAAACCTTAGCCAAACAATACAATCTCATTTTTTTTCTTTTCGGTTATTGTTTGTTAGTTTCTCTATAAAGGCCAACCACAGCTGCAGCACAATGTGGACTGGCTGTCACCTACTGAATATCAAAGGCAAATATAACTATTCTCTCAAAAATTTTCCACCTGTCATCATTTTTTTTACTAACACTTGTACTCCTTTCCTTTATTTTTTTTCTTTTTAACCTTCAATAATTAAGAATTTTAGTTGTTTTTATGTCCAAAATTACTCAATTTTGTTTCCAAAGCTGCTATTTATTTATTATTTTTTTAACCCAATATTCGAATCATCTTGTGCACACCTCAATTAATATGAAATTTGTGTAGTCCCTTCATCATATATGATAATTACCGAACCAAATACCTTAAGAGTAAGCAATACTCATGCTTTTTCTAGTAACACTTCTGCTATGATATTTTATTTTTCATATTTTAGTAAGTTCCACACCATAATGTTTAAAGTTGAGTGATAATAATTGATAATATCTAACCATCTCCATACTACAATCCTTCTTAACCTGAAAAACCTTGAGGATAAGCCTTAACGTGCACGCGCATGTGTAGTGATTTTATACAATATAAAGCGTCAATTTGATATTCTTTACTTGATGTTGGATTTTAAATTTATAAAGAAAAAAGATATAAATAGAAAGTAAAGTAAAAGGAGCTAATTTTTTTGGTTGAATTAGAAAATAAGAACAAATGAAAGCTATAAAAATTGTTATTACCCATACCAGATTTCTTCCACATAGTAGGATCGTTTGGTATAACTATTTTCAAGATTTTTGATTTTTTTTAACTTACAAGTAAAAAAAATATTTTTTTTAACTTTTTTTTATTTATCTTCGTTTATAAAAATAAACTAGCTAAAAACAATCTAATTTTTTTTATTTATAAATAAAAAAAATAAACTAAATTTAAACTACACCGAGCGGAGGCTAACTTTGTTTTCAGACACCTAAAATCAATCCAGCTAAACTCAAGCCCATTTACAAGGAAAGTTAACAGAGAAGACAATAAAAAAAATTAAACAAAGTATTAAAGATCTGAAAAGTCATTTTCAAAATGTCTGCAAAACCATCTTGAGCCCTGTTGATTCAATATTCAATCCCAATATGAATCCGTTGATTCCGGTAAAATTAGAACTCATAAAAGGGGCATTTCGGTAATACCAGCACACCCACAAATAAAGTAACCCAAAAAAGCCGAGATACCAGTAAAAAGTAACAAGAAAGCTACTCGAAAATCTATACATACACATATACAGACAGAGACACCCCACTCTCACATTTTCCCAAACAAACACTCGGAAAGAGAGAGAGAGAGAGAGAGAGAGAGAGAGAGAGAGTCACTTATGGCGGCACAAGCACCAGAACGAGACGCAGAAAACCAACCCCCCACCGTAGAACTCTCCGACGGCAACCAAGACACTGAAAAGCTTCTATGTTCCTATCTGGGTCTGAGCTTCGCAGTCTTTCTTGGGCTCATTCCGAAATCATCGATATCGTTGGTCTCAACTCTGCAATCTCGGAACAGAGACCTCTGTCTCAACCTTGTCGAAGCGGAGGAGCAGCTGAGGCAGCTCCACTCGCGGAGGAAAGAGGACTCGAAGGCTAACGCGCGGGTGGTGGAGATCTTCGCCAGCCATAGGCACGCGTGGCAGCAGGAACAGAAGCGACTGCTCCAGCAGATCGACGCCGGCGCGGAGGAGATCGCGCATCTCCGGGCGAGGGTCGAGGAGCTCGAGAGGTCTGAGGCTGAGCTGAGGCAAAGTGATGAAGAGCTTAGGAGAGAGATTGGGGAGAGGGACGAGATGTTGAATTTCATGGCGAGGTCGGAATTTGAGGCTTCTTCCGACCGAGGCGGTGGTGGTGGTGGTGGCGGTGGAGGCGGAGGTGGAGGTACTGGTGGGTGCGGAGGAGAGTGCTGTTCGGAGGCGGCGACGTTTGGGAAGGTTGGGGTTTCGGAGGGGTTGGATCCGACGCCAGAGGAGTGTTTCTTGGAGAGAGAGGGACACAATATGGACGAAATGGGTGCTCTGTACGGACAGAGAAATGGGTTTAGTCCCGAGTTCTTGAATTCTCCTTCGAAGTTCTGGGCTGAAAGAGCGAGTCTCTGGCAGGTTTGATGATCATCCTTCTATTTTTTCTTCTTGTTTGATAGCTTGGATTAGTAGAGGAAGTTGCACATGATGGATAATTTTTTTTGTTGGGTTGCTAAGAAAAGAAAACAAAGGGAAAGGGAAGAAAATTTTATATTTTATACTACTATATATGGCTTTTGGTTTTTGTGAGTATAGCAGACTAGACAGAATGAAACCAAATACTTATATTTGTCTCCTAAAATGCAATTAATGGATGATTCTTGTGCAAAGCAATGTGGGTTTTCTCCGAAGTTTTTTTTTTTTTCCCCAAATTTCAAGTTAAATATCTTAAAGTGGAATGATATTGAATCCTTAACGATACATATGGACTCTGATTTTTCTGTAAACCCCTTGCCTGACAGTCATTATCTCTTCTTTTAGACATCAGTTCGTTTTATTCATCTTTTTGGCAGATCAATTTCTTGTTGCTATGCCATTGACTTTCCACAATATCTATGTTATGTAAAGTTTGAATCTCTATTGCTGAGGTCCATATGTTTGGAATTCAATCAAGGAGGGTTTATTGCCGCCAAAGTTCAAATTAAATTGTTTGTTAAACTGATATATCCTAGTCCCTATTAATAATCTTTGTTAGGGAGTGCATACAGTAACTTGCAATTTGTCTGGTCCTTTGTCCTTCTCTAGTTGGCCATTTTGTCCTCATTCACTTATCTATTGCTTGGTGATATTTTGATCTTTTTGATAACTACTGAAGATTTGTTTCTCTATTTCTGTTGTGTATATTTACATACAATTCTTGAATTCAGTGTTTCTTCTTGTTTACGATTGTACTTCAGCATTTGACTGGACCACTACTCACCACCTGTTGTTATCATTGTCAGGAAATCTTCTTCCTACATCTCTTTCATCCAACTGTAATTGGTATTATAGGAGCCCAGCGTGATATTTCCATTTAAATTTAGTTCTTGTGAAGACAAATTATGTAAGGAAAAAGTTGAAAGATATGATCTACTATCTTTTATTTCCATTCACTTATCTATTGCTTGGGATATTTTGATCCTTTTGGTGACTACTCAAGATGCGTTTTTCCTAGTTCTGTGTGTATTTATAAACAACTCATGAGTTCAGTGTTTCTTGTTTTTACCCTTGTACTTCAGCATTTTGACTGGACCACTACTCTCCACCTGTAGTTATCGTTGTCGGGGCATCTTCTTCCTACATCTCTTTCGTCGGACTGCTATTGGTATTATAGGAGCCCAGCATGGTATTTCCATTTAAATTAAGTTCTTGTAAAGACAAATTATGTAGGAAAAAGTTGGAAGATATTGTCTTCCATATTCCACTTCCATCACCATAAAACCCGAGTTTTTGGTTGGTGAGGGCACCAAACATTGGATTCTTCCAATTTGGTAGCAGAAAATCAATTGACTTGATTGCTACTCATCTGAAAATCACCATGGAGTTGATTTTTTATACCTATCTCTTTCATGGACCATCTACCTCTATGTATGGATGTCCCCTTTCCTTTCTTGCTTTTCCTGTTGGTTCTTTTTGTTTCGGTTTCTTTTCTTTCTGTATTTCCTTTTCTGATCTGTAAAACATGGCATCATTTGCACTTGCCGAAGGCATTTCTATATTTCAAATTTTCCATATAGCAATTGGTTATTCTTTATGCCATGTGGCAATGGGTTCTTCTGCTAGAACTTGTCCGTTTGGAAGAGGATGAGTTAGTGAAGGATGTGAACCTATGGGCCTTGGAATTCAATCTCCACCCTCTAGAAATCCTTCTCTTTGGATTCTCTGACAGAATTACTTCAGGAAAAATGAAGTTCCCCTTTCATTGCTGGGCATCATTGACCGTTTCCCTTCAGAAAAATGTTCTGCTGGGCATCATTAACCATTTCCCTGACTCTTTTCTTTGTTTTAGATGACCAATTTGGTGGGGTATTTAACTTTGGTATTTTTAAAAGGACATCCAGATTGCCAAAGGGTACTTTAGGGGCTAAGGTATTTCCAACGTGTTGATATGCAGATGTTCTTTGTTGCAGGATGTACAGTATGAATCCGTTGAATCGTTGTATCATTTGAAGCATTTTGTAGCCAGGTAACTGTTAACCGTCCACAAACAAATCTTTGCAAAATCATATAATGTCAACGTGCTGCAACTAATTAAAGAGCAACAAATCTTTGTTGTTTAGGAGGGAGTCCCCTTGGAAGGTAGATGGTGAATCCACAGGTGTCTCCTCTAAACTGAAGTTACTAGAGCAGGAACTGCTGAATTTGGAAAGAGTTGGTAAAAGCGATCTATCAAAGGTACCATCACAGATGAGAAAGCAAGCAAAGAGATATCAAGCTCTTACGGGGAAGATTGATGATCTATGCAGAAGAATGGTAATGCATAACAAGTTAACTGCCTCTTTTGTTTTCCGTAACTTTATGCTTTCATATAATGTAGTTTGTTTTCTTTGGTCCTTTAGTGGTGTAGGAACCTTATCACTTCAGCTCACAATATTACAACATACAACTTGTTTGTCAAATATGCAACACTAGCTGTAACATGCGATGTGTCAAATAAGGACGAAAGAAGTAGGCCTGTTAACACCCATAATTTTGAGAAAGACAAGGATGCTATCCTATTAGCAATCCTTTGAATAGAATTTTGGAATGCAGAATATTATTTGTGATGATGCTGACACGATCATGTTGATTCTGTCCTGATCACCTGTCAAGCAATCCTGTCAAGACTGAAAATTGGACATCTGTGATCCCAGAAACTACTTGAATCCACAAATAGTACCAGGATCAAATATTTGAAAGTGGAAGTTGTCAAATTTGCACAACCCTTTCGTGTTTATCAAGTAGACATAATTCGCAGTCAGTTGTATGGCCAATCATCTATCTTGATCATGCCTTTTGGGCTTAAAAGACAGCTAACATCCTTTGTTTCATCAAAAATAGTAGAAGGATATAAAATAGGGGAAAAAAAGGGAAGATTATGTCCTATGTAAAACTTCTACTAGGTGTTGAGGATTTGTCCATGAAGTGGATCCACTTACAACCTTTGTAGTTGGATTCTCCTCTCAATCCTTTATGTATGTGCCCTAGTTAAGGAGGGCTCTTAGTAGCATACTTTCAATCTATGAAAGCAGAGGGTGAAATTTTGGTCTGGGATTTGGGTTAGCGCTGGATATCTTACTTGCACTTTGAATTCTCCCTTTGTTTCACGGCTACGTTCATACACTAATGTCCTTTAATTTCTTCTCTCTCTGGCATGGCATTATGACATGTCCTTTTTATTATTATTATTATGCGGAATCTTACTGAAAAGTTTGTTTTGATTGTTATAGCAGGCAAGTGATCCCTGTGAACCCACACTGAGCTCAGAGTTTCGAACACAGAGGCAAACTGAGTTTTTGCTCGAAGCATTTCGACTCCAGCAGCGTGCAGCTGAAACAGGACAGAAGCTGATTGCATTGCAAACTGAGACGGGAAAGAGTTATTTTGGGGATGAGCTGGAAGGTCAGGCCAAACTGACCACAAGACGGTGCTTGGACTCCATCAAAAACAACTTCAAAGAAATTCAGAGGAACTTGGAGATATGGTTGGCAAGAATTATTGGAGATCTTGAAGGGATTCTTGCTAGAGATGGTGCCTCACGTGTAAGGGATTATTATGTATCTAGATATCCTTTCGTTCAATAGGGATATCCTGGCCGGTACTAATATGGAATCCTGATCTAACAAATATATGTAGATATATATATTCTTCTTATGGGTAAATGACTGACACAAGCCATTAAAGTGGTGGTTAGAAGTCCTACATAAGTTATAAATGTTTTTGTAGTAGAATAGAGACATCAAGGGAGGAAAGGAAGAGTGAGAAAAAGAGAAAGAAGGAGGATTAATAAGGCAGAAACGAAACATTCATTTTGATGAAGTTAGTAGGCAACAAGAATGATGATCAAAAAGGTTTATAGTATTTGTGAAGAAGGGAACCCTTGTGTAAAGCCGTGTTATTTTATATAAATTTCCTCGTTCGTTGGGAAAGTAGAAGAGGCTGTAATATTTCAAGTGTGTTTGGGTTGCTCTAGGAGGGTGTTTCTACTTCACAAAAAGCTGCCGAAATAGGTGTAAGTCCAAACTTGGCCTTAGCTATAACTACAATTCCATGAATGTTCCTCTTTCATCACTTTCTATGCAACTTTTTCCAAATAGTTTATTGTCTTAGCTCGGATTTCAATTACCTCTATACAACCACCATCAAACAAGTTCAGTAGCCCCTAACAGGAACTTAGTCCTAAACCTCAAAACTCAGGTCTGATTCAAAAGCTTTGCACCTTCTGCCGTAAGATTTGCTTTGGAACTGGTCCCAAAGGCTAGGTCATGTAATTCATTTCAGTTCAAGATTGTCTGCCATCTTGACAGTTCCAAAAATCATTGCCTCAGTGAGCAATTACTGCTGGTCTGGATTTTGGTTCACCCGTAGGAAGAAGTTGAATGTGCTTTATAATTTCATAGTAAAAACTTTTGCAGAGAGAAGTTAAGAGGCATCAACACACAAAATGTCCTTGGTGAATTCAACCAATTTTCAAGATCATGCTTACAGGTTCAATATTATGCATTGGAGCACAAAGAGTACATTTCTCATTCATACATACCATTGGAAACAAAGGCAATTTTGAATTATCATCTTCCAAAAGGTGTCACTTTAATTGGTAAGTCCTCTTATTTGTGGTACTAAACACCTGCGATTCTATCTCGCCTGATTCTATCTCGCCTGATTCTGGGTTGGGAGGCTATGAAAAGAGAGAGCTATACCCCACAGATTGATTTGAATCCAGATTCATGTTAGTGGGATGGTTACTTTTCATATTAGGATTTGTAAGTCTTCCTGTATCAGCAGAGCAGCCACAATAACCCCTAGAAGTTCTAGGTGCTCGTTTCGGATGCCATTCAAAACTCAGTAATATAAATTTCCAGTAACATCTCAAAAGCATTAGTAGAGAATTCATAAAAGGACACAGTACTAGTAGAGAAACTACATTGTTCCTCATTATCTTCCATTACAGCAAGTTCTTGAAATCAAGCAGAAGCAGCAGCTTGTTCCAGCAACTGTTTCACCTTGGTGATATAATCACTCATTGCTTCCTCCTTAGATTTTCCTGCCACGCACCGGGTAAATTACAGTGATGAGCCAAATGAACTCGAGAACATAAAAGGCCAATATTTGATGAGATAAATTAATGTTTCGTAACTTAATATCCAAATCCAATACCTTCAACAGCCTTCCATGCATCCCACTTTGCTCTGTCCCTCGTGTTGAACATACCAGGACGGCCTGCAGATCAGGTATAGCAACCAAGATATAAGGCTGGATTACAACTGAGGGAAAACAACCCATTTGGTTGCGCTTTAGGTTTCTGCTTTCATTTTCTTACATTTGTCGAAATCCCATTTGGCAAACTAGTTCCAAAAATTGTTTTCACCAAGATCGTGTTTGGTACTTTTTTTTTTTTTATTTCAAAATGAAAATGATATGAAAACAATGGTGTTTCATTTTTTATGGTTGCATTTTTTTGTTTCCGAAAACACAAAAAAGGAGAAAATCTCAAATTTTTTTTTGTTTCGGAGAACACGAATAATGAAAAAGAAAACGGAACCCAAACAGGCCAACAGCAAGAAAAAACTGTTTTCTATTCTAGGAAGCGTATTTAGCAGGTGCAAAATACTAACTAGTGTTCACTGGTCCAACAGTGGCTTGCTTGTACAGTCCATACAGAATGAGCTTGTCTTCATTTGTAGTACTCTCCGGGAGGGTCTTAGCTTTCTCCGCATGCTCTTCAAATTCCTCCTGCAGGGCCCCAAAAAATGTGTGATATTGATATGTAAGTGGCATGTCTGAAACTGCAGATATTAGAATGCATAAATGTTCTGGTTTGGATACATTACGAAAAAAATAGAACCTTAGAAAAGACATCTAGAGTCCAAAAACAGAAGATTGAGAAGTCCAACCACACCAAGAGAAGTTCATTAATAATTACAATATGGTACTGGTATCCCTGGATACTAAACTAGTTCCTGTCACCGTGGTTTATGTTGCTGACTACGAGCAGCCAATCCTTTCCAATATCAAAATGTCGAGTTAGACATGCACTTAAGCTAATCCAGTGGTGGCATAGAAGGGGTTTACATCATCATTATCAGAAATATAAGTTTTGCATCATTTGATACTTTTAACGTCCATAAGTTGATGAGGAAGGCTGATACTATTTTCAATGCGAAAGTGCTACTCCTATAGGTGAAAGAAAAGGGTCCCCTTGCAAAACCAGCCACTAAAAAGTAGGGCGGGCATGGTGAAGGGGTTTAAGGTCCCATATCATACATTGTCAAAAACCACTTGGTACTTTGACAATCTTTTATCAGAGAAGCTGAGAGATTCATCCAAATACGATTTTTACCAGTAATCTGTCGGTAATTTTACAAGAAAGCTTTTTACTTTAAATGAACAATCTTAAAACTATTAAGAAAATTCATGCAAAGAACCCAATATGAACATAAAAACCAAGATCACAAATCTCCCATGAGTAAAGACCATATATCAAAATGATAAGCATGAATTTCCCCTTCCATGAGTTGAGCCACGAAAGAAAGAAGTTGACGAGCAAATAAACTTATATTACCTATATCAACTAAAATACCATCTATATATATACATACATACATATGCATCTCTCTCGCTCTCTATATATACATACAGAAATACATTTACCCACACTAATCGAACAAAGATCTACCATGAGTTCAGAGAACATTGACAAACTAAAAACATAACTGTGAAAATCCAAAAAATCATAATACTATGTTTGAATATTGAATTTGTTAAGGGAAAGGGAAATGAAATTACTTATATTTTTTTTATTTTTTCAAAGTAACAAAAAAAGGAATTTTTTTAACAAATGTCTATTCATTTTCTTTTCATTTTGGTAACCCAACCAAACAAAAGAAAGAAATTTAGCTTCTTTCACTTAGTTTTCTTTGCCTGCCCTTTTTTCATTTTTTTTTTTTGGTTCTTTCCCTTCACAAATCTAAAATCCAAACATAGAGATCAAGAAGTCAAAAACATAATTGTAAAAATTCTAAAAATCATAATGATATGTTTGAATCTTGAATTTGTCAAGAGAATATGTATTTGTATTTTTAATATAACAAAAAAAAGAGTTTTTCTGACAAATGTCTATTCATTTTCTTAACCAAACCAAAAAAAAAATTTAGCTTCTTTCACTCCATTTTCTTTCCCTGTCCTCTTCCCTTTTGTTTTTTGTTTTCCCTTTCCACAAATCCAACATCCAAACATAGAGATCAAAATCAAACAGACCTGTGTTTTAATTAGACAATAGACATCTATGGATCATAACCAGAACATTCATTTAGATCTGGACTAATTTTGTGCAATGATCAAAATCGAAGTAAAATAGAATTTTAAAAAATGAACCATTCAATTTTAGTTCCAAGCACAAAGCATGCAAAAGCAAAATAAGAGATTCAAGCCAAAAAAAAAACACATAGAAATCGATCAAAATCGACTGATAAGGAGTGATATAGAACAGTAAAAATGAAAATATCAAGAGGCCAGAATTGAATAATTTGATTTGATCCGGTGGGAGTACAGCAAACAAACCTTCAAACCCATGTTTGAGCTTCTATGGATCTGTGGAAACAGTCTCGAAATCTGCTTCGCTTGACACTACTTCGAGGCGTACCAGTGACGTGTGTGGGGGGTTATACACACACACACACACATATATAGATAGATAGATACATAGAAGATTGATAGAAAACCGAGTAATGTAGCACAGGGAGGCTCCAAGTAAGCATATATTCATTCTGATTTAACGTTACGAAGCGGCGTGTAGGTGGATGGTAGATTTAGTAGACCCAACTGCCACCTGCTTGTGGGTTCCGCAGATAAATCTCATTCGGCATGATCCCGTCGTAAGTTTCAAACACATGACGAGTTTTTGTTAAATTATTAAAATCACATGATTTGTGAGTTTTGAATTTAACCCGAAAATTATTAAAATTGACCGCAATTGTTAAAGGTATTCATTTGTTGATCATCAATTAATCTAAAAATTAAAACTGTTAGAGAGAGAGAGGTAACTAATTAATTTTTTGTTTCTTATTACGCTCCTTTACGTGTAGCCATGCTCTTAGTCATAATCAGGCAACACTTATTCTAAGAGAGGTGCTGAGATTTGAAGATGGGATCTTGCCTGCTCTGATATCATATTGAATTGTTGATTAAATCTAAAAGCTTAAGTTTTTAGATAAGTTGGTGGTTAACAATTTAATAAAAGAGACTTTTTTGTTATTTTATCTTTTCAAAATGGATCATACGAACGATTTTTTTTCATTTAGGTTAAAATAAAAGGTTAACATTATACGGGTAGTTTAATCATTTTACTTAAATTGTCACATGTCGCTGACAAATATTAACACATGGTTATGTTTTTACTTTTGAACAACATGAATTATCTTTAAATATTTACAAATACTTAAATTACAATCGGCAAATATTTACAAATACTCAAATTACATCAGCTATAATTTTCACTTCACATGAAGATAAACTTAAAGCTTCAAAATTATTGTGTTTCAGCTTTCTCCCAGCTTAGGTGAGTGATTTCCTTTGTAATTTAGTCATCTTGATCAAAATTTTAGGTAAATATTTTTGGTTTCCTTTAACTGCTTAATGTTTTTGAGCATTACAAAAGAACAAATTCAAGATTGGAGAATTATTGAGTTTGATGTTTTTGGTAATGTAGTTGTAGTTTTTTTATTGCAATTTTAAGTTTGATGTTTATGGTAATGTAATTATAGTGTTTGATTGCAAATTTAAACAAGGTAAGTGATTTAAAATAAATCACAGTTGTGAACCCAAAGAAGAAGAAAAAGTATGAAGTGGAAATGAAACAAATTTGAAGCTGTTTTGCTACTATGCGACGAGCAATTAATGGCCCTACGCCACATTTTTGTTAATTTTCTTGGGAACGTCTCCACCACATCAACCTATTCAATATTTGAGAACTATGAAACAAATTTCAGTACAATTGTCACAACGTTTCTAAGTTATTAGGTGAGATTTATTATTATTATTATTATTATTATTTGGTAGGGAGGTGAGGTTAAATTAAATTATTAATTATAACGGTCATCGTACTATAGTAGTACTCTTTTTTTGTTTTTTGAGAATTATGGTACTCGGTTCAATAACCACTTGGCCAGGTTAGAGAATTTTGCAGGCCGTGAAGTGTTGCGGTTTGACGTTTATTGTTAGAGATGTGTGAGTTTCAGGACGGGTCGACACAATTGTCTTAGCTCGACTTCAAATATGGTTGTTCTTTTACTATTAATTAATTATTAAAAAAAGTCACGCAAATTAAAAAATATTTCTTTGTAAGAATAAAACAATTTAATGGGGTTAAATAATTTTTTTCTTTACAAGAATAATTTTTTTTTTTAACTTGGAGGTTGCCCAAGCTCAAGAACTTGCTAGGCTCACCCAGGGTCGGCCCTGTTGAGTTCACATATCTCTGGTCATTTTATTTCAAATCAAAGCAGTCATTATATTGACTCATAATTTAAAACAGGCCACTGCCACTACAAGAAAAAGGGTTATTTGCGACGGATTATTTGTGACGGCTACCTATGCCGTCGCAAATACCCAATTATTTGCGATGGCAACTTCTCCGACGCAAAAAAATGCTATTTTCGTCGGCTCTTTTTTTTAGTTTTTTTTAGAGAATAACGTGTTTTCGAGTTGTTTAGGTACTAAAACCCACAAACGAGCTCGGAACTCTGTCAAACTCGACACGTAGTAAGATTTAAGTATGAGTGACGTGTCAGAATGAACCGCACGGTCGCCGGAGTCCCGGCTTGGGAGATGTAACACTTTTTTCCTTAGTTTTTTTTTAAGAAAATAACGTGTTTTCAAGTTGTTGGATACATAACTGCACAAACGAGCTCCGAACTCTGTCAAACTCAACATGTTGTAAGATTTAAGCACGAGTAACGTGTGGGAACGAACGACACAGTTCCCAGATTCCCGATTTGAGAGATTTAATTATTTTTCGTTCTCTTTTTCTTAGTTTTTTTAGAGAATAACGTGTTTTTGAGTCGTTTAGGTACTAAAACATACAAACAAGATCGGAACTCCATCTAACTCGACACGTAGTAAGATTTAGCCATGAGTGATGTGTGGGAACGAACAACCCGGTCGCCGGTGTTTCGGTTTGTGAGAAGTAACATTTTTTTCTCTCTTTTCCTTAGTTTTTTTAGAATAACCGTTTTGCGTAATTGTACTAATTATGTTTAAGTTTTTTGAATTTATAATTTAACAATATTGCATTTATTATTGTAAATTACATTTTTATTTCAATAAACCCATATATTACATGCATATCTATTAATTTTATTTATTATGTCATTATCATATCTAATATTGTTTTATTTTCTTCGTTTCAGGTTATTGATAAAGAATAGGTAGATGGTCTTTTTGTATTGGCTTATGTTGTAATAGACTTAAAACTCTCTTTTGTTGTATGAATTTTTCATTTAGGTTGTTCTTTTTGTGAGAGATTATGTATGTATTTTGGTTTTGTTTTGGATATTGGTGGAAGACAATATTGTTTGTTTATTTGTTGTTTGGATATGTATATTAAAATGAAATATTAATTTTCTTAAGTATTTATTTAAGCATTTTGGTTTTACTGAATGTTTGAATTTAGTAGTTTTGATCATATTAAATGTTCATTTTATCAGGGTAAATAACAAATTACAAAAATTATGCCTAATATGGAGCAAATTTTTTTTTTTTTCCGAAAGTATTTGCGACGGCAAGATACCGTCGCAAATACTTTGACGATTTTAAATCATTTATTTCGCAATTGTATTAGCGACGGCATGAACCGTCGCAAATACTTGAGACGACTGCAAATACATATTGCAAAACCCATTATTTGTGACGGCAAAAACCGTCGCAAATGGGGGTCGTTTTAAAATTTCAGTCCATGAAAATAGCATTAGCGACGGAAATTAATCCGTCGCAAAAGGTCTTATTGGCCACGGCATGTTATACCGTCGCAAAAAAATTTGGTTCGTCGTACACTATTTGCGACGGGGCATGCCGTCGCAAAAGGTCACCATGCCGTCGCACGGTCGTCGCAAAAAGTATTTGCGACCCCTCCGTTTGTGTCACCTTAAATGTCAACGCTCAGCCGTCGCAAATGCGTATTTGCGATGGCATTGGGCCGTCACAAAAAATGCCTTTTCTTGTAGTGTGCTATACTATTTTGCTAGAATCCGTGTTTTTTTTTTTTTTTGTGGTACATAATAGGAATATGCATGGAGAAAATATTCAACACAATGGTGATTTCACGTAATTTTACAGATATGATATCATAAGTCAACTAAATCATGCTGTTAGAGAGCATTGTCCCTAAGCACCACGTAACTATCAGCGAAAGATCTCACCACATCTATGTCAGGGCTAATCTTAGGTCTTATTATATATCCTCAGCGCGAAATGATGAGTTTGGTTTCTATTGAGTGGTTGGTAAAAACTCAATTTTTTTTGCTCAATTCTATAATTTAGTTTTCATAGCCGGTTGATACAAGTCTTGTAAATTATTACAATGGTGAGGTTATTAGTGTCATTGCAGGCAGAGTGTTCTGTTTATCTACTTTAGTGGCTGAAGCATGGGTCTGTTTCCGTTGAGTCATTGTCTATTTAATAGCAGCAACATGGAATCTGCCTCTAAAGCAGTTATTTGAGAGTGAGTGATTACGATGGTTCATCGTCTCACTAACTCATCCATTCACCCCTCCATGTGAAAAGCTTCCAATTGCGAGTGCTTTAAAAACCTCACTTTTCATATGTATAAAGATATTACACTTTAGCCGGCATGTGTTTTTAGGGATGCGGCCGTGAGATTGAACTGCTAATTATAGTCCGGCCTTATTTTGTATTGGTTGTGTAAAAGTGGGTCAGAATAGGCAATTTGACAGGACTTTTGTTCTCGTACTGAAATCAAATTACAAAATTATCCTCTATCTAATTCATATTCTCGAATGTTTTCGTCCCAAAATTCCTCATCCCCTTGTCCTATCTGCGAATTAGAAATAATCGAACGAAACAAAGCTTATGGTTTTAAGACTTCGGAGATTCTAATTGTGCATGTGTTAGGGGAAGTGCCAGTTACTATGTTGGCCACAAGCCATGTTCCCCTTTGAAGATGTTCGTTAACGAATTTGTCTGGAGACAACGTGGAAATTGAGGTAATAGTAAATGCTTTGTATGTAAAAACCACACATGTTTTTTGGGATTACTTTTTTTTTTTTTTGCAGAAAGAAAGAAATGCTGCGTCAACACTTGATAAACACACTGAACTCAATGAAACATGATTTGCAAAGTCAACATAAGACGAAATGGCAGCCAACCCCCTACAAAGAGAAAAACCTCGCTCTTAGAAAAAGTTCCAATATTTTTGTATTAGGTGTTACCAGAAGTATAAGACCATTTAGATATTCACTATGACCCTCAACAGCCAGGGCAACCATCATCTTGTTTAAAATTACGAAACCATAATGGTATAGAAATTTGGTTCCATTAATCTACGGTAATCAAACTTGATACTGATTGCACAATTTCCTGTAACCCCAGATCACCCTGTTATTAAATGTATGCTCAAAGGTTTATAGGATCGCTAATGGCGTAATATCTGCTCCAATTAAGCCGAAACTTCTATAAATAAGAAAAAATTCCAAGCTTCAAAACAATAATCTTAAATTTTCTCATCAACCAAACGGAGAATAAATAAAGCAAATCGTATTATAATATATATATATATATATATATATTTGTATATACATATACAAATACAAAGAGAGGGAAGAGAGATTATGGAGTTCCTGAAAGGCAGCTTCACTGACCAATGTTTGTTGGACTTCGACGATCACTGCGAACACAGGCATCTAGGTGTTCTGTGAGAAACCCAATATTGGACGGCTCAGATAGATATTGGCACCAGTTGGGCTCCAGATGATTTTGGAACATAGGCCCAGCAGGCCTGTTTTCCCCTGATAGACTTTGAGAGTGCTTAGAGCCCAGGGCCCAAAGTCGATTTTACTGAAAATCAAATTACAAAATTATCCTCCATCTAATTCATATTCTCGAATGTTTATGTCTCAAAATTCCTTGTCCCCTTGTCCTATCTGCGAATTAGAAGTGGTCCAACAAAACAAAGCTTATGGTTTTAAAACTTCGGAGATTCTAATTGTGCATGTGTTAGGGGAAGTGCCAGTTACTATGTTGGCCACAAGCCATGTTCCCCTTTGAAGATGTTCGTTAACGAATTTGTCTGGAGACAACGTGGAAATTGAGGTAATAGTAAATGCTTTGTATATAAAAACCACACATGTTTTTTGGGATTACTTTTTTTTTTTTTTTTTTTGGCAGAAAGAAAGAAATGCTGCGTCAACACTTGATAAACACACTGAACTGAATGAAGCATGATTTGCAAAGTCAAAATAAGACGAAATGGCAGCCAACCCCCTACAAAGAGAAAAACCTCACTCTTAGAAAAAGTTCCAATATAATCAGGCCGGCTCGAGATAATTTTAGGCACAAGGCAACAACTTCAAGCGAGGTTTTTTTATATCTTTTATTTAATATAAAAATTTTTGTATTAATTTTTTTTGTTCAAATCAGTGCTTTTTTTTCTTCTAAAATTAATTAATGTGTTGATTTTGAGTCTTCCTTTTTTAACTTTTTTTTTTATAATTTGGACTGCTTTTTTTCTTTAAAAAAATATTTTTAATTATAGCATATAAGGTTTTAAAAGATTTAAGGCTTTAAAAAATCTTTTGTACACTTTATTTATTTATTTTGGGTTAAACCTATTTTTTTAAGTTAACTAGTGTAGGTGATTTTGGGAGTGAAAAAAAAAAAAAAAAGTCTAATAGGTAAGTAGTATCTATGCTTTTAAGTACTACTTTTATTATAATATTTTACTCACCGTGTAGTGGTAGATCCCATACTATAATGCTTAAATATTAGAGGCATTGGTTAGTGCTAATTTACCACTAAAAATTTGTGGTTTCATAGGCCTTTTATTATTTGGGCCTTTTTTTTTAAAGAAAAAAGGCATTGTAAAACCTATATAGATGCTTAAGTATAGCATATAATGTTTCTAAAATTTTGGACCTTCAAAAACTTGTTTATTTGTACAATTTATTTGTTGGTTAAACTGTTGTTTGCTTCTTGAATTTTACTAGTATAGTTGATTTTGGAGCTTTTTTTTTTAACGAGCCTTTTTTTTCCTCACCAAGATCAGGGCCTTTTCCAAAAAAAAAAAATGTAAAAATTATTTTAAGTTTTACTATAACATATAAAATTTTAACAAATTTGAGACCTTAGACAATCGGGGCCTAACGCAATCATATTAGTTGCTTAGTGCTAAAGTCGGCCCTGAATATAATTTATATTAGGTGTTACGAGAAGTATAAGAACATTTAGATATTCATTATGACCCTCAACAGCTAGGGCAACCATCACCTTGTTTAAAATTACGAAACCATAATAGTAGAGAAATTTTGTTCCATTAATCTACGGTAATCAAACTTGATACTGATTGCACAATTTCCTGTAACCCAGATCACCCTGTTATTAAAGGTATGCTCAAAGGTTTATAGGATCGCTAATGGCGTAATATCTGCTCCAATTAAGCCGAAACTTCTATAAAAAAAAAAAAAATCCAAGCTTCAAAACAATAATCTTAAATTTTCTCATCAACCAAACGGAGAATAAATAAAGCAAATCGTATTATAATATATATATATATATATATATATTTGTATATACATATACAAATACAAAGAGAGGGAAGAGAGATTTTTAGAGAGAGTATGAAGTACCTGAAAGGCAGCTTCAGTGAGTTGAAATTTGGCAAGTGGCACCCTTTAGGTCGGGGCGCAAGTCCCCTAGTCTTAGTGTGAATGGTTGTCTTTGACAAGATGAGAGAGAGGATTAGTCGACGTGCCCATAAATTAGCCTGAACTGACCGCATAATAACAAAAAAAAATTAATAAGTTTTTTGCTTCTTATTTTGAAATTATAGATACTAAGGATATCGAAGTTTGTATGTGAAATGGTATCGCTTGGCTAGGATGGCAAAACAAACCGATATCTCGGATTCTCACCCTATCCCTAATGGGACGGGTATGGGATAATACTAATTGGAATTGGGTTGAGTTTGGGAATAAGGTGTAATAACTTGCCTCGCTTCGAACCCATCATGTTTATACATTTGTGACAAGAATTTTTCCTCAAAGGTTACAAGTTGTTATTTTGGGGCCCAAGTGTTCGGGAGTTTCTCTGTCACTTGCAAAACCACCAGAGATGAGCACTAGCTAACTGAGGTTGCTCGGCCGGGGCACTCCGAAACCTAAGTCAATTGAGATAAGTGGCTTACAAGTAGAGAGAGAGTGAATATGCAGAGACAGGAGTATACTGCTAATGTGTGAGTATCTACCTCTCTTGGAGCCTTCTCATGTAGTTTTATAGTGTTTCAATTAGGCTTGCTCCCTACTCCAGACAGTCATGAGCCACTATCTTGCTAGTGGGGGTTTGATTCTTGATTTTGGGTGCAAGTCCAACCCACTTCTCTATCCCTCGATAGTTTAAGAGAAGTGAGTCTTCCCTCAACTAACTGACTTGACTTGGTCAACATAGTGTGATGTGGCGAATCTAATGCCACGTGACATTCTTGTGTATAAATTACCTTTCTCAACATGTATATGTATATATATTTATTTTATATGTAAGAATATAAATAGTGTGATTTTTTTCTTTATTAACACGATTTTGGTCTTTGTTTTACTCATATTGTGTTTAAAAAAACTACTAACATAAAGGAAATGGGATAGGATGCGACATAGTGAGGTAGAGGAAGGATTACCATGGCGGGGCGGGACAGGATGGGATAGGGTCCTTGACCCAAACCCACCCATTCCTTGGGCCTGACAGGTTGTCTATAAGTTAAAATACACATTATTCAAAGTACATGTATATGTAATATGTATTTGAAGGATAATTGAAGGAACAAAATTATTTATCCTTATTCAAAGTATGTAATATGCATGTGCTAGTTGCCATGTGGTCTCTTGTTTTCCTCATGCCTATTATGTGTATTTGTGTATATGTATATTTGGCAAGACATTCACGATTCACCTACCTCATGTTGCCTAATTGGTGCTCGAGTTATCTTTCAATACCACAAGAATGAAAAATTGTCGAAACAAAAACAACTTCTTACTTCGTTCACAACCATCACATTAGCCTTTCAACATCGCTTAGCCTTTCAACGTTCTTTTAGTCATGACTTGAAATTTGAAACCCCAAAATATGTAAAATATCAAAGTAATTACTTTCAATACCATAAGAATAAAAAACAATAGAAACAAAACCAACTTTTTACTTTGTCAATCGTAGCGCAACCATCGTATTAGTCTTTCAACGTCGCTTCTCTTAGTCCTTACTCGAATTTTGAAACCCTGCAATATGTCAAAAATCAGAATAGTTACTTTTAGTACTACAAGAGTTAAAAATAGTCAAAATAAAACCAATTTCTTACTTCTTCAATTGCAACACAACAATCACGTTAGCCTTTCAACATCGTTTCCCTTAGTCCTTACTTGAAATTTAAAACCCCAAAATATAGTAGTTACTTTCAATGCCACAAGAAAGAAAAACAGTCGAAACAAAACCAACTTCTTACTTCGTCAATTGCAATGCAACCATCACGTTAGCCTTTCAATGTCACTTCCCTTAGTCTATACTTGAAATTTGAAACTCCGAAATATGTAAAATATCAAAGTAATTACTTTCAATACCACAAGAATGAAAACAGTTGAAACAAAACCAACTTCTTATTTTGTCAATCGCAACGCAAACATCACGTTAACCTTTAAACATCACTTCCATTAGTGCTTACTTAAAATTTGAAACCCTAAAATATGTAAAATATCAAAGTAGTTAATTTCAATACCACAAGAATGAAAAACAGTCGAAACAAAACAAACTTCTTACTTCTTTAATTGCAGAGCAATTATCACGTTAGCCTTTCAACATCACTTCCCTTAGTCTTTACTTGGAATTTGAAACTTTAAAATATGCGAAATGTCAGAGTAGTTACTTTCAATACGACATGAATGAAAAGTAATTGTAACAAAACCAACTTCTTTCTTGGTCAATCGCAACGCAACAATCACGTTAGCCTTTCAACATCGCTCCTCTTTGTTCTTACTTGAAATTTAAAATTTTGAAATATGTAAAATATCAGAATAGTTACTTTTAATACCACAAGAATGAAAAACAGTCGAAACAAAACCAACTTCTTTCTTGGTCAATTGCAATGCAACCATCACGTTAGTCTTTCAACGTCGCTTTCCTTTGTTTTACTTGAAATTTAAAACCCCGAAATATGTAAAATATTAGAACTACTCTCTCTCTCTCTCTCTGTGTCCATTTTTGGTTCTTATTAGATTCAGAATTTCTGACGGTGATGGTGCAAGCAAGAGCAGAAATGAACAGTTCAGATTCCGAGATGCAAGCCCCCATAGGCATTCCCGGTGCCCGAGAAGTAGCAGATCAAGTTGGCAGTCACAGCATACCAGAACAAGGTCCGATTCAAAATGGCAAAGCCGATGACGAACAGGTAGTGAAATTCTATATCACTCGTCAGGTCTGTCTGTCTGACTATCCATATATACATCTATATATATACATATAAACAGAGACATTTATGCAGCTAGATATATTTGCAAGCGACTGTAGGATAAAATAGGCCAACAAGAACTCCTTTTTCAATTTTTTCCCTTTTTTCGTTTACTCTTTTAAACTATTTTTTATTATAAAAAAAATCAGTAGTACCCCAGTAATGAAAACAACCTAAATAACTACATATTATAAACCATCGAAAAATTAAAAAAAAAACTAC
Source organism: Euryodendron excelsum (assembly GCA_033060915.1). NCBI lineage: Eukaryota > Viridiplantae > Streptophyta > Magnoliopsida > Ericales > Pentaphylacaceae > Euryodendron > Euryodendron excelsum. The sequence continues at coordinate 10,152,424 of CM065397.1, read as the reverse complement.
ATATTATTGCTGGACTACTTATTTTGTTCAACCTAAATGGATTGAAATTCCGAAGCTGTCATGGGGGAACACTTGTCATGGAGGAATACTGTCCATGACCTAAAGAAAAAAGGCCATGGAAAATTTTGTGAGTGAAGGTCAGGATTGGATTTTTGCTAAAGCTGTCTTGGCACACTTGTTATCTCACTCAAACTTGAAAAAAGTTTAGGTAACACTAACTGCTCAATACTCGTCTTTATTAAATTTAGATATGGGATATTTTACGACATCAATAACATAAATTTGTAATTAATGAAAAAAATTTTAATGCGATAAATAACACATGACAGAATTTGATATGCATAAGTACAGAAGAATCTCCTAAACTAACAGACTTTTCTTCCTTGAACCTTGATGTCTAATTGTTTACACTTGAAGAGAGAAAGAGAAAGAGAAAGAATTTTTTATTTTAAAAATGGGCCTATCGAGAAAGTATTTTCCTTTCACTTCATTTTCTTCACAAAATCAAGTCTGCAAAAGAAAAAAATTTTCCTATTATTTCTCTCTTATTTTGTTTTTTTCATTTTTATTTCTATTTTTCTTTCACAAATTCCAAACATACTGTTAGTAAGTTGAATTTGCTTGTAAAGCTATTTTTGCTTCACCTTATTTTCTAATTTCAATCTGGTGTTATAAAAAATTTATGTTAGTGATAGCGCACAGCTTATGGAGACATACTTTTTTTTTTTTACTTTATTTATTAAAGCAAAGTCAATGCTTTTTAATATTTGTGATGATGAAGTTTAAATAAATTATTAGAGGCCTACGGTGAGTCGTATTTAGGATCACGAGGTCAGCCTCCACATGCACCAAAGGCCTCGCATTTGCATAGAATTTTTAATCATAATTTTGAGTGTTTTTTTAAATCAAGATTTCGTCCAACTAAGATTTCGTCCGTGTCATAGCAAGATATTTTTACCAATTTACAAAATACCAAAATTGCTCTTCAATACGACCCCCTTTTTTAATTCTTACCATCGAAATAAAATTATTCTGATGACAATTGATTAACCCTGTGACCGCAAATCCACCGCAAGTTCAACAATTATTGCATTACATTTATACTTTATTTGGTTCTACAATTTGTTAAAGAAAAGAAAAAGGAAGGCAGAACAAAGAAAAAAAGAAAGAAAAATAAAGAGATAAGCTAAGTTTTGGTTTGTATTTGATGGGCCAAGGAAAAAAAAAAAGAATACATAGTTCTATAAAATTTTCTTTTTAAAAAAAAATAAACTAGTTTAAGTAATTTCATTTTCTTTCCTTTAACAAATTTTATTCAAATATAGCTTGTAGGTAATCTTTACATATTTACCCCACCTACTATTTAAAGCACAACCCTAGCTCGGTTGGTCTATGAGTTTGCTCCCCACCTATTTGATCATAAGTTCAACTCCTGAGGTCATTCTTAAGTTCAACTCGTGAGGCCATCCTCTCGGGTGCTGGTGTAATTAGTTTGTTGAATGAGTTTCTCTAATTTAGAGAAATTGTATTCAGACTTTGTGTATGGGTTAACGACTCTTTGTTGTTGTACAAGTTTGAAACTTATTGTTACACGGGTTGACGAGAGGATATGACACTAATCAAGAAAAATTTCATCCGAAGTTGATCTCTGGACAAAATACCTCCGGTGATCAGCCTCACATTTTTCGTTCCCTTGCAATATGCAAAGCAAGAATAGTGAGCATTAGCTTTCTTTTTTGACTTTTGTTCGGTTGCAATTAGAACACGAGCAGTGACCAATAGCTTTCTTTTTTGTTTTTTTAATTATTTTGGTTGGTAGGAGTGTTGCAAATATTTAAAACGTAATTGCAAACTTTAATTCAGAATCACTTTTTGATGGTCAAATGTTTCATTATCTACTTGGCTAAAAACTGTAAACACTTCTAAATGAAAAAAATTGAGCTCAAAATTTTTCTTGATAAAATAGTTCTTAGTCAATTATACGTAAGCACCTTTTAAAAAGCATTCCATTACAAGTCACCGGGCCTTTAAACAAATAGGTAGTTCTAGCTTCTTCTTTTCTTTTTTCTTTTCCGCTTTTCTTATTGCTTCTTTTCACGAATAAACTAAGCGTTCTAATTTTTTCTCAATATATTAAAAATTATCTTATTTAGGACGACCCTGATAATCAAAGTCGTTATATCATAAAAACTTAATTATAGTATGGAGGAAGAATGGAGTTAGTAATTCGATTTGTATTGCTATTAAAAGTTAAAAGTAATAACGAAACTAAACATTCATAGAAAATTAAAGAGTTCAAATCTAAGAATATTTGTAAACATGAAATTTTTTGCTAGGCAAAATAAATAAAATTTTCATGTTGATAGGAAAAAAATATAGTTGAAAGATAGTATTTTCGTTTTTTGAGTACTACTTTAGTTATGATTTTTAACTTTCAAATATTTGATGAGTTTCTCAATATAAAGCTTAAATTTGAGTAGTAGTAGTTAGTGTTATAAAACGAATCAAACTATTCAAGCTTGACTCGAGTTCAGTTCGTTAAAAGTTCGTCCGAAATTAGTTCGTTATATAAACAAGAACTCTGCTCGATAAGCTTACACATATTTAACAATTCAAATTGTTCGAGTTCGGCTCTTAATTGTCTCGATTAAAGCTTTTTTGAACTCGGTTTAAAAATTAAACAAACAAAGCTTTAACTTATTTTCAAGTTCGTTAAGGTTTTTTAATCAAATTTGAACAACCTAGTACTTGACTTAGCTTAGCTTATTTATAGTTTCAGGGTCCGTTTGGTATAATTTTTTTTTATAGTTTTTTTAGCTTATAAGTAAAAAGATTAATTTTTTTTTTTACTTTTTTGATTTTATAAGCTAAAGATAAGAAAAAAAGCAAAAAATAAAGAAAAAATTGACTCTTTTGGCCTTTAAGTTTAAAAAAAAGTTAAGCTAAAAATTCTACCAAATTAACCCGTAGTAGTAGTTGGTACTACGGTGCTCCTAACCGGTTATCAAAATTTCCAACCAATAATCAACAACAAAATTAAATATTGATGCTACCCGACCCTACACTAATCAGCCCCACCAACCCGGGTCCATTGCTCGGTTAGAATTTTCTTTATGAATCATGATAGCCTACCACGTCGTTTTGATTTTCCTGGCACAGGTCGTCGATCTTGAAGCGCACCCGAATAAATGCGTTCGCGTTGCTTAGCCGCTTAGCCTCCCTCTTTTTACTCTTTTCTCTTTTCTCAAGTTCCATTTCTTTGATCTCTCTTCTCTGTATTTTTTTTCTTTTGACGAGTTAGAATTTAATTATCAAAAAACAAAATATTACAAAAAAAGCTCAGAACAAAGCCAGAGACATGCAAACTCTCAAAGTGAACAAACTAAGACGCTAAATCTAACATAACTAAAAGGATCCACTTACAACACTTGGTATTTTTTTTCTTTTGACGAGTTAGAATTTAATTATCAAAAAATAAAATATTATAAAAAAAGCTCAGAACAAAACCAGAGACATGCAAACTCTCAAAGTGAACAAACTAAGACGCTAAATCTAACATAACTAAAAGGATCCACTTACAACACTTGCATAGAGAAGAAAATTCTCACACCTTGAAAGGATGAGTAACTATGCTTGATGGTTTCCTTAAATGCAAGCTCCTTCTTGGTGTACTAGTGAAATTACATACCTTCTCTCTGGCTCCCTTGAGGTTTTTAATTTTTTTTGGTTAGTTTCTTCTTATTAACCTCTCTAGATGATAGAGCATTAATGCTACCATTAGGAAAGGCTTGAACATCCGCCACCTCCTCATTTGATGATGCGACCGGGACCATCTCTCTCTCCATGTTTTGTTGTTGTGCTTGGCTTTGCTTCCATGACATTTTTCACAATCTCTAATTGGGAGATACTTTTCTCATTAGGTCCGCATGATCCAAGAATTTTAAACATGTTAATATTCGACGGTGAGCTCGATCACACCGGATGAACTTTCTTCTCTTGCTTTGGATTTTTTTTTTTTTTTGCACTTCTTCCCACTCCCTATCTTTTGATACATCTTTTGTTTCCTTTAACTTCCATTCTTGCCTTGGACGAGTGACATTTTGAGAGGACATGAACAAGTAAAATGCCCATAAATATAGCAATCAAGAAACTTTTTTGGAAGCCACGGAACTTCAACTCTTATCTCGTATGGTTCTTCGTATGAGAGATTGGAGATGTAATCTTGTGGACCTCTTAATCCTGTGTTTAATGCATATTTGTGCACAAAATAAACAATCTTGTAGGATTATTAATTTCCAAAAAATAAGGAATATATAATATCATGAGAGTAGTGGTATTACATATCCCATGACATGGGATAAGAGGTGAAGTTCCCATTATGCCCACCCCTCATATTATTATATATTATAATTATTTTATTATGCATTATATTATAAATTATAATGCATATTACATTGAATTTATTTTATATATTATTTTTTACATCATATTACTATTTATCTTATTCTTTATCACATCTTAACTAAATACAATATGAGTAATTTTTTATCACATAAAGGCATTATTTATGACTCATCATCATCTTCTTAATCTCATAATATTACTTATTTTTATTTTCTTATTTATTCCACAGTATTACTTATTCTTATTTTTTTTATTCCGGAAACAAATGTGCCTAAGTTTATCTTGAACATTTGAGAAATTTCTTTTGTTGCCGGCACATCAATACACACTCTCAAGCAAATGTTAGTCTACTCTTGGAGAAGGTTAATTCGTCTCTCAGTCCATGTACAAAGGTTTACCTTTGATATCTCCTCTCTCTCTCTCTCTCTCTCTCTCTCTTTCTATCTGTGCATGTATGTATTAATGCGTATAGATACGCGGTTGGAGCTGTAAACGGTCCGGTTTCCCTTCCGCGTTCGGTTCTACAATGAGGGGAATAGCTACCCAAGCTCAGATAGAGTTGCGTTTCTTTCATGGTTTGCTTGTTTATTCTTCATCTCTCCTCTCTTGAACTCTACTCTGTTTCCACATCTTTGTCTCCTATTTCCGTTTGCTTGAAGTGATACTTTTCAGTGGCTTTTCATATCTCAATGCATGATTTGTCTTTCTCATCATTCTAATCAGTGATTTTGCCTTTCTTATTCAAATACTCAAATCTCAAATAGCCCCATCTTTATCACTGACTTTCATAGTTGTCTCTATTTGATAGTAAGTAGCTGGTCTGTTTTTGTATGTTTTTAGGATATTTTATGAACCCAGTTTATATTTCGGTAATATTTTGCTCATTTCATTTTTGAAATTGACAAACCCTTTATTCATTGGTATGAGAAATTTCTTTGTTTTGATGTGAACTTTTCAATTACTTGACTAGTGGGAGAGGACCCAATGTTTATTATGTTGAGAATTTGATTCTGAATGCAGAAATTGAGGAATACAGCTAGTAGGCAAAGTTCTATTGCAGAGGGGGAATACAATGGTGCATCATATGTGGGGATTAATGAAGTACCTTCTCCTAAGGTTGTTAATGTTAGGAAAATCTCAGTTTTGCCCCTTGTTTTTCTCATCTTCTATGAGGTATCAGGGGGACCGTTTGGGGTTGAGAAAAGTGTGCAAGCAGCTGGCCCCCTTCTAGCCCTTCTCGGGTTCCTGGTATTTCCGTTCATGTGGAGTATACCTGAAGCCCTAATAACTGCAGAGATGGGTACCATGTTCCCAGAGGATGGTGGATATGTCGTTTGGGTTTCATCAACATTGGGTGAATATTGGGGGTTTCAGCAAGGTTGGATGAAATGGGTCAGTGGGGTCATTGATAATGCTCTCTACCCGGTTTTGTTTCTTGACTACTTAAAATCGGCAATCCCAGCGTTAGCCGGTGGTTTTCCGAGGGTTATAGCAAGGTTGATTTTGACTGCTCTCCTCACTTTCATGAATTATAGGGGTTTAACCATTGTGGGGTGGACTGCTGTTCTGTTAGGGGTTCTATCGCTCCTTCCCTTTGTAGTTATGGGGCTCATTGCAATCCCAAAATTAAGCCCTTCAAGATGGTTAGTGGTAGATTTAGAGAGTGTTGACTGGAATTTGTATCTAAACACACTATTTTGGAATTTGAATTATTGGGATTCAGTAAGTACACTTGCTGGAGAGGTGGATAATCCGAAGAAGACTCTACCAAAGGCTCTGTTTTATGCTTTGATCCTAGTTGTTTGTGGGTATTTGTTTCCGCTACTAGTTGGTACAGGAGCTATACCACTCGACCGTCACTCGTGGACTGAGGGGTATTTCTCAGACATTGCTAAGATGGTGGGTGGAGTATGGTTGAGGTTTTGGGTTCAAGGGGCTGCAGCAATGTCAAATATGGGGATGTTTGTCTCCGAGATGAGCAGCGATTCTTTTCAACTTCTTGGTATGGCAGAAAGAGGGATGCTTCCATACTTTTTTGCCAAGAGATCTTATTATGGAAGTCCTCTTGTTGGGATCTTATTTTCAGCTTCGGGAGGGATTTTGCTTTCATGGCTGAGATTTGGAGAGGTGGTAGCTGCAGAAAACATTTTGTATTGTTTTGGAGTGATTCTGGAGTTCATAGCATTTGTAAGGTTGAGAATGAAATACCCAGCAACATCTCGGCCTTACAAGATACCCGTGGGAACAGTTGGATCCATTCTCATCTGTATCCCACCAACCTTATTAATTTGTGTTGTGTTGGCTCTTTCTTCGCACAAAGTGATGGTTGTAAGCCTGATTGCCGTTGTGATTGGGTTAGTGATGCAGCCTTGTCTCAAGCATGTTGAGAAAAAGAAATTTATTAAGTTCTCTGAAAGTTCTGATCTCCCAGATCTTCATGGTGCCATGAGAATACTGGATGACAAGAATTCTACGGTAGCTTTTGTATCTCATCAAGCTATTTGCCTTGTTTAGATATTTATTGGTAAGCTGTTTACCATCTTTGTTTCCAGAGAGGCATGGACTGGAATGATTATCGATTTAGAATTAAACACTGTTGAATGTATAATGAAGTTGCTTGAATCTACTAGATTAAGTGCTAGAGTGTCTATAATTTTAGGCTATCACTTCATTTTGCATTTCACTAGTTCATATGAAATATAAGTCATTGTGGAACTCTGAAGAACTGATTACATTGTGGCTCCTATTAATTGAATCCTTTACTTATGAAGGGCATGCCTGAATAGATACAAAACTTGACTTGTACAATCTACATGTGATTCTACAAGTTATATAATCATAGGTTTTGTCCGTCTCTCTCTCACACACGCACAAACACACACACACACACAAAATTATTTACATCCAAGACTAGATTGTGCAGCTGAAGGACTCCCATCTCGTACGGGCAAGAAATACAGCCCCACCATCAAATTCTATGCTCAAAAGGGTACGAAAAATGCGCATATTTGAAGGAATAAATGGAACCATTATGGTCAAAATGCAAGCTGCAATGGGAGAAAATTCTGCACTTTCTTTTGTATTTCAATTGTGACAAAACATTTCTGTCACTACATATTTCCTCAGATTATAGATAAATGAAGCTTCTGTCAAAACACTTACATATATGGAGGTGCATTTTCAATTCTAATGGACTAGAACATCATATTTTAGATTTCTATTGCTTCACAATGATGCAAGTCATGCATTTGGATGCTTCTTGTCTTCTTGAGTCCAATTTTCCACCATTTTCAAGAATTTAGTAATTAATACATAAATCAAATGATTCGATTTGAGGCTTTCTTACATCGAGTTCAATAATTGGTGAAACACAAAAAGCATAAGAACAATAAGAGTATCGGCATTCAAAGGAGAAACAAACAATAAATTCAAACAGAGTGATCTCACATTCACTTTACGAGAGAGAACTAAATCATCCATCTACTAAGATTTTTGTTGTATTTATAGCTATAATTTGACAGTTTGATTAATTCCTTTCTCTATCCAGTCAAAGGTAATTCATCCACTCCGAAACTAGATATTCTTACCTCGTGACCTAATCCCAAAAATTGAACCTGAGTTGGCTAATTTGAGAGCACACTGACTTGACCAACTAGAACAACCCCTCGGTTGTACAAAAAATTTTACCATAATGATATAGGGATGATATTTTTGTACTAAAAAGTCATCGATTTTTTTATTGTGTTTTAGAATAAAAGATTTTCATTTAACCACACAATAATTAAAAAATTAAATTTTTTTGGTACAAAAAAAAATTAATTTTTTGGTATGGCCTGACTGGTTGCCCACCTATACTATTATTAATAATAAAACATTGTTGGGTCTTTTGAGACCAAAGTTTCAATAAATTTTTCTCAAAATTTTAAATTTTTAAATTTCAATTTTGGCATTCTATGTATAATCTAATTGGTCAATTTTAAACACAGTAAAATACCATCTCACTTAAATTTTAAAATAACTAACAACTACTATACTTATAATTATCCAACAACCATACTTAGTGAATTTGGACTCTATTAATCAGTTTTGACTCTACCTTTATACTTATTAATAGCAATGTAATATGTACGATGTATATTTGAAATTTAAAATAACTCTAAATATATATTATCAATGTTATCATTTTAAGATTTCCCTCAATTGTTTGGTTGTCTTTTTAAGACTTATCTAACGATGATCTATTATCATATTTTTTCAAAATAAATAATGTGATAAACAATTATTGTTATCTTATTTTTTTTATTTTGAATGTTTCATGAGTACCAATATATATGTGAGATGGATATCGTCAATTCTTTTTCTACCGAATGCGAGAAAATTTGTTCTAAAATTTTTTTAGTCACCACCGCGCTTGATAGTTAGGTGAATGACTGACAGTCATCCACTTGCGCCTGACCATCAGGCGAGCACCCCTCTTTGATCTGTCTTTGTTCAATGCCACCGATCAATGGCCGCTCATGCGACAATAAGTTATTGAGCTGCAACAAACTGAGTTGCCAGGAAGCTATCCATCTTGCCACAAACATTGGCAGCTGATGTGGCAGTAAAAGACGATGGGAGCGAGTCATAGCTAAATGGGAGCACACCGAGGAACACTGGTTCAGAAGTTAATACATTTATATCAAAACCACATTTCAAGGTTCCACCTGGCACCTACAACATCTAGCTTCGAGACAAATACGGTCAACAAATCCACTAAAAAATAACGCCTGTTCTAAGCCATAGGATGGTTGAGAAAGACCAATTTTTGGTTAATTTAAATTTTGATAATTTATTTATTTGGAGTTTAACTAGAATTGGAGAAGACATTGTTTGGTAAACGGTACCTTCCCAGGATGAGAATATCATGCTCAAGGAGACCTATTTAATTTATGAAAGCCACTGGCATGAATATATATATATATATATATATGGTTTATTTTTCTCTGAAATATGTTTTTTATTTTTAGTTTATTTTTAAGATCATAAGAGATATTAAGGGGCCAATTGGTAGGGCTTTTTGGTCTAGTTTTTTTATTTATTTATAGCTTATAAGCAAAAAAATTAATTTCTTAAAACTTTTTTGCTTTAATTTTTGTTTTTTTGCTTATTTTTAGTTTATAAAAGCAAAAAATATTCTAACCTTTTTATTTATAAGCCAGAAACATAAAACTAAAAAAACTAAAAAAAAAATTATACCAAACGAGCCATAAGCCCAATATTAAACCAGTCTTTTTCTTTAAGGGCAAGGCAATAATAAACATTATAAAAACTATATATTTTTATTTTATGCATAACATTAAGTTCACTACTAATAAGTTAAAATACACATTATTCGAAGTATGTAATATAATAATATGTTTTGCCAGTTGCCATGCGGTCGCTCGTTTTCCTCATTCCTGTTATATGCATATGTCTATAACTCTATATGTATATTTGGCAAAAGTCATTCACCTACCTCATATCGAGTTTACTTTCAATACCACAAGAAAGAAAACCAATGTTCTCACTTCGTCAATTGCAACTTAACCATTCCCTTAGCCTTTCAACCTCTCTTCCCTTTGTCCTTACTTAAAATTTTGAAACCCCGAAATATATAAAGTATCAGAACTACTCTCTCTCTCTGTCCATTTTTGGTCCTTATCAGATTCAGATTCCGAACAGCAGAAACGTAACAGTTCAGATTCCGAGATGCACGCCTCCATAGGCGTTCCCGGTGCCCGAGAGGTGCCAGATCAAGTTGGTGGTCACAGCGTACCAGAACAACGTCCGATTCAACATGGCGACGCGGATGACGAACAGGTAATGAAATTCTATATCTGTCTCTCTGTCCATATATCCGTATGCATATATATACACACACAGACATATATGCAGTTAGATATATATGTTTGTATCCATATAATTTATATTTATTCATGATATGTGAGTGATGAGCGCCGGAAAATATCCATTAAGGTCAAACTCTTTACCGGGAAGCAGCTCCTAAAATGCAAGCGAGAAGCGGTTAGGTTTGTAAGATAAAATAGATTAACAAACAACTCTTCGGTGAGATCACGGGTTTAAGTCGCGGTAAAACCGTGATTCTGTAATAAATAATTTTTGATATTTTTACCGTTTACTTCTTATAAAATTTAATTTACTAACATATTAATTTTTTCTCCTTCCTAACAATACAAAATCACTAGTACCCCTGTGGTAAAAACAACCTAAATAATTACAGATTATTGCTGCACTAATTATTAAATTGTTAAAAAAAAAATCAATTGAACTTCCAAAGCTGCTATGGGGGACAGTGACCATGACCTAACGAACAAAGGCCGTGGAAAATTTTGTGAGTGACAAGTCAAGATTGGATTTTTGCTATAGTCATGTAGTCATGCATGTCACATCTTTTGATCTGTCACAAACCTTGATGTCTACATTTGAGGAAGGAATAGAAAAGAAAAAAAAATAAGAATAATATTTTTTTTTTTAAAGATTGTCTACAGAGAAAGTATTTTTCTTTCAATTTTTTTTATTTTCTTTTCAAAATCAAACAGGCAAAAGAAACAATTTTTTTTTTTATTTCTCTTTCATTTTGTTCTTCTTCATTTTTATTTACCTTTTTTTTTTTCAAATTCTAATCAGACTATTAATTAATTGAATTCACGAGTTAAGCTATTTTTGCTTCATCTTATTTTCTAATTTCAATCTAGTGCTATAGAAAAATATGTTAGTGATAGTGCACAGTTTAGGGAGACGTACCCTTTTTCTTGGTGCAAAATTCTCATATTTTCCTTCAACTCTTCTTTCGTTTTTTTGAAGTAAAATTTAAATTTTCAAGAAGAAAACAAAGAAGAGAGCATTCACAATCATGTCCTGTAATTTTCATTCATCACCATTATTTACTAAGAGTAATTATAAAAATATCAATTGAACTAAGAATTAGTATCATTAAATCTCTATAAACTATAAAACGTTAAACATTATATTAATCAACATATTTTGTGAACATGTGCAAATCACATAATAATTTTTAATATACTCACTTAACAAATTGCTAACAGAAAATGTTGATTGATACAACTTGATAATTCAGAGGTCAATGAATAGTAGTTTAAAATTTAAAAAATTTAGTAATACTGAATTGTAATTTATAAGGTGTTTTTGAATTATTCCAATTCACTTAAGCAAAGTTAAATTTATTTATGGTAAGTCGTATCCAGATCACGAGGTCAATCTTCACATGCATCAATGATCAAAGGCCTATGATCATAATTTGATTTTTTTTTGTAATCATAGCTAGACTTTTGTATATAAGATATAAATATAATTAACTAAAATAATTGTATCAGTATTTCCGTAGTCCCTTCACTAACAAGTGTAGCCCACAAAGAGGCTGTTTACTTATGGCTATAATCAAAACGGTTTCACATTTAACAATCTGCAATTTGAATTAATGTGTTACTTATAAAAAAAAATCAATTTGTATTGTGTTAATTACTTTCTTGATAGGCTCATTTTAACTCTCAAATCTCATTATTTATGAAAAAAAATCCTGAAACATTAACATGAAATTGAAGATCAGGATATGTTATAAAGAATAGACACTTGTTTTCGAAGTGGACTTATTGTCAAGGCAATTGTTATGAGAATTGACAAATTTGCCTCCAATTAAGATTTCTTCCGTGTCATAGGAAGATATTTTTAACAATTAACAAAAACCAAAATTGCCCTTCAATACGACCTCTTTTTCTTAATTATTACCATCGAACTAAAATTATTTTGATGGCAATAGCAAGAACCCTGTCATCCCAAATCCATCGCAAGTTCTACAACTATGGCATTACGTGTACACTTTATTTGGTTTTAAAATTTGTTAAAGAAAAGAAAAAGGAAGGGGAAACAAAAAAAGAAAATGAAAAATGAAGGAGATAAGCTAAGTTATTTGTTTGTATTTGATGGGCTAAGAAAATTTAAAAAAAAAAAGTGTATAAGCATTTCCGTAAAATTGCCTTTTTTGTTTGATTAACTATAAAAAAAAATCAATTTAACTAATTTTATTTCCTTTTCCTTCAACAAATTTTAATCCAAATATAGCTTGGAGGCGGTCCTTATATCTTTACCCCACTACTATTTAAAGCACAACCTTAAAGGTTAGCTCGGTTGGTCAATAGGTTTGTTTCACCTGGCAAGTCATGAGTTTAATTTTTGGAGTCAGCCTTTCGGGTGCAATTGATTAGTAGAATGAGTCTCCATTATCTGGTTAAACCGTATCTAGATTTTGAGCATGAGATCACTTTCCGCCACCGCACAAATTTGAAATTTACTATTCCGCGAGTTGAGAGGCCAATGCGTATGCCAGGGCCAGCCTTTTTTTAAAAAACTATTAAAGCACATCTTTCATTCCTTTGCAATATTTAAAGAAAGAATAGTGAGCATTAGCTTTCCTTCTTAATTTTCGTTTGGTTGCAATTGAAACACCAGTAGTGACCACTAGATTTCTTTTTCATTTATTTTATATTATATTTTAGATTGGTTGGACGGTTGCCGTATTTAAAACGTTAGTTTAGACTTGAAAAACACTTTTTGATTAGTTGGTCAGAGTCCTGGTATCAGTTAGGAGGTTAAGAGTGTGAACCCTTTTTTCTCAAATTTTATTTTCGGCTTCAGCCTTTCTGGTATTTCCTTCCAATTAAATAAACACATACAAAAAAAAAAAAAAACACTTTTTGATGGTTTTTTATTATCTGTTTGGCTATACACTATAAACACTTCTAAATGAAAAAGATTAAGCTCAAAATTTTTCTTGATAAAATAGTTCCTAGTGAATCATACATGAGCACTTTTTAAAAAGTGTTTCATTACAAGTCACCGGGCTTTTTAAAAAATTATCTTATTTAAGAGAACCTTGATAATCAAAGTCATTATAACATAAGAACTTAACTGTATTATGAGGAAGAATGGAGTTAGTAATTCGATTGCAATCAACGTTAAAAGTAACGACGTAATTAAACATTCATAGAAAGTTAAAGAGTTCAAATCTAAGAATGTTCCTAAATATGATTTTTTTTTAGGCCAAAAAATAAAATTTTCAGGTTGACAGGAAAAAAATCCAGTTGAAGATATCATCTTTGTTTTTTTAGTACTACCTTTGTTATGATTTTTAATTTTCAAATAATTGATGAGTTTCTCAATGTAAAACTTAAATTCAAATGATAGTATTTAAGCCTATAAAACGAACCAAACTATTCAAGTTCTGCTCATGAAAGATCAACTCGTTATATAAACAAGTTAATTTGAATATATTTTTAAGATTTGTTAATTTTTTGAGCTTGATTTGAACTTTATTTGATAAGTTTATACATACTTAAAAATCAAAGTTATTCGAGTTCAGCTTATAATTATCTTGATTAGTACTTATTTGAGTTCAATTCAATATTTTCAAACTCGTTAAAATTTTTAAATCAAAATTGAACCACATTTTATTCAACTTAGCTGATCTCATTTACAACCTTAGCGCAGTTGATGCAATGGTACCGCTAACCGCTCATCCAAATTTCCAACCATAGTCGACAACAAAATTAAATGTCACCCGACCCTCCACCAACCCAACCCGGGTCCATTACCCGGTTAGAATTTTCTTTACGAATCATGATAGCCTGCCACGTCGTTTTAATTTTCCTGCCACGTCGTCGATCGTGGAGCGCACTCAAATAGATGCATTCGCGTTGCTTGTCTCTCTTCTCTCTCTCTCTCTCTCTCTCTCTACCCAGGTTCCCCTCCATCTTTGATCTCTCTTCTCTCTCTGCATGTGCATATATAATATGTATAGATTCGCGGTTGGAGCTGTAAACGGTCCGGTTTCCCTTCAGCGTTCGGTTCTACAATGACGGGAATAGCTACCCAAGCCTAGATAGAGTTGCGTTTCTTTAATGGTTTGTTTGTTTATTCCTCATCTCTCCTCTCTTGAACTTTACTCTCTTTCCACATCTTTGTCTCCTATTTCTGTTTGCTTGAATTGATACTTGTTAGTGGTTTTTCATATCTCAATGCATGATTTGTCTTTCTCATCATTCTAATTAGTGATTTTGCCTTTCTTATTCAAATACTCAAATGCAAATAGCCCCATCTTTATCACTGACGTTCATGGTTGTCACTATTTGCCTATTGGGATAGTGAGTAGCTTGTCTGTTTTTGTATGTTTTTAGGACATGCTATGAACCCAGTTTATATTTCGGTAATATTTTGCTCATTTCATTGTTGAAATTGACAAACCGTTTATTGATGTGTGTGAGAAATTTCTTTGTTTTGATGTGAACTTTTCAATTGCTTGATTAGTGGGAGAGGACCCAGTGTTTATTATGTTGAGAATTTGATTCTATGCAGAAATTGAGGAATACAGCTAGTAGACAAACTTCCATTGCAATGGGGGAATACAATGGTGCATCATATGTGGGGATTAATGAAGTACCTTCTCCTAGGGTTGTTAATTCTAGGAAAGTCTCAGTTTTGCCCCTTGTTTTTCTCATCTTCTATGAGGTATCAGGGGGACCGTTTGGGGTTGAGGACAGTGTCCAAGCAGCTGGCCCCCTTCTAGCCCTTCTCGGGTTCTTGCTGTTTCCGTTCATATGGAGTGTACCTGAAGCCCTAATAACTGCAGAGATGGGTACCATGTTCCCCGAGGATGGTGGCTATGTGGTTTGGGTTTCATCCGCATTGGGCGAATATTGGGGATTTCAGCAAGGTTGGATGAAATGGCTGAGCGGGGTCATTGATAATGCTCTCTACCCGGTTTTGTTTCTTGACTATTTAAAATCAGCAATCCCGTTGTTGGCCGGTGGTTTTCCGAGGGTCATAGCAACGTTGGGTTTGACTGCTCTCCTCACTTTCATGAATTATAGGGGTTTAACCATTGTGGGGTGGGCTGCTGTTCTCCTAGGGGTTCTCTCGCTCCTTCCATTTGTGGTTATGGGACTTATTGCAATCCCAAAATTAAGGCCTTCGAGATGGTTAGTGGTAGATTTACACAGTGTTGACTGGAATTTGTATCTAAACACACTATTTTGGAATTTGAATTATTGGGATTCAATAAGTACTCTTGCTGGAGAGGTGGATAATCCGAAGAAGACACTACCAAAGGCTCTGTTTTATGCTTTGATCCTAGTTGTTTGTGGGTATTTGTTTCCACTACTCATTGGTACAGGAGCTATACCGTTCGAACGTGACTTGTGGACTGATGGGTATTTCTCAGATATTGCTAAGATGGTGGGTGGAGTATGGTTGAGATTTTGGATTCAAGGGGCTGCTGCAATGTCAAATATGGGGATGTTTGTGGCTGAGATGAGCAGTGATTCTTTTCAACTTCTTGGTATGGCAGAAAGAGGGATGCTTCCAGAGTTTTTTGCCAAGAGATCTCGCTATGGAACTCCTCTTGTTGGGATCTTATTTTCAGCTTCTGGAGTGATTTTGCTTTCATGGCTGAGCTTTCAAGAGATAGTAGCTGCAGAAAACTTTTTGTATTGTTTTGGAATGATTTTGGAGTTCATAGCATTTGTAAGGTTGAGAATGAAATTCCCAGCTGCATCTCGGCCTTACAAGATACCTGTGGGAACAGTTGGATCCATTCTAATGTGTATTCCTCCAACCATATTAGTCTGTGTTGTATTGGCCCTTTCTTCGTTCAAAGTGATGGTTGTAAGCCTAATTGCTGTTGTTATTGGGCTAGTGTTGCAGCCTTGTCTCAAGCATGTTGAGAAAAAGAGATGGATCAAGTTCTCTGAAAGTTCTGATCTCCCAGATCTTCATGGTGCTGCTCATGAGAATACCGAATCCTTAATTGATTAAGTAATCCCAAATCTCTTTGTGTGCAAAGAAAATTATATATCAAGCTTTTGGAAAGGTCCCAAGGGATGACAAGAATTCTACTGTAGCTTTTGTATCTCATCAAGCTATTTGCTTTGTTTAGATATTTATCGGTATGTGGTCAATAGCTGTTTAGCATCTAAACACTATTGAATGTGTAATGAAGTCGCTTGAATCTTGTAGATTGCAAGCGTCTATAGTTTTAGCTATCACTTCGTTTTGCATTTCACTAGTTTTAACTCATGCATCCTGCAGGTGTCTAATTTGCTCTGATGGTATTCTTGGTCTTGTTTACTGATATTGCCTTTCACAATACAGAACAATGCTGACTCGTTGTGGAACTCTGAACAGCTGAATATATATTTCTCTCATCAGAATCCTTTACTTGTAAGATTTTACTCTATGCCAGCCAAGTTAAAAGCATATGCCTGAATAATACAGATCTTTCACTTATACAATGTAATTGTGCTTCTACTTGTTATATAATTATAGGTTTTGTCTTAGCTGGTTTATATGAAATATGATTGGTTGGAGTGTAGATACTTGGTAGCCCTTTCTGAGTTGTTGCTATCTTTTTTCCTCTCTCAGTTTCCTTCCTGTTTTATCTAAATTTCATCTCAGGGAAACTATTCATAGCCCCCTTTAATTATCAAAATCCCCCAAGTGCAGGAGATAGGACGAAATAGAGATTCCATTACACCCGCAAGAACACCCCTAAGCGAAAGAGATAAAGGGCTCAAACAGTGATTCCATTGACCCTAAGTGATGCTTCAAATTGTCATTTCAAATTCTGTGCAAAAGGGCACGAAAACGTGGCCGTTTGTAGTACCATACAGGGCCATGATGCTCAAAATGCAAGCTGCAATGGGACAACAATTCAATAGAGACGCCACTCCTATTTGCAAGCAGAGTTCAAAGCACTCGCTTTACCATTCCCCTCTCAATTTCACCATTACATCCATGATTCATTACTTAGGCATTAGTACTGATCTGGTTTTCAGATTGAAAACGCTCATATAATTTCATATCAAAAGCTTACCAATGGTAATATTAATGTTAAACTTGTTCGGCTGCTGGTTCTTAGCTCCAAATGTCTCTTGGTTCCAAACTCAACGATGGCAACCAACCAGTTCCTGATTATTTTTTTTTTCTCCTCTCCTCCTCACCAGCCATATCCAACTCCTTCACCTACCTTTTCACAACTGGGATCTTCCACGCATGCTTGGTATGCTCTCGAAGGATTTTCACTCTCCAGAGAAAAAACAACAGGACATGATATATATATATATATATATAACTAGTAGATGAAAATAATATCATGGAGAATGATAGCACAAAAGAACATTCGACTTTTCTACTTTGGATAAGTTGTCAACAAGCACTGAAAATATTGGCCTGCAAGCTGGGCAGTAATATGCTTCTTCAGATAACGCATCCAGAACTTTAGTTTTCTCAAAGACCAATCGGAGCCTTCCTGTTTACTATTAGGTGAATATAGAACTGAATTTCTGCAACATTTTTCTTTTCTTTTGTATTTCCAACGTTGTGACAAAACTTATTGTGTTTATATATTTTCTCAATTGGTTGGGTTCATAAGCTTATAGATAAATGAAACTTCTGTCAAAATACTTACATATATATACACATATGGAGGTGCATTTTCAATTCTGATGGACAAGAGCAACATATTTGGACCTCTATTGTTTTACAATGATGCAAGTCATGCGTGTGGATGCTTCTAGCTAGAGCAACAAATTCCAAGTTACTACAAGTTTCATGAATTCAGGAATTGCTAACTGATATGATCTGAGGCTTTCTTATATCAAGTTGAATACAAAAGGAGATAAGCAGAATCAGAGTATCAGCATTCAAAGAAGAAACAAGCAATAACTCGAAATAGAGTGATCTTACATTCACTTGGCTACTAGTAAGGTGGAATACTGGCTTTAATTAGAGCATACGAGATAGAATTAAATCACCCATCTATTGAGATTTTTGTTGTACTTCTAGTTGTAACTTGACAAAACTGGTAAGATGCAACTTCTACCGGCATAAACTACCCTTCATAGATAGTATATTTACTGAGTTCAAATAATTAATAAAAGCACCTTCAGGTATTCAGGAGAAATTCTTGACTGCCGATATAACTTTAATTTGCGCTTCAACAATCAAAGAATCCTTTACAAGGAAGCCCCTTGACTTGTCATGAAGAGCAGTCAGTGACAAGAACTTGCTGTAGACCCAACCCTTAGCAGAGGTAGAAAACCAAGAATTATCTGCAAGAGAAAGGTTTGAATTCATATATGAACCAATAAACCTTCGAAAACAAAAAATAGTTTATTCAGACAAACAAGTGGAATTCCAACAAATCAGTACTGCTTTGAGTGAGAAATGAGATTATTTGCAGCACAACTTGTGTATACACAAATTTTATCAGCTGTGACCAAGGCCTCCACATGAAGAACAATGAATCAAAAGAAACAACGGAGTTTACCAGTAATTTCCTCATGGCAATCATGTATTTGATCCCTTATGCGGAGCGTATATTCAGCATATAAATTTCTTTCAGGAGGAAGAGATTCCCAATCAACCAAATTTATACTCAGAGATAAATATTTGCCCCTTTGGCTTTTAACTCCTCTTGAATACATCGATAAATTCCTGAATTCAAATAAAGAAAGCCAGTCACAGCTATTTTCAGCTATTTAGGCAGAGGTATTGTAATGGAACAGTGCAGAATAGAGAGGAGATACCATTTTTTCTCCCCACTGATAAACACTTCAGATGAATACTCTTCTTCATATAATGTTGAAAATTTCTCAACCTTCCATGTGTAAGTATCGTCATTAGGTATCTTTACAATGGACACACACTCTCCTTTGCCAGTACACTTAACAACAAAAACCTCAGCTCCAAAAACGCATGAATCATCTACTAGGTATCCATTTGATGAGTTGCCAAAGGTATCGAGGGAAAGCAATTGAGCAAAGCCACACTCTGTCTTCATCCCATGAAAGCGATTTACTCTGCCATTATCTAACATAGGAAAAGAGTAAAACCAAATACATTATCCAATAACAATAGAAGGAGGGGGGGGGGGGGAGGATGAGTGGAACACAAACTGTGCAAAAAGGACAATTAAACAAACTTTAAACAACAAAGACATGATAGTGTATGGGCTGCTACCTTGAAATGTCAAATACTTGTCTCGAATTTGATCAAACACGAACAATTTGAACATCACATTAACTTCCCAACCAAGAGGTAGAGTATCTGTGTCTACAATTTCCAAATAGAGAGATATGTATCCATTTGCATTTCTTTCTTTCCTTCCTTTGGGATACAGTGACAGTTTCCTATAACACAGCAGCAACAAACTATTTTGCAACCCAAGTGGAATGCAAATTGAGATGCTTGTAAGTTTAGAAACTTCAAACTCACCATTTATAGCCACCAGCTTCAAAATTATCAGATTCATATTTCTCCACTCCAGTCTTTGATAGTATCTCAGACAATAGTGAGAATGTATCAACCCTTAATGTGTAGTGAGCAGGTGGCATCTCTCTTGTTGACCTTGCAACTACTTTGAAAATGTACGAAACATTAAAATTTGTATACTATGAGAAGTTCTAGTTATCTCAATTGCAGACAGACTACAATTCACAAAACATGCATTGAAAATTGTGTGCAACATAAACTAATATATAGGATCCACATGAGAACTCTTTCTTCAAATGTTTTGCTTTCTCCCTTTTCTTTGGATATGTTGCAAGTGTCCTTTTATTTTGCCTCCATTTTCTGCTCTTTTTCTACCTTTTTTCGCTTATCCTTTCATTCAAAAATGCATGGTGATCTGAACATGACAATTTTTAAAACAAAATTGGTTTCTTTATCTATTTGCTCACTCCAAAGAAGTGTTTTATTTAAAATGAGAGAGAGAGAGAGAGAGAGAGAGAGAGAGAGAGAGAGAGAGAGAGAGAGAGAGATATGCTCATAATTCATCAAAATTTGACTACTTTTTTTTTTTTTTTGGTAACATTTAAGGCAAATATTGCCAATAAACAATTTCCATCTTTTCATAATTCCATCTAGTACAAACCAGAAAACAGGATATCAGATCAAATTTCTTTCCTTCCCATTCCCCTTTTCCAAATTCCTTTATGCTTTTGAATCTTGGATTTTTCAAGAGAAAGGAAAATGAAATTACTTAGACATATTAATTTTTTTATGGGTAACTGGGAATTTTTCTTTTTTACAACAAATACCTATTCATTTTCTTCTCATTTCTCTCCAAACATAGTTATGGAGAGGATTTGGTTTCAAAGACTGTAAAGGAACATGTGATTCACCATTTTTTTTTCTCCTACCAGATCATTTTTTATTATTCCTTTTTTAGATGATAAAAAACTACGATTCTTGATATCTTTCTTAAGATAACAAACATTATTCCAATTCACTCCATTGAAAAGAGTGAATTTCCATATATCTTCATTTCGAAATTCCATTGAATTCCATTGGAGTAAATGTATTACATGAATAATACTCTTTCACTCAAAGAGATATTTCAATGATTCCCATGTTTGTATTTTATGGTGTTTCACGATCAGTATTGGAAATGAACGGAGAAGTGGTGGAACCTGCGGAACCACATATTGAATTCCAGTGCGGCCCAAAGCCTGCTACATAAATGAGAATGGGGCAATCCATAATAGAGGGACATATCAAATATAAACAAGCTCTAATTGGTTATCCACTAAAATTGAGTACCTTAATTAGTCAATAATTAATGAGAATGGTTGAATCCCCATTTGAAAATTTTAGAACACCACTTATCCCAGAAGTTGTTAAGTAGAGGGCAGGGACTAACAATGCATATCAAGCTCTTCAACATCCTTCTTCACGTGCAAACTTTTCTTGCGGTTGAAGATGCAGAGACAAATAGAATGCAACTATTGAACCCAAGACCTCCTCCCCTTAGCTCTGATACCATATCAGACCACCACTTTTTCCAAAAATTTAATATGTTCAATAAGGGTTCCAACAATGCTCTCCAACAGAATCGGGTCTTAGACCCCTTGGCAATTGGATTCCCACTCAGGAAACGAAGTAATATACATGGCATATTGTAATTTATACCACATTAATCTCCTACGACAAAATAAAATAAATAAAGTGTTTCTGCAACTTGGCAGAAAGATAGTTGTTTCTTATCAAATGGCATTTTCCTTTTCTTTTTAGGCAAATTTTTTTTCTGCTCCTCCACTCAGCAAGACAACATCTCTAAGATGCAAAAGGAAGCAGAAAAAAATTCTAAATTAAAAGCTTAGCAAAAACAAGAGTGGAATGGCAGTGAAAATCTCAATAACAGACCTGTAAGTCAGTAAATCAGTATATTCAAAGCAACACATTATCAAACACCTTCCATACGTTCTTGTTGGGCATATGTACCTACATACATACATAATATATATATATATATATATAGAGAGAGAGAGAGAGAGAGAGAGAGAGAGAGAGAGAGAGAGAGAGAGAGAGAATACCGAGTGCCTCTTCGTTCTTGGGTATGGGGTGGTACGTCCTCTCTTCCTTGCCTAATATCTTCTTGTCCATGACCAAGAGCTCTTTGTTGGTGTTCCTTCGATCAGCCAAAATAGGTAAACCCACCACCGTTTCTTTCTTGTTCTCCTCTAAAAATTGATCTTGCTCGCTCTTTTTCTTCTTTTTAAATCAAGCACAACAGAATCTTAAAATTATAATTCAAGTTTACCTTTAATTTTGAGACGCTTCAATGGTCATTTTTATGTAGAAACTTAGAAGCGTGGAATCCGATTTTTGACAATAATAGAGTTGGAATAGAACTCTAATAAAAGTCAGACTCCTGGCTTTTCTAATTAGCTTAAGATTATTTACCCTCCCCGAAGGTATAATAAATGAGTGTTTGGAATTATAATTTATAAGTTATAAACAATAAGTTATTTTTAAAAAGTTAACTTTAAAAGTAATTTTTTTAAAAAACGTGATTAGACATAAGTTATTTTTTTAAATCACTCACTCAAATATACTCTAAAAAAGTCATAAGCATAAATCATAAGTTATGTCTAAACACCCCCTAGAGACTCGTTTGGTATTTTTTTTTTTTATAGTTTTGTTAGTTTTGCATTTTTGACTTTTAAGTAAAAAAATTAAAAAAATTTTATTTTATAAGCCAAAGATAAGCAAAACAATAAAAAATAAAAAGTCAAAAAGTCAAAAAAATTGAATTTTATTTCCTTATAAACTAAAAAAATTCTAAGCCGAAAAGCTCTATCAAACGGCCCAATATATACAATTACACTCGGTACTACGCCACGTAACGTAGTAAAATAAGAAATCTAAAAAATTTTAAATATTAAAGTTTGGAGAATAGCCGATCCTTATTTTTTAAGGGTGAACGTTGGTCTCGCCAGGCAGATCTACAGTAAAAAAATTTTTCAATGGGCTTAAAATCTAATCTTAGGCCCACTTAAAGTAAAAACTAGATTCTCAAGTCTGACCGATTAACTTAATTTTGTTATTAAATATTTTTAAAAAATAATATAAAATATTAATATCTAAACATGTTAAAATAAAAAATATATTATTTTATATATTTTGAGCTAAAATATACTTCAAACATAATTGTCAAGTCCGTCAATTAATTTAAGTGGACATTAAAAAAAATTTGAAGTGTTATAAATGATTAGCAAACTTGAAAGGATTGAGCGATTACCGATACCATGGTCACCTCTATGTACTTTACACCAAATTCATCCCCTCTACGACGGGCCTTTTTAACCGTAACAATGTCACCTTCTTCAAGCATTTGCATTTGCAAATTACCATATCACTTTGCAAATTACCATGTCACCTTCTTTTAATTGTTGTTCGTACATGTGACAATAAAAGCACTTGTGACTGTCATGGTCCTATTTTCCAAGGGCAAAAGAGTAATTGACTTATTATATTTTTTACTCCCACAGAAGTCACTCAGACCGTGGCCCATGAGCTCGCTATTTTGAATTTTTTTTTTGACTTTGCAAAATTTATGATTTTTATCTTAGTTTCAACAAAAAAAAAAATTTTACTTTGAATTTTCAAAATTTAAAATTTTTTAACTTAAAGCCCCCCCAAAAAAATCTACCTTGATATTTTAAAATTCAAAATTTCTTATCTTTAACTCCTCACAAAATTCAAAAACTTTAACTTGACTTTTATGGTCCTTAATATAATTTCTGATTCCGTTCCTATCTTTTACCTGTACAACCATATAGCACAACCACCATCCAAAGGTTAGAGAGAGAGAGATATCAAAATAATAAGTTCTATACCAAATCCAAAGACCTAAACCCACAATGAAAAAATTGAATGTGAGAATGCCATTCGAAATTGAATGTGGTCGCTGGTAGAAGTGGGGCGAAAGGGAAGGGAGCAACGTGTGGGGTGGGGGACGAAGGTTGGAAGTTGGCCAAGGTGGGCAGGGACGACAGAGATGGAGACTAGTAACACTGGGAGAGAAAAGTAGTCGGAAATGGAGAAAAGTGCTGGTGGAAACTTTTAAAAGTTTTGGACAATTATTGGAGTGATTTTCTCTGTGGGAATACTTTTATATAATTGTATGTGTGGCGTTGAAAGTAAGACTCGAGTTATACACGGAGACTGTGTTTGTGAGTCAGCGTCAACTTACACGCACGTCTGTATCAATTTACACGCACGTCTGTATCCGTTTAAAATTTCGGACAATTATAGTGAGGGATTCAAAGACAGACCAAAGTTATACATGACATGTCACATGCGGAAGAGAAAAGTAAGGGGAAATGACGGGGGCATACTTTTAATTACGACTCATATCAATGGGCCTTACGTTTTTCCAATGAAAGAACCATAATAAATCATAGGATTATAGAAATTTTTTATGTTGCAATACTCTAATTATTAAAGTATTTGTCTAAAATGGTGGAAACATGACTTCAAAAACTGAGTTTTAAGATTGTGTAATACAAATAGATAACTTCAATAAAAAAATTCTAAGAATATAAGCAACACAAAGTGTTATACCGTTCTGTATGAAAATTTTCATACAAAAATTTTGTTCATACAACAACACAGGTTATGCATGAATTGACAGTTCGTCATACTACTACTAATAGTGGAAATTAGTGATGAAAAAAAAGTTGTGGTGGGTCACATGGGAGAAAGAAGTAGTGGAAAAAGGAGATAAACGCTGCCCAATATATATTAGGGTAAATTAAACAAACATCCCTTCAATATTTTAAAAAATACAAAAACTTTTCTAAATCATTTCAAATTTACATTGACCTCCTTTATTTTTGAATTTTATTAATAAATTTCTCTTTCTGTTCAATTGTCGTCAATTATCAAAGCAGAAAAGGATGACGTAAGTAACATAAAACTATAATATGTCTATTATACGCTTTTTTAACATGTAAGATATCAAAAAAACCCCTTTGTAATATTAATTTCATAAAATTTTCTTTTTAAAAACTATGAAAACAAAATTAAATATTTTTATTTTCTGTTTTCTCATTGTAATATTATTTTCATAAAATTTTCTTTTTAAAAACTATGAAAACAAAATTAAATATTTTGATTTTCTGTTTTCTCATTCTTCTGCATTTGTGGCTACATTTGTGGCTACCCCTAACATTCTGCCTCTACCCTCCATCACCATTGTTGTAGATAAATATATACAGAGAGAAAAAAAAATCATGATGCTAAAGAAGAGAAATTCGAGATTGCTGAAATGGGCTTGGGAAGGGGTGGCGTTGGAGCGATGGGGGCAAAGTGTAGTGGGAAAGTCTTGTGTATAGCTAGGAATGACAACAAAACAAGTTTAACCTTCTCCCAATCCCGTTTAACTTTATAAAATCTTACCCCATCCCCGTCCCAAATATAAACGGGGCAGGGTATAAGCAATAAAATTTTAATCAAACGGGTTCCCCATCGAGTTCCCATTTAGCTCAAAATAATATTTTTTTTCAAACTTTAAACTATGAATGCTACATGGCAAGCTTGATGCCTGCAAGCATGTCCTCCAATGAAGGCTGGCTAGAGGTCTTGGTTTTATAGGCATTGAAGCCTTTTGCTTTTGTTGGAGTTTCGATGTGGGATTGCTGGAGCAGTTTTGGTTTTATAAGCATTGAGGCCTTTTGTTTTTGTTGGAGTTTCGATGTGGGATAGGATGACATGAGACATGCTTTTCAACAAAGTGGGAAGCTTCTTGTAGTTTTTCTTTGTCCCACATCGGTCTTGTAAAGAAATTATAAACACTATATATAACATATGGCCAGCTGTCACGGGGCGGCACTTGTGAGCAAGTTGAATGTCACAATGCCCCCGTGTGGCGCCCGCCAAGCTCCCTTGACAAGCCCGCCAAGCTCAAGTCTCCACCGGTTGATTACAAGCAAAGCAATTTGATGGCACAATACAAGCATTTACATTGGAAATTGATGGAAAGAAATACACAAGAAATTAACAAAAGAGTACATTTTCATTGCTAAGAAGGTATTTACAATACTTAGAAGATGAAAAACAAGTGCTTGGTTGATTACAAGAAAAGTGGTGGGGGAGGTTGTTGACATACATACCCCCCTTATAGTAGCATTTTTAGCCATTTACAAACTGACAAGTGAAAACATAGTGTGTGCCCGAGGAGTCATAACGGACTCTCATTAATTCTACACTTGTCCAAAAATCCTAAACTCTAGGAATGAGAAAATACATCATAAACGCTATGTACATAAAAAAAAACCTAGCTTGATTTGCCCTCCGGAGCTAGGAGAAATGCCATGCCAAAGATGCACCAAAAAAGTGTACTATGTGTAAATTTGGCATTGGCCCTTCATCGTCGCCACGGAGGGAATTACATCAAAAGGCTTGCTAGGACTTAAACTCCTACATATTTACAAGGGTTTGGACCCTAGGTTGTGCGGCAAAATATGGCCGGAACGTCCCTCAAACGCCAACGCGCCGCTGCTGCCCGCTGCCTTGCCTGCTGCCTTGGCTGGCTGGTGCCTTGGCTGCCAGCTTGCTGCCATGGCTGGCTGCCATGGCTGCCACGTGGGGCAATTGGTGGCTGTCTTGGCTGCCATGTGGGGCATTTTTGGGGCTGCCTTGGGGCATCTCATGGGGCATAAATGGGGCTGTTTTGGGGCTGTTTTGAACAATGTTTGGGCATCGTTTGGGCAATGCTTGGGCATTGTCTTGGCCATCAAATGAGCACCATTTGGCCCGTCTTTGAAGTATATTGCCTTGTGCATTGGTTGAGCACCCCTTGGCCTATTATTGGAGCACCTTGGCACAAAGTTGGGCATCTGTCCTCCACCATCTTTGGCACACCTTGGGGCCTTAAGGCAAGTGCGAAGGCACTTGCGTGAGACGTCATGGGACGCAAGGAAGCGACCCGTGACACCAGCTCTTTTATGTGAAGTTGTTGTTGGGCAGAATGCCAGTGACCTAATTTTGGAAGGCTCCCTATATACGGGGCGGGTGAGGGGAGCAAACCTGTCCCCGTCCCAAACCCGATGCGGGTTAACCCCTATAATCTCATATCCGCCCATACCAGTTTAAATACATCCCAACCTCGTCCCATTAGGGGCAGGGTGGGGCAGATCCCCGAAAATTCGGGTTAAATTGCCATCCTATATGTAGCACAACCATGGCTGGAGGGGCTGTAAGGTGGCTTTCAGCGGCGGAGGGGCTATGGAGTAGGATGTCAATGATCTCCTCTTCTTCAACGCCATGATCTCCTCATTTATATTCATCCCAAGCCCTTTGACGATGTCATCATTTAGCTCGTCTAGCCCTTCTCGAATTGAAATAACCGAATCCCATTAAACTACAAAAATTGGGTGTTAGTCTCCAGATAAGGCTCCGGACAAAGACATTTTGTTATTTTCGTGCTCAGCATCTAGGGTCTACCCATATGCAAAATGTCAAAAGCTTGATTTAGTAGGTGGATCTAGGGAATACCCAAATGCAAAAAAGTGGCCGGCGGTGGGTGGGTTTGGCTGGAGAGTAAGAAGAAAGAGTGAGAGATGTACAAGAAGAGAAGATTGCCGATGATAGGTGGGCTTGGCCGAAATGAAGAAGAAAAATGGGAGATCTTTTTTATATTTTATCTTTTTAAAGTTAAGGGTAAAATTGTCATCTAACAACTTCCGTTAATGGCGTTTATCCAACGTTAGACGGAAGATGAAATTTGTTAACGAAATTCAAAAGTAAGGGAAGCCAATATAAATTTAAAATGGTTGAGGGAGGTTCCTGTATTTGTGCATATGTTCAGGAAAGGTATGTGTAATTTACCCTATATATTAACATATATTATTGTTGTAAATAATTATATTTATTATTGTGATTTGGACGGAGTTATCAATTGTCATTTTTGCCCTTGAAAAGTTAGCAAATGGCTGTCACATGAGCTCTTTATGTTTTCTTTGCATATGACAGTTAATAGAAGGGCAACATTGCAACTTTTTATAAATATGATAATTTAATTATAATTTTTAAGACATATCCTAAAGTCAATTTTACTTTAAAGTGCAGAGGTGTTAAGCATAATTTACCCTTATAAATTAATCCCGCTGTTGGTAAATAATTAAACTCCAAAATGCCAGTTAAGGAAAATGCATCCAAATGCATAAGGAAATAACTGCATCCAAATGCATATGATTAAACTAAATCAATCAAAATAATTAAAACAGAGTAGTCTGAAGCTGAAACCCATTATCACTCACTAACTACATAAATATAAAATAAATTTATGTAGTAAAATAAAATTAAAAATAAACAAATCAAATTTATTTCATGGAAACAAAATTGTTCTATATGTTCCCTTGGGAATCAAAAAAAACCAAAAAACAAATTGAAATATTAATAAATAATTATGTGCAGAGAAAATAAAATTTTTATATTTAAATATTTTAGGTAGCATAAAGAGTACAAGAATTATGTTATGGTCGTATAATTTTAAAATTTTATATTAATTGTGTAATACAAGCATGGATAAAATAATTTTTATTTATTAATATTAGTGATAGCTCAAGGGTAATTTTGACAAATCGTTAGAGTTTAAATTTCAAATCATTAGTAGTTGTGTTGGGAAATGATAATATTATTTAGTATCTTATCTCATTAATAATTCTTAAATAATGTTTTGTTGTAACTTTAAATTTATGAAAAAATCATTGTATTTATTAGTTCTTAAAATATGTCAGCACATGTTAGCAATATCCTATACATATTTATATGCGACTTTGGGTTTTCCTGAATGGTTTTACTCTGTTTTCTCTGATTCAGTATCCTTTCGGGGATAATTTTTCTCGGGAAAGGTATACATGGTCTTTGACTGTTTGTGCTCATGTTAAGCATTTGATGGGGCTTCCTCAAGCTAGATTCTTCTTTTGGCAATTGTTCGACTTTTAGTTCTTAAGCACATACATGAATTGCAGTTAGTGAGTTTGAAGTAAAGGTATTGGACTTGAAGTTCCAAATCTCTTGTTGTGAGTAAGCATTTTTTTTTTTGGAGTCCTGCTAACACGTATCCTAAGGACACATTTTAAGGACTAATTAATACCACGAGTTTTTTTTTACAAATTTAAAGTTTCAATGAAAACGTCATTTAAGAGATCTTAATGATATAAGATATTAAATAGCGTTGTCCTCTTTCAACACAACTATTAAATGATTTGAAATTCAAATTTTTATGATTCGTCAAAACTACCCTTGAAACATCAATGAATAAAAATTCTTATACCTATGCTTGTATTACACAATTAATATTAAATTTAAATTATACGATCACAATATAATTCTTATAGTCTTTATCCTAATAAATATATTTTAATTCAAATATATAGTTAAATCTATAACTTTTATTTTTTATTCCCATAATTAATTTATTATTTTAATTTATTTTTTGTCTTTTTTATTCTCACGGAACATAGAGAGATTTGGAGAACAATTTGGTTTGCATCGTAATTAATCTAATTAATTTATTTTTAATTTTCATTTTACTTTGTGAATTTATTTTATATTTTAATTAAGGTAAAGAGAAAGATATGTAAAACTTGATAGAGGATATATTTGGCATTTAAAAGTTAGTGTATAACAAAAAACAACATAAATGCGGAATAAATACCAATAATCTCATTAATTGCGTTTTTGAAAAAGACTATTACATTAACTATTCCCTTAACACGTACCCTCAGGGATATGTCTTTTTTTTATTACCCTCCTTAGTGCATGCGCTTCTCCTTCTCTCTCAGCTGTCAATCTCTATAGTGGATGAAATCTGTGGACTCAGAGTGGCAGTGTCTTCCTGCTAAGTTCTTCTTTACATATATGCAAAGATAGTTAGGAAATTTATTCTTTGCAATTCTAGACAACTAATTCCCCTGTGAATTTGGGTAGAAAATGCACTGAAGTATGATAGCAGTTGAAGATAGAAATAGCATTTGTTATTAGGACAAGCATAACCCTTAATGGGAAGTAAGCTTCACAATATGCTGGCTTGTTCAAATGTTTACCTCCAACGTATATCAGAACCTATTAAGTTGTGGAGTGAAAAGATTTCCAGTACATTGGTGAGCAAACCAGAGGAAACAAAACAAATGCTAGGTATCAAATCATTGGGGTGGTGCTACAATGGTGGGAACTCCATCTCTACAGTATAGATATATGTTTCCACTGATTACATTCCTTAAAAGTATTCCTAACTTCTGGAATGTTCATGATCTTTGTATACTCATCACCTTGTTTGCTCTGCAGTTTCATCATCAATTCATTGGGACTATTGTCAGCAAAACTTAGCGATTTCAGCTTGGTGAGGAATTCAACACCTGTTGGCACCATTTCTAACAATCTGCAGCAGACAATAATGAGTTCTTCAAGATGAGGCATTGCCCCCTCTTCCACTATCACCATTCTCAGAGCAACCAAGTCATGAAGGTATAGTGCCTTAAGCCCTTGGAACCCTCCAGCCTTAAAATGCAATGCATCGCCATCATAGGCCTGGCGAAGTTGAAGTTCCACTAGATTCGGCAAAGCCTGAAGGGCCTCAAGCGGATCACATCCCAGCCGACTCCACCTTAAGCGCAGTTTGACTAGGCTATGCATTGATTGTATCCATGGTGGTAGCTTCTCCAAACGGCCTTGTAACCACAGCCGTTGTAGATATGGAGGAGGAGAAGACATACCTTGGATGTCAATGATCTCTTGCTCATCTGTTGAGCTTACATCTAACGACCGAAGGTTTCTCAACTTTTCAATGGAAGAGCACAATGTCATTCCATCATCTCTTCTCAACTTGGTGATGCCCAACTTCCTCAGTTGGGTCAGCTTTCCTAGCTCACTCAATATGTCACTCCTATGATTAGCTTCTACAAAACAGAGCTTTTGCAGAGATTGCAGAACTCCCATTCCTGATGGTGCCTTGAAACCATAAGTTGAGCCAAAGGGTGAAGAAGATCCTTTCACATAACGATACACCAAAATATGACGTAGTTGCTTGAGCCTTAGGATCTCAACAGGCAATTCGGTGACATGGGTATGCTTGAGATCCAATGTCTCAAGGTTTATAAGCCTCCGGATAGAGCTTGGGATCTTATTTACCTTCGTCCCTCTCAAGCTTAGATAGCTTAAATGGTATAACTTGAAGACTTCAATCGGAATAGTCTCAAGACACGAACCTTGCAAATCTAACAACTTGACCAGCCTAGCACCAGCAAGAAGAGCAGGCAGGGCTGATTTGGATTGCAAAAATGGTACACTGAACATGAACAGAGAACGAAGTTGAGAGACCCTCTTCCTTTCTGGTACATTTTCAAACGTTCGATGAACTGTCAAGCAACGGACTTTTTCAGGCCACCACGTGGTATTTGCATTGGCTATCACTACAAAGTTTAGATCTCTTGACTTTGAAACAGCAATTTCACGCATAAGGTCATGGATACGACATGTGCTGACCCTTCCATTTCTAGTTGTTGTAGCAATTTGGACCAAGCTTCTGTTGACAAGCTCATTGAGGTAGGCTTCAGCAACTTCTTCTGGCATCTGCCCTTCTCTAACTTCTACGAATTCTTCTGCCATCCATAATCGAACCACTCTCATACGCTCAATAGTGTAATCCTCTGGGAAAATGCTCAAGTACAAGAAACAAGCTTTCAAATAGTAAGGCAAATCATCATAACTGAGTGATAGTATTTTCTTCAAACTCTCAAGTTTATCGTTCCCCTCCATTTCAGCACCAAGACTGCGATGAACTCTCTCCCATTCATCTACTCTATTCTTGTCTTTAGTAGACAGAAGGCCGCTGATTGTTACTATTGCAAGAGGCAATCCTTTGCATTTCCTTAAGATACTCAGTGAAAGTTCCTCCAAATCTGCAGGGCAAGAATTCTGCCTGAATGTCTTTTTGCAAAATAGATTCCAAGACTCTTCCGGAGACAAGGGTTCCAAAGGATACACATTACCATGGAATCCAGGGCAGGTTGTGGAAGCCACATCCGAATTTCTTGTTGTGAGCAATACTCGACTCCCACATTCGCAGTCAGGTAACGCATATTTCAATGCTTCCCATGCTTCTACACTCCAAACATCATCCAAAACAAGCACAAACCTTTTCTCTTTCAGAAGTTCTTTGATCTTCATTTTCAGGGTATTGCTGTCCATGTTGTTGAGTTCTGGAGGGACTGGTTGCTTGATTTCACTGAAAAGTTTCTCAATTATGCCCTTCAGGAGCTCCTCAATTATGAATGATTGAGAAACTGTGATCCAAACATGGGTCTGGAACTGCTCTATCACTTGTGCATCATCATAAACTTTTTTCACCAGGGTAGTTTTCCCCATCCCTCCCATTCCAACAACTGAGACAACTTTGAGCCCTGGTTCATCCTTCAGAAGGCACTCAATCAAATGCTTCTTGTGCTTCTCAATGCCTACTAGCTCAGCTTCATCCAGAAGAAGTGCATCCCCTCGACGATCATGCCATCTGCTGTTTGCACCTGTGGAGCTTGAGCCTTCCTCCACAACATTATATTTGTATCGGTGATGCCCGTCAGAAATATTTGTGACTCTCGATTTGATGTCTTTAATCTTTGAAGCAATTCGATAGCGAGCTTTCAACTTGGGGATAGAGCGAAAAATCTTCAGGACAAAACCATAGGCTCCTTGCGAATGATGATTTGGTGCCACATGAAGCTTGAACTCATCGAGAACATCTTTAGTATCATAAGCAACATCTCTCACTTGCTTGACCCATACTTTGACTTCTTGATCGCTTTCTTCCATTGTATCCGCAACCCGTAGGAAGGCCCTCATCCGCTCGAATTCGTCCCTGATCTCCTTTACATCTCCCCAAACACCTCCCAATAGTTTCAACTCTTCTTGGCTTAAGGCTGTAAGCTTGTTCAGCAGAAACGTGACTGAACTCTCTGCCATTATTTAATTTGCTCGTCTTTCTGAAATCACAGGAGGATGGTCAATTTATTAGTCAATTGTGTTGAAGATCCAGGGAATTTGGCTACTGCAACTGAACGCCTATCGGTGGAGCTCATGCGACAGGTGGGGTCGGACCCTGTTTCTTTCCGAGTAAATTCATGTTCTTTTTCTCTTCTTGATTCTTTGACAAGGCAATAGATACTCGTCTTCATCAGCCATGTTTTCCCATGTGGAAAGAAAAAGATAAAGTGAAAGGTTGTTCACCGGAATAACTCGTCTTGTTAACTAGGGCGTACTTAGTAATTTTTTTCAGTAGAGACAGAAAATATCTTAAAATAAAAATTTTAAATAAGATTTTTTATATTTTTAATACTAATGTAAAATTTTTAAATAAAATTTAATTTTTTTGACACAAATTAATTAATTTGTTTTTCTCTTTTTAATGGAGTATTTATTGAATTACAATGAATTTAATCATCCAATAAAAATTAATTTTTGGTGAAGTATTCACCAAATGATTCGACTAGCATAATATAAAATTGGTGATTCAACTAACAAAATATATAATTTATTTTTTAGTTTCACCAAAACAGCTACTTGTAGACCTACAAACAACAACAAAAATTACACTTTTTTTAAAAAAAATAAAACAAACATCGATCTATATAAAAATACAAATATACATCAACAAGCCATTTGATGATGTTATAGTTACAATTTTCTCTTAGATCGAGGTTATTTTTATCTTTTTTTTATAGGTCTTTTTTTATTTATGTTGAGCCTTGTTTTTAAAAAAGGCATGTGAAAATTATATAGAATTTGAACTATAAGTTGGGTTTTTAAAATTTACGCCCTTTTAAAAATTAGAAACTTAAAGCAATAGTTTTGATTTATACTTAAAATGGGTATTGAGTTTAGTTTGATAAAATTTATTTTTACTTAGGTTGGGTAAAAAAAAAAAATTTTTTTTTAAAAATTTAGTGGAGGCGGCCAAAGCCCCTCGACCAGCGTCGGTCTGCCTATGTTGTTAACATCAGAACAGAACTAGAACCTCTTTTCTGTAG
Source organism: Euryodendron excelsum (assembly GCA_033060915.1). NCBI lineage: Eukaryota > Viridiplantae > Streptophyta > Magnoliopsida > Ericales > Pentaphylacaceae > Euryodendron > Euryodendron excelsum. The sequence continues at coordinate 10,118,597 of CM065397.1, read as the reverse complement.
TTACCTATCTTTTTGTAGAAAAGATATGCTGCATAAACTTGATTGATCATCAGTTTAGCCATTTGATTTCAACAACGTTCAGCAAATGATGAGTGCCTATCGTTTACGATGCACAGCCTCACTTTTTGATGGGGGTGGGATCTACCACCATGTGGGTTCCCATTCTCCATCTACCCTCAACAAATTAAAAAACGAATGAAAGAAAGAAAAAAAAAAAGAATACAAAATAAAGAAAGAAAAAGAAGAAAGTGTGTCAACAGCCACTGTTTTCTTTCTCGAAACTGCTAGAGCTTTCTTCTTTAACCTGCATGCAGCGTTGAATAAATCAACCGAAGAAGATTTAGTTTAGACAGAGATGCACAGGGCAGAACAACTATAAATACTCCTTCAGGCATGCTTTGAGGTGTAGAAAAAAACAAAGAAGTGTGAGATTCATAAAAAGAATGTGTAGTGAGTAGAGATGGGGAAAAATACTTTTGAGTGGTTATTGTTTCAAAGGGGCTTGGATATTTTTGAGTGTCTCATATTGTGTAAACTCTACTACAATAATAAAATCTCTCTCTCACCTGTGTGGATGAAGCTCTAGTTGTTTGGGTAAACCACGTTAAATTTTGTGTTTCTTTGGTATGTGTATTTTTGTGTGAGTGCAACTAAGCTTTTGCGTGTACATTAATCTGACAATCCTAACAACTTGCTGTGCAAATCTCCGCTGAAAAACCCAACAAATTGTATCATAGCCTTGGTTGCTAAGAGCAAAGTGTGAGCTTGCTTAGCTGTGTGGGAAGTGAGGAGAGTTTGCTCAGAATTTGGGGAAGGAGATCCACAATTTTCAATCTTGGTGAACTGATCGAAGTGGATACATTGTGTTCATGCACAAGGATAAGAGACTGAGACAAGAAAAATAAATAAATAAAAAGGTCATCGGTCTCACGCGTAGAGCCCGCAAAAAGAATATTTTTTCCAAAATGCGTGTTGCTACAGTACCCCCGTGTAGCTACAGTGCCTGAGTTGTACCAGTACTGAGTTTGCAATAGTAGACGAGTTGCAATAGTGCCTGAGTTGCAGCAGTACCATACAGCTACAATATCGAGTTGCAGTAGTAGACGAATTGTAGTAGTGCTCGAGTTGCAGTAGTAGGCAGCTCGACACGACATTTCAAATTCAACGAAAAGTATCTGGAATTCATCAAGGGAGGTGTTCTTAAGGTTTTCAGGCACTGCAGACTCATTGGTGGGTGTAGATTTGGCGAATTCTGCACAGTTTAACGAGATCTGATAGTTCAATTGATCGGGGTTGTAACGTGACAAGGGGAAGTACACGTTTAAAGGTGCAACGAGTTCAGATAGTACAAGATCATTAGGCAACAACCGGATGGCATCGAAAGGTTCTGGTTTCATGATTGAACTTTTCAACGGCCATAATGACTTCACCTTATGGCAGCAAAGAGTGAAGAATATTTTGACAAGAGAAGGATTGATGAAGGCTCTCAAAAGAAAGTCTAAAAAGCCAAACAAGATGAAGGAAGATGAATGGCAAGAGATGAAAGAGTTGGTAAACAGTACGATTTAGTTGTATCTTGGGAATATCACTCTTCAAGAAGTCATTAATGAAAGCGACCTGACAGAACTTTGGGCTTAGTTGGAGAGCAGATATAAATCCAAGTCCTTAATGAATTGGTTGTCTTTGAAAAAGCAGTTATATGCACTTCATATGACAGCAAGAGCGAACCTCCCAGTCCATATGGAGGAGTTTAATAGGATACTGACGGAATACGATCGGTGCAAAGATCGAAGATGAATATAAATCAATTCTCTTGCTGGTCTCTTTACCTCTGTCATATGAGCATCGGAAGACCACGCTGATGTATGGAAAAGATACTCTCACCTACGATGAGATGGCTGCTACTAACATATCTCATGATGCGTTAAAAAAGAACGAGATTGAGAAGCCACCAACGAAGGGCATCATGGTTGTATCGAGCAATGGTCAGACCAGAGGAAGGACGTCGTAGAGGCAGGAAGGGTTCGGGCAGAAGAAGGGTTGTTCAAAGTCCAGGGATCACAAGTTAACATGTTATTATTATGACCATGAGGATCATATGAAGAAAAACTGCGCCAGATATTTGGCAGAAAAGGCGAAAGTCCAATCAGGAGAAACGATAGTAGCAAAGGACTTCTATAATGAAGAAGAAGTTACGCTCACCACATCTTCATGTACGGAGAACACAGATTGATTGTTGGATTCTGGATTTTCGGTTCACACTAGTGTGGTCAAAGAATAGTTTGCTACATATCAGGCATGTGATGGTGGTACTATTAAAATGGCTAACAATGACAAGAGTAAAGGTGTTAGTGTGGGTGTAAGCACTCTATTTTTGCCCGCTTGGCAATCTTCGGCCCGACCAGATTCAATTTTTTAGCATCACATACATGCAAGCTCAAGAGGGGTCTTTCAAACTCCAATCTAGTCAACTAATTGCTTCCCGGACCCACAAGGTCCAATTAAAACTGTAAAGACTATCATGCTTCTAGGCATTCCAGGCAACTTTTCGAGACCGAGCAGTCTCAGGAACCAACGCCATCCAGGTAGCTTCTCGAGATTGGGCGATCTCGAGGACCAACACCTTATCAAATTCTAGAAGGTTCACTTCTGACACCGGTTAGCCCGTCAATGTAGAATGTTCGTCATTTGGTAGTTCTCCGAAACAAGGTGTTCTCAGAGACCAACACCAACCTCACAGGTAGCTTTCTGAGACTAGGCGTTCTTAGAAACTAACACCACCCTACAAGTAGCTCTCTGAGACCAGGCGGTCTCAAGGACCAATACCGCAAGGTAGCTTTCCTAGACCAGGCGGTCTAGGAAACTAACACCTAGGTCAACACCGGCGCTTGCTAGCCCGACTAGGTGAAAAATGACCAAACCTGCCCCTTGGGCTTCTAGGCACGTCTTGAGAAAACTCAAAATCCCTCAAGACGGTAAGTTCACCTTTCCAAAGTGATACTAAACAGTTAGGCGTACTCACCACGCCATTCTTTCTAATTTCAGTCCCATTCCGGCTAACTCCTATTAAAATGACCGTTTTGCCCTTAAATGCCCCAGCGCAATACAAATCCCACCAAACAGTAGAAAAATATCCCAGGATTATCCCTGAACGATCAAGCACACTTAACACAACGCTCCGACCCGTTCTTGGCCTTTTCAACTGAGCCAGGTCAAAATGACCATTTTGCCCATGACAACCCAAAAACGCACCGAAACTACACCGGTCCTAAAATATTGAACGGCGGGTCTTATCATACACCCCTGTTTAACCTAAGGTGGACCTTACGACACTAAACACTCCCAACTCAACAAAAGTCGTCCTGGAGCCTCTCGCAGGCGCTTCGCCAAGATTACATTTTCTCTTGATTCCCTAGTTATAACACACCGTCAAACGACTTGAGAAATGCGTAAACTAGGGAATTCCCGAAAGCTCGTTCATAGAACTTTCCATTTATATGGCTCGATCGGAGAGATCCCTTTCCGAACTCCTCATCCCGTGGCTCAAAAACTACTACTTTTAGCAACCCTTAGAGCATTTCACAGATGCGCTGCCAATATTGACTTTTTCTCCAATTCCCTGATTATAACGCACCATCAAACGACTTGAGAAATGCGTAACTTAGGAAATTTTTGAAAGTATTTTAAGAGTACTTTCCATCGGTATTGCTCGATTGGAAAGATTGCTTCCTGAAGGCCTCGATCATGCGGCACATAAACAGTTACTTTTGAACCTTCACGGAGCGTATCACAAACGCTCCGCAAAAATGCGATTTCATGCACATTTTTTGAGATGAAATCTTACACTTCCGAACACCTTTCAAGCTTTTTAAAAACTCAGAAGCTCATGAAAAACCCTAGAAGAACACCGTGGATGCAATCGATTCCTCTGAAACCTTTCCGGTTTGCATAATTATTGAGGCAAAGTTTAAACGAACACTCCCGGCGACGGGGCATATGCTACATGTGCTCAGATTTTGATCAGATTGACTAAACTTTGCTTAGCTCTTAAGATTTAGCTAGCACAATGGGTGCCACATGACATTCTGCTAATGGAATAGTACCGGCGTATGTAGCACATACGCCAGCGCAAATTTTGCCTAGGCGCATGTACAACATGCGTTATGACTCTCCAGAGTTGGCTGTAAATATAGGCCTCCCCCTTTGCATATTCCAGAATAAAAAATTATAACCAAACTCTGCACAAACAGCTCTAGAAATCCGGAACCCTCTAATGTCTCTCCCTTCCAAACACTTAGGTTGTATTCCGCCCCACTTTAACCCATACACCTCACCTACAAGGCCCTTCATGCCATAGAAGACCTTATTCCAGCCATTTCCAAGTCCATCCAATATCAAGTCCAAACTTCTAATGAAGTTTGATAGTGTTTGAAGGCAAAAGGTGGTATTTCCTTTTATATTTTTGTCTTCCCCCACTCCTCTCTTCTCCTTCCTAGCCTACTTAGGCTATTCTCTATTTTAATCCCCATCTTCTACCCCTTATTATTGCATACTTGAGACAAGAGAGCTCCTAGCTCATGCCTAGAGGAAAGCTAGTGAGAGCCACCATGTAGAGGGATCTCTCACTAGCCTACTTTAAGATGGTATGGCCTTAGAACACCTTGATCATGTGGTGTAGCCTCTAGCCTTGTATGAATTCTTGACCCTCTTTGCATATGACAATCTTATTCATGTTTTGTGTGCTTGGTTTTATTTTCATGTTTATAATCATGTTTTTCAAAACTTGCACTATTCCCATTTCTATGCCAATTTCAAGCTCCTTATTTTAATGTTCTCTTCAAAGTGGTTATAAGAGTTAGCCCCTTGAAGTTTAGGATGAGACCATAAGTAATTATGCCTTGGAAAAGCTCTTCATCAATCCCTAACTCTTATTTTTGCATCCTTACATTTCAACTTGCATAAAAAATGGTTTCCAAACTCATTGATTTCTAAGGTTTCTATTCTCACAAGTTTAGTGGTTGGAATGGCCCCATGGAACCCTCTTTTGAGTGGTCTCCCTTATTATTGGCCATAGGAATCCTAACTTGTTAGAATGGTTTCCTCTTCTAAAAGTAGTTTTCAAGACCTTCTTCATAAACATGGTTTTCAAAAGTTCATTGAAAATAATTTTTCAAAAGTTGTCATTATTATGTTGATTTTCAAAGTTCCTACTCTTTTCAAGATAAAGGTCATAATAGTTCTAAGGAAACCTTCCTTCGGAATGATTTTCAAACAACAACCATGTGAACTATATTCTTGACTAGAGTTAATGTTCATGAAAATAATCTTCAAAAGGTTTGTTTACAAGAGTCCTTTGCATAACATGATTTGTTTTCCAAAATCCCTTTTCAAAAATACATAAAACCACCTTTCAAAACCATCTTCCGACCCTAGGTTAACTTGATCCTAGTTATCCAACCCTAGGTTAACCTAAGCCTAGTTCAATCCAATCTTAGGTTAACTTGACTCTAGTTATCCAACCCCTAGGTTAACCTAACCCTAGTTTAATCTAACCCTTGGTTAACTTGACCCTAGTTGTCGTACCATAGGTTAATCTAACCCAAGTTAGTTAACCCTAGGTCACCTTAACCCTAGGTTAACCTAACTCTAGTTAGTTAACCCTAGGTCAACCCAGCCCAAGTTAGTTAACCCCAGGTCACCTTAACCCTAGGTTAGCCCAACGCGAGTTAGTTAATCTTAGGCCGACCCAATCAAAGCTAGTATGTTTCAAGGTTCCAACTCAAGGACTCCTTTTCAAATGATCTTTCAATTCAAAACTCTTCTCATAGCCTATTTTTCAAAAACCTCCTACTCTCTCGAGATTTTAAAAGTCAACTCTATAACCTTTTCAAATGCTCCCACGCTTTATCTTTAAAAATGTCTCCAAGAAGTTCTCTTACACTTGTCTCAAATAAAATGGCTAGACACTTAACATTTTCCTAGAACTATTTTCAAAACGATTTTAAGAACTCACAACCCTAAGATGTCCATATCCCTTTTATGGTTACGGATTCCAAGGGAAGGTGATACATTAAATACAACCTTCAACGTTGTCCATATTAGGGTTGAGAAGCCCTAGGTGTTTCCAAAAATCACTTTCAAAAGCTTTTTCAAAGATAAGTTTATTAAAACACTTCAAAACATCCCAAATCCTACTTGAAAGGCATTTTTCTAAACTCTCAAGTTCCCTTTCTCCGAAGACCACAAAGTGTTTTCAAATATTTTCAAAGACCACAAAGTGTCTTTATATCTTTTCAAAGACCACAAAGTGTCTTCAAACATTCCAAGGGACCTAATGCGCCTGTTTTTCATCGGGCTCTTGCCCGAACTACAAATGACATGATTTCTTGCCAAATGAGATACGTAGGCAACCTAAAATGGTGCGGTCATAACTCTTATTTCAACTCAAGTCTTTTTTCAAAACTCTCTATCAATTGAGGATCTCCATTTCAAATTCCTTCAATACTTTCATGTTTTCAAACATTTTTCTCGAGACATGCATTATTCATCCAAAAAGTGATGACCAAACCCCGTTTTTAAAATTCTAAAGTGGATATTAAGTAGATAATAATAACCGGTGATTCAAGTGAGTGAATTAAAGGTGATTAAATAAGTGAGTACCGAAATGGCGGGGTAGAGTGATGATCTTAGGATATCTTCCCTATACGTAACCAACCCCTCGACCATAAATTTTTGTTTTCAAATGACCAAAATGGAGTTTTTTTCAAAAAAGGGCTTAAAACTCTCCAAAGGTTGCCAAACAACCTATTTTCTTAAAAACCCTCTATTGAGGAAGTTTCTCAAAACCTTTTTTTAAAACCCTAAGTTTAATATTTGGATTATACTTAGTTTTAGGTGACCTAACTCACCTCAATCAAGTTAGGTGGCAACTCATATTTTTCTAAAGAGCCCTTAATCAAATCAATTTCAAGTATAAACCTAGTCGCATTCGTCCTTCTAGGAGGGCGAGTTCTAATGATAGAGTTTCGTGCTTTTTTCGAGCCAAAAGGACTTGGTAAAAAATCAAGGTGCGACAGTGGGGATAATGCAGTTTTGCATGTTTAACGGGATGATTGTGACTGTGATCGGCGTGAAGCATGTGCTAGATCTGAGGAAGAATCTAATATATCTAGGAATGCTAGCTTCCAGTGGATATAAGTTCTCATCTGAGGGAGGAGTTATTACGCTTTTCAAGGGAAACAAGATCGTGCTACAAGGACAGATGATTGGCAACCTATACAGGCTTGTGGGAAGTATTGTGACAAGAGGAGCTACAGTCAAACACAAGACAAGTGGTGCAAGATGGTGGTATGCGCAAGTGAGATGTATGTACAAATAAGGTGATCAACAGTTGCAGAGACACACACGTGGTAGATGCAGAAGTACAGGATAGCATGCAGGTGTGTGGGTGAGTAAAGCAAAAAATATGTAAGATTCTGGCCAGAAGCGAGGGCAACAACTGCAAGGAGTTTGTATGAAAGCTCCAGATATAGGAAATGAGATAGTTGTGATGAAAAGGTGTGCACTTAGGACGAAATGGATCTCATTCGCTTTGGATTTAGATAGTGGCGGTAACCATGACGAGCTCTGTAGTTGTGCACATGAAGGAGGGATGGAGCCATGAAAAGGCATTCCGGCAAGGGGGTGTAGGCACTTTAGGCGAGGGGGTGTTGACAAGTGCTCCGTGAAGGTGATGCTGGCTTCTCAATGAAGGTGCAAGCCATACTGGTTTGGGTATGGTGGATGAATGTGGGGCAGATCAATGGAAAACGCTGGATGGCACAGTAGATGGAGCAGTGTTCGAACAATGACACAACAAACGAACAATGGTCATGGCAGTGTAATCCCACCTACATGTGGTGAGGGGGTGATTAATGGGGGTGGGATCCACCACTATGTGGGTGGATCCCCATTCTCCACCTAACACCAACAAATTCAAAATGCAATGGAACAAAAAGAGGAAAGGAAGAAAACGAAGCAAAGAAAGAAAAGGAAGAAAGCGTGTCGCAGCTGCTGGAGTTTTCTTCTTCGATCCGCACATGACGTCGAAAAAAGTAATCGACGAAGATTTGGTTTAGATAGAGATGCACTAAGGCAAAGCAACTATAAATATCCCTTCAGCTAGGTTTTGAAGGGTAGAAACAAATGAAGAAGTGTGAGATTCATAAGGAGAGTATGTAGTGAGTAGAGACGGGAAAAAATACTCTTGAGTGGGGAAACGATTATTGTTTCAAAGGGACTTGGATATTTTGGGGTGTCTCATATTGTGTAAACTCTACTACAATAGTAAAATCTTTCTCTCACCTGTGTGGACGTAACCCTAGTTGTTTGGGTGAACCACGCTAAATTTTGTGTCTCTTTGGTGTGTGCATTTTTGTATGAGTGCGACCAAGCTTCCGCATGTACGTGGATCTGACAATCCCAACAACTTACTGTGTAAATCTCTGCTGAAAAATCCAACACTTTTAAAGTCCTAATGCCTTTTACTTGCTGCTTGGAAACTTGTTGAATTGGCATTTCATTTTCAAGGTCATGGACAACAAAGATATTCCTTGCTTGTAGAATTTCAACAGCTTCTATTTGCCTTCAATAAATAGCATAGTCTTAAGGTTAAAGCATAGATAATCCAGGAAAATTTTGGACACATTGTTTTGCATTTTTTGTCCTTTGGAAAACTGAGCTTTGACTATTGCATGAACACTTAGTTCCTTTCTATTTCTGCAAATAATAGAATAGTTTTTCTCTTCTAAAACAGCTTTAAACATTTGATTCAGAAGATGACGATATTGATAATGAACAAAAATTAGCATTAGCTTAAACACTTAAAACAATTAATTAGGAGATCAGTGTCGTTTTAGAGACCTCAAAGCTGATGACAATCCGAAGAAATGGTGCCTATTTCTTTGCCTGTTATTAACTTAGTTTTGTTCATTGTAAGTGCTACTTCTGAATTTGAATTTTATGGCCATAAATGAAGCATACAAACAATGTCGGTTTCTTTTTATTTTTTATTTTATCTTCTTTTGGGTTGTGTTTGAATGAAGGTTTGAATACAGCTTCCAATGCTTTTCCAACCCTAAAATAGCCAACAGATTATTCGTATTGAACGGATTATGGAGATGTGACTCTTACTTCGGATCCCGAATTTATTGAAAGAAAAGAAAAGAAAAAGAAAAATGTAGAGACAAAGAAAAAATATAGTAAATTTCATGGTTTTGTTTGGTCAGATTAGGAAAATAACACGGAAATTAATAGGCCTTTTTCAGTAACAAAGGTAAAGGAAAATAAGAAAACATGGTTTCTCATTCATTTTTCTTTTATATATTTTTTTGGGTAAGTGATTTTATTTTCTTTTACTCACAAATTTTTCTTACAACTAACCAATAAGAGTAATTTTATTTGTAATTCATTTTTTTGTTCTTAATAAATTCAAAATTCAAACACAGTGTGAAAGTCTCGCATAGAGACACTTCTCAAATTCGTAACCCCACCGAAATCCAACTAACCCACTGAACCACCCAAAATTCACAAGTCTAATGAACTACAGTTAATTAATTAAGTGTCATCGCTTAATTTAAGGTTAGAAGAAATTACATCCTCTAATGATTCCTGTGAGCACCCCATTTTTACCTGCTCGGCAATCTCCGGTCTAACCGAAATCCCTTTCAAAACTTCATGAGCTCATTCAAGCCCAAATTAACTTTCAAACTCTTATCCAATCAGTCAATTGCTTCTCAGGCCCGCTGGGCCCAATAAAGGCCTAATAACCAAACTTGCCCCTTGGGCTTCCAGGCACGTCTCGAGAAAGTTCAAAATTCCTCAAAATGGTAAGTCCACCCTTCCAAAGTGTTACTAGGCAATTAGGTGTACTCCGTACGCCATTCGGTCCAATTCCAGTCCCAATTCGGTTAACTTCGGTCAAAATGACCATTTCGCCCCTGAACGCCTTAGCATTGCACAAATCCCACCGAACAGTGAAAAACTCTTCCGGGATCATCCCTAAATCAGTCGGCATGCTTAAAATCACACTCCGATCCATTTCTAACCATTTTCAACCGAAACCAGCCAAAATGATCATTTTGCCCCTAACAACCTGAACGCCCTCCAAAGCAACACTGATCATAGGATATTGAATGGCGGGTCTCGTCTCGCACCCCTATTTAACCTAAGGAAGACCTCACGATACTAAATACCCACAACTCGATAAAAGTTCCCTGGAGCGTCTCGCAGACGCTTCGCCTAGATTGTCTTTTATCTCGATTCCTTGGTTATAATGCACTGTCAAATGACTTGAGAAATGTGTAAACCAGACACTTCTCGAAAGCTCATTCATGGGTCTTTCCATCAATACGGCTCAGTCGGATAGATCGCTTCCCAAATCTCCTCATTGCATAGCTTGAAAACTATTACTTTCGGCAACCCTTGGAGCGTCTCACAGGCGCTTCGCCAATGTTGACTTTTTCTCCAATTCTCTGATTAAAACGTACTATCAAACGACTTGAGAAATGCGTAAATTAGGAGATTCCCGAAAGTATTTTCAGAGTACTTTCCATCGGTACAGTCCGATCGGAAAGGTCGCTTCCCAAAGGCCCCGATCATACGACACAAAAACAGCTACTTTTGAACCCCCGCGGACCGTATCATAGACACTCCGCAGATATGCAATTTTGTGCACATTTTCGAAGACAATATTCCACACTCCGAACATCATTCAAACTTTTTGAAATCACGAAAGTTCATGAGAAACCCTAGGAGAACACCCCAGGTGCAACTGATTCCTCCAAAACCTTCTCGGTTAGCTCAATTATTGAGGCAAAGTTTAAACGAACACTCCTGATGATAGAGCTTATGCTATATACGCCCAAATTTTGATCAAATCGACCAAATTTTGATCAACCGTCGAGATTTAGCCAATACAATGGGTGCCACGTGGCATTCTGCCAATGGAATAGTACTAGCGCATGTAGCACATGGGCCTGTGTAAAATTTATGCAGGCGCATGTACTACATGCGCCAGTGTCCAAAATTTTGCCTATAAATAGAGGCCTCCCCTTTGCGTATGAAGGGACCAAAAATTGTTGCGAAGCTCTGCTGAAACTGCTCCAGAACCTCGAATCTCTACATACATTCCACTCCTCTAACACTTAGGCAAGATACCACCTCCCTCTAACCCATACACTTCACTTATATAGCCCTATACACCATTAAACATCATCTTCCAGTCCCTCAAGCCTATTTGAAGCCATTCAAGTTCAAGTCAAGGCATCCATAGAAGTCTACAAGTATATTGAAGGCAAAAGGTGCTATTGCTTTTACATTTTTGCCTTCCCCACTCTTCTCTTCTCCCTCTTAGCCTACTTAGGCTATTCTCTATTTTAATCCCTATCTTTAACCCCCCCTTTCTTGCATGCTTGAGCCAAAAGGGCTCTTAGTTCATGCCTAGAGAAAAGCTAGTGGGAGCCACCATGTAGGGGGATCTCTCACTAGCGTACTTTAAGATGGTATAGCCTAGGAGCCCCTTGATTATGTTGTGTAGCCTAAAAGCCTTGTATGTATTCATGACCCCCTTGCATTTTTCTAACTTGATCATGTTTTGTGTGCTTGGCTTCATTTTCATGTTTTTAACAGTGTTTTACAAAGCTTGCATTACTCTTATTTCCATGCCATTTTCAAGTTTAATATTCCTCTAAAAAATGGTTCTAAGAGTTGCTCCCTTGAAGTTTAGGATGAGACTTTAGAAATTATGCCCTAGAAAATCCCCATTAACCCCTAATTCACACTTTTGCATCCTTGCATTTCAATTTGCATAAAAGTTGTTTTCAAACTCCCTAATTTTTAAGGTTTTCATTCTCTCAAGTTTAGTGGTTGAAATGGCCCATAGAACCTTCTCTTGAGTGGTCTCCTTTCTATATTGGCCATAGGAGCCCTAGATTGTTTGAATGATTCTCTTCTTTTTTTATTCTTGCACACAAGTGGTTTTAAAACTCTTTGATTTCTAAGGTTTCTATCCTTTCAAGTTTAGTGGTTGGAATATTCCCATAGAACCCTCTCTTGAGTGGTCTTTTTTAGATTGGTCATAGGAACCCTAACTTGTTGGAATAGTTTCCTTTAAAAATGGTTTTCAAAACTTCTTTCTTGAAAATGGTTTTCAAAAATTCATTCTCTCCACTTTAGCATTAAGAATGGTATTTCAAAAGTTGTTATCATCATGTTGATTCTTGAACTCCATACCCTTGTCAAGATAAGAGTTATAATGGTCATAAGGAAGCCTTCTTTGGAATGGACTTCAAACAGCAACCATATAAACTACACTCTTAGCTAGAGTCAAATTTTTATGGAAATGATCTTCATGTCAACCAAAGTCTTTTGCATAACATGACTTGTTTTTCAAAACTCTTTCTAAAAATGCATTAAACCACATTTCAAAACAATCTTCCAATTCAACCCTAGGTTAACTTGATCCTAGTTATTCAACCCTAGATTAACTTGACCCTAGTTGTCCAACCCTAGGTTAACTTGACCCTAGTTATCCATCCCTAGGTTAATTTGACCCTAGTTGCCCAATCTTAGGGTAACCCAACCTTAGTTAGTCAACCCTAGGTCACCTAAACCCTAGGATAACCTAACCCTAGTTAGTTAACCCTAGGTCACCTTAACCTTAGGTCACCCTTAGCCTTAGGCCAACCCAACCTAGGTTAGCATACTTCAAGGTTCCAACTCATGAACCCCTTCTAAATGATTTTTCTATTTAAAACTATTTCTCATGACTCATTTTTTTCAAAACCTCTTACTCTCTTTCGAGATTTCAAAAACCAACTCCATAACCATTTTAAATATTCCTATACTCTATCTTCAAAGTATTTCCAAAATCTTTTTAAGAACTCACAACCCTAAGGTGTCCCAACCTTTTCCATGGTTAGGGATTCCAAAGGAAGGTGATATATTAAGAACAACCTTCAAGGTTGTCTATATTAGAATTCCAGAGTTCTAGATGTTTTCAAAAACCACTTTCAAAAAGCTTTTTTAAAGACAAGTTCACAAGAGTGTCTCCAACCCTAAACCCTACATCCAATGTTTTCAAAACAAAACTTTAAAATATTTTCAAAACTCTCTTGAGTTATTTCAAAGTGCTTCCAAAACTCGCTTGAGTTTTTCTAAAAACATTTCAAAACACTTCAAAACCCCCATTTCGAAAGATTCAAAGCTCTATCTCAAAACACTCCAACACCCGATTTCAAATCAAAACTCTCAAATTCTCTCTTTCTATAGACCTCAACGTGTCTTTAAACTTTTCAAAGACCCCAAAGCATCTTAAAACATTCCAAAGACCCTAATGCACCTATTTTCCGTTGGGCTCTTGCCCGAACTACCAATGACCTGATTCTCACCAAATGAGATATGTAGGCAACCTAAAATGGTGCAGTCATAACTTCTATTTCAACTCCAATCCTCTTTTCAAAAGTTTCTTTCAATTCAAACTTTTCATCTCCAACTCCTTCAAAACCTCCCTATTTTTAAAATTTTTCAAAATTTGCATCATGCATCATTCATCCACAAAGTGGTGACCAAACTTCGTTTTTAAAATTCTAAAGCAGATATTAAGTGAACAATGGTAACCGGTTATTCTAGTGAGTAAACAAAAAGGTGATTAGACATGTAGGTACCGAAAGGGGGGGATAAGGTGATGATCTTAGGATATCTTCCCTATACATAACCAACCCTCGGACCATAGATTTCTTTTTTCAAAAGACCAAAATGGAGTTATTTTCCTAAAGGGCTTAAATCTTCCCAAAGGTTGCCAAACAACCTATGTTCTTAAAAATCCTCTCTTGAGAAAAATTTCAAAATCTTTTCCAAAAACCTTAAGTTTAATCTTCAGATTAACACTTAGTTTTAGGTGCCCTAACTCACCTTAATCAAGTTAGGTGGCGACTTCTATTTTTCTAAAAAGCCCTTAATCAAATCAATTTTTAATTCAAACCTAGTCGCACTTGTCCTTCTAGGAAGATGAGTACTAGTGATAGCGTTTCATGCTTTTGTCTCCGACCCGAAAAGACCTTGGACCTAAAAATCGGGGCGCGACAGCTGGCGACTCCACTAGGGACCGCTTAGAGGGTTAGGCCATTAACATGTCCCTTCACCCTTCACTCACCCAGAACCTCCAGTTACTTTGCCCAGTTTTATCCACTTTAAGCAAATCTTATTTTTCAAAACAATTTTTAAATAAGTGTCATCACTTGCATTCATTGCTTACATTCATGCTCTTACATTAATCATTCATTTTACCTTGCATTGAGTTTTTCGAAAGGTTACTAACTCTTTGCATTTTTCTTTTGTTGGTGAACCTTCGTTCACATTTTATTTCATGTCTTATTTATTGTCATGTATGTGAATGAATGAACAAGATGTGATGTGTGTTGTTGGGTCCTTTCCTCCATTTTTGAAAATTCCACATACACTTGGTGCCCTCACTTGCATTTGCGTTTTGTATATATTACCTGGTTACTACCCTTCTAAATAGAAGGGGGAATAGTATATTGACTGTGGGTGGATGTTGTGTCAGTTTCTTAGCTTACGGTCTCTTGATAGTTCCCCTACTCGAACCACCAACGAAAGATGGAGTTCACCCTTTCAGGGATAGAAGTTGGAGGTTTGAAGGTTCGGGAACCGAGTTTTTAGGAAGCATTAGTAAACCCCTAACCTCATGCTCATGTAGCACCCCATGCATAGCAGAACCTCTGCCGGATTTAGGACACACGCGTCAATTTCAAAACCAAGGAGGAAAGGGCGATCGCTTTATTTTTCTTTATATATTTTGTTCAATTCATGTTGTTATGCTATTTAATATAACAATTTAATTCCTGCCATTTTATTATGTATGCATCTTCTCGCATCATAACTGCTCATTCATTGGAAATTCATTTTAAGACAAGAGTTCCCAAAATAACTCAAGTCGTTGCATCTTCATACGTCTAATCAACCCTTAGAGAAAGACCCATAGACCTTCTCGCTCAAATCAAGCTAACCCAAAACTCCTAAGGGTACCAAGAGACCCCAAGGATTTATAGCATGCACCAAAGTCATCTCATAAAGAGGGGCCCTAATCCCTCTTCGCTCATGAAGATAGGGCTACCAAGAAGACAAAAAGGCAATTCAAATCAAGATCTCCCACCATCTTCCACCCAAGAAGGCGAATTCAAAAACTCAAGAGTAGTTTAGGATCCCATGATGCAAAGATAGAATAGGCGAAAGTCCCAAGGAAATGTTCCCCTACCCCTTCAAATGTACTTTCAAATTCCATGTATAAAAAAACAAAAAAGGAAGAATCAAATGCAATAAAACTGTCCTTCTTACTTTCATCGAATGAATGCATGAAGGTGTGAACGAATGAATGAACAGGCTCGCACAGTTACAATATTGCATATAGGGGTGACTCCCTATCTCCAAAAGTGAGCTAACACATCATTCTTAGTACCCCTCTCAAAGAGGGGCACCCCTAGGGCATGCATTGCATAAAAATTTTCAATCCAAAAGCTCTAACTTCTCCTTTTTGTTTTACTTTTACATTCGCATTGTCTTCTCCTTTGCTTACAAAGGTCAAAGAAACCAAAGGATGAAGCAAGAACAAAAAAGGGGTCTTCTAAACTGCCTATTCGTTGCCATTATGTTGTCCAAGTATTTACTATTAGGCTCATGCATTAATATCCATCCAAGGACAAGAGTTCCAAGAAATTCAAGTTATTGCATTCTCCTACATTCAATTAACCGTAGAGAGAAAGAGATGATCCAATCTCATACTAATCAAACCTACCTAAACCCTTAAGGGTTTCTCCAACCCTAAGAATTCATAGCATGCGTAGAACCATATATCAAGAGAGGCCCAAATCTCTCTTCGTCCATGAAGGCGGGATTGCCTAAACAAACAAATATCAACGGGCCCATGCCGAAGAGGTATTGTATTGCATACAGGAGAAAACCCCTACTCTAAAATGGACTTAATATCATGCCTAGATTTCCTCAAAGAACGGACCTCCATAGGACATGCATTGCATAAAATCTTCAACTCCACATGCTAATCGTATTTTGTTTTTCTTTTTTTAGGTCCAAGAGCACAGTCAAACTGATAGAACCCCTACAGCACCCCGCCCAATTTATAATTCATGCAAAGCCATGACCCTGACACCGTATTGCCACTCTATCAGACCTCAAATTCCTAAAGCCATCCCTCTGTAATTAGATGACACAGATGGAAAATAGAGTGTGAAGGATGCCAGCGTTATTCCAAAATCAGTTTGAGAAGTTTATTCCGAAAAATGAGGATTTCTTTTAAACCCATCTTTCAATTTTCAACTCGAATTTGAGCATGAAAATTACATCATCTAAATGAAAAAGACCCAAAGTTTTCACGGTCATATCATTGTCTTATGGCACTTCATGAATGATGTCTTCTTCTTAAAAAAATTTTCCTTCGAAATGTTTTACCCTGACTTAGAGGATGGGATAACACAAGCACCACTTTCAGCAGAAATAGTCTCTGACTCTAAAAAGAGGAGAGAGAGAGAAATAGAAATTATAGAGAGAAGGGAAATACAGAAGGGTGAGACGTGATGCTCAGCTACGTAGCTTGTTGAATTTCGAGTAACCCCCGAAGGATGTTTTGGCAAAGCAGCAAACAGCTAAACTCTCAAAATGAAGAGGAGCCATCATTTCATCGTCCCTAACAAAAAGCAATCCATTGGTCAGCCCACTAGAGCCGCAGGTGATTTCCATTCAAAAGCTCAAACTAGGAGCCAAGCCCTATACCGGGGCAAGCATATGCAAGAAGTGAACTCGCGAACTAACATTTGCCATCTTTTTAAGTGTTGCTAAATTTTTGAAAAAACAAAGCTTTATAGACTAAGCAATTTTACTTGAAATGACGAGAGACCCTCAGTTCCTCTACTATACAAGTAAAAAATATACCCTTGTAAAGCCCACTTGAGCCGGTTGCATTCCTGTCATTTAGCCAACCTAATGATCACTGCCCACACTGGGTCAAGGCAAAACCATTAATATGTGATGATTTCCAAGAGCGCATGCAGCGAACAATAATTTTCAAGAGGATAAGCAGTGAATGAATGGTGATCTCCAAAAAAAGCGCGCAATGAATGAATAGTGATATCCAAAAGAGCACACGATAAATGGAATGATGATCTCCAAGAGGATGCAGTAATAATGACATCTGTGGGAGCCAATATAAAAGTAATTTTTTGAAAAAAAAAAAAAGAAGAAGAAGAAGAAAGAAGAAGAAGAGAGAGAGAGAGAGAGAGAGAGAGAGAGAGAGAGAGAGAGAGAGAGAGAGAGAGAGAGAAAATTTCCTATAACAAAATGATGATGATTTTCAAACACAATGATGACTTTCAAAGAGAAGACAGAGTTATCCAAGAAGACAACAGAAGGACAAAACAGAAGTAAGCTTCCCAACAAAGAGAAAAGTCCAAAAGAACGACAAGGGTAAGAACCACTTGCCAAAGGTGATCATAGGTCTTTAGTAGCCTAGTAAATATAATAGGTTTTGAGCCTTTATCCTTCCTTTCAAATACCCCATCACCTGGCCCACATTACGGTCCAAATTAAAGTCCTCTTAGATAAAAAAAAATTGCTTAGTCTAAATAAGCTTGAACAAAGAAACAACGTTTGAAAAGAATGGTAAATTCAGGGGCAAAATTAATTTCTTGCAAAAGGTGGTTCTGGTTCATGCAACCCTCGCTGAATTTAAAGATTTAGGCCTATGCGTCCCTTCATTTCTTACAACCCTTAAACTTGGCCTATGTTACGGTCCCAAGTAAAATCTTCTCTGATTGAGGAAGGAAGCTACAAGTTGCTTTGCCAAAGGGCGATATCAGCTGTCACTCGAGAGGTCTGCTTAGAGAAGTTTTCCTTTTCTGTAGAAGAGAGAGGGGAAAAATGGTCAATGGATTAAATCTCTGATAATGGTGCAACTGCTATCACATTCTGACAAGAAAAGGGCAGAATTAGAAAGGAAATCCCAAGAGAAGAATAGAAATTCAAAAGATTGCCTAATTCTGAGACATAACTCCTACAGTCGAACACAAACCCTAGGGCATGCATTAAATTTCATTCCATGTATAAAACATGTGCACTCATTTCCATACCTGTATCAACCTGCATGACATGCATTCATTTCAATTCCTGTGCAAATCATATATGTTCATGCATTCATCAAAAAGTATGACCTACATTCAAAATCCATCTTTATGCATTCATTAAAAAGTATGATATGCATTCAATTCCATTCTTGTATGTGCATTCACGATATGCATTCAATTCCATTCCCGTATATGCATTCATCAAAAAGTATGACATCCATTCAAGTCCATTCTTGTATATTTTTATGCATTCATAAAAAAATATGACATGCATTTAAGTCCATTCATGCATAAGCCTGTGCGTTCATAAAAAAGTATGATGTGCATTTATTTTAATCCCTGTTTATACCAGTGCATTTATTTATTCATATTCCTATCTAATCTATGTACCCATCCAAGGGTATAACATACATCGTTCTAACTTCTTGTGAAAACTCTTAACAGTTTAATCCAGCCTTTTTTAAACAATGAAGACTGGGGCAACATCCCACCCTCGACCTTCCTAATCAACTTTGAAAAGCCTGATTCAACCATTCTCAAATCATTAAAGCTGGGCAATGTCCCGCTCTACACCTCCCATTCAAATTTCAAACCGGTCGATCCATTCAAAAAAGAACTCTCTAAAGATGTTTGACCCTTTAAATCCCACAAACTTTTCAAAAGAAACCTCACCCCTTCCAGAAACAAACTCAAGGCAATCGACTTCAGAGAAGCACAAGATATGTCAGCAAGAATCCTATTATACCTAGCAAAAGCAGAACTCGATAATCAAGCAAACACTAAGTATTCCGATCTCAAGAAATCTCAATCCAAGAGGCCGCAAATGTCTCCCCTTCAAGCTCCCAGATAGAAAAATTACAAGCACGGAACAATCTCTGATGATTCCATAGGCTCAACCATCTCCAAAGCTTCAAGGAAAAGCCCAGGTATAATTCTAACCGAATTGTCTCAAAATCAACTTTAAATACAAAAGCCCTTGCTCTCTTTCAAATCCAAAATTCAATTTTCAAAAGTCCCAAAACTTTCAAGGCTTTGTACTTCCAAATTTCAAAATCAATTTCAAAACCTTTCAAAACTTTTTCTACAAAAACTTTGAAATTCAAAAGGATCAAAGCTCTTGCTTTCTTTAAAATCCAAAATCAATTTTCAAAATTCAAAAGAGTTTTTCTCAAAATTTTCTTTCAAAAATTTTCAAATTTCGAATCAAAATAAACATCCTAAACATTTTGCTTTCAAAAAAAAAAAACAAAAAAAAAAAAAGAAAGCAAAAGTTTCAAGTGAAAATGAATTTTCTCTTCGACAGTTCAAGTCTCAAGTCAATATGAATTTGCTATACTTTTTATCTTTCACAGTTCAAGTTTCAAGTCAAAATAAATTTACTAAACATTTTGCCTTTAAAAATTTAACTTTCTAGTCAAATTACATTCTGTAAACATTTTGCCCTCAACAAAACAAGTTTCAAGTCAAATCAATTTCAAGGTTTTCTAATTTTTGTCATTCAGAAAAAAAAGAGTTTTCCAATCTAGTCAAATTCTAGGTTTTTTAAACTTTTTCCTTCAAAAAAAAAAAAAAAAGAGTTTCAACTCAAAATCAATCTCTAGATTTTCTACACTTTTTCCTTCAAAAAGTTTCTATTCTAATCATTTCACCGATTTTCCAAAATTTTTACCTTCAAAAAGTTTAATCTCAAAAACTTTTTTCGAGTTTTTCGAGCTTTCTCCTTTGAAAGCTCTATTTTCAAAGCATCTCCTTGGGTTTTTTGAGCTTTCCCTTTCAGAACTTCTGTTTTTCAAAATTTAGCCTCAGAAAACCTAACTTTCAAAATTTTGGATTTCTCGAGCTTTTTCCTTCAAAAGCTTCGTTTTTCAAAAAAAACTTGGGTTTTCTAGCTTACGCCTAAAAAAGCCTAACTTTCAAAATTTCGGGTTTTCTAGCTTTCGCCTACAAAAGCCTAACTTTCAACATTCCAGGTTTCTCGAGCTTTTTCCTTCAAAAACTCCGTTTTTCAAAAATCTCGAATTTTCTAGCTTTCGCCTAAAAAAGTCTAACTTTTAAAATTCTGGGTTTTGTAGCCTTCGTCTCAAAAAGCCTAGCTTTCCAAAATTTTTGAATTTTCGAGCTTCCTAAAAAAAAGTAAATTTGGGTTTCTGAGCTTTCTTCGAAAAAGCACATTTAGGTTTTTGAGCTTCCTCCGAAAAAATAGATTTGGGTTTCAAAGCTTCTCCCGAAAAAGCATATTGGGTTTCAGAGCTTCCTCCGAAAAAGTAGATTGGGTTTCAGAGCTTCCTCCAAAAACACAGATTGAGTTTCAGAGCTTTCTTAAACAAAAAGCAGATTGGGTTTCAAAGATTTCTTTAAAAAAAGCAGATTGGGTTTCAGAGCTTCCCCCGAAAAAACAGATTGGGTTTCAGAGCTTCCCCCAAAAAGTAGATTGGGTTTCAGAATTTCTCCCGAAAAAGTATATTGGGTTTCGGAGCTTCCTCCGAAAAAACAGATTGGGTTTCAGAGCTTCCCCTGAAAAACCAGATTGGGTTTCAAAGCTTCCTTCAAAAAAAGCAGATTGGGTTTCGAGCTTCCTCCGAAAAAGCAGATTGGGTTTTAAAGTTTCCCTTGAAAAAACAGATTAGGTTTCAGAGCTTCCCCCAAAAAGCAGATTGGGTTTCAGAGCTTCCTCTGAAAAAATAAATTGAGTTTCAGAGCTTCGCTCGAAAAAGCAAATTGGGTTTCAAGCTTCATTTGAAAAAGCAGATTGGGTTTCAGAGCTTTTCCAAAAAGCAGATTGGGTTTCGAGCTTCCTCCAAAAAAGTAGATTAGGTTTTAGAGCTTCCCCTGAAAAAGCAGATTGGGTTTCGAGCTTCCTCCAAAAAAGTATATTAGGTTTTAGAGCTTCTCCCGAAAAAGAAAATTGGGTTTCGAGCTTCTTCCAAAAAATTAGATTGGATTTCAAAGCTTCCTCCGAAAAAGCAAATTGGGTTTTTGACCTTTCTTCGAAAAAGCAGATTGGGCTTTAGAGCTTCCTCCGAAAAAGCAGATTAGGTTTCTGAGCTTTCCCCTTTAAAAACATATATCAACCTTGAACCTCCCCAGAGGAGCATCATTTCGCTAGACAGAGCGTTAGTTCAAGAAGAATCAGTTTCAGGTTATCAACCCTGAATCTCCCCAAAGGAGCAGCACTTCGCTAGACGGAGCGTTAATTCAAGAAGAATCAATTTTCGGACATCAACCTTGAATCTCTTCGGAGGAGCAGCATTCCGCCAAAAGAAGCGTCAGTTCAAGAAGAATCAATATCCAAACGTTAGCCCTAAAACTTCCTAGAGGAGTACCATTCCACCTGACGAAATGTCGGTTCGAGATAACTTACTCTCAAAAGTTTTTCAACTCCGGTCCCTCTAATTTCCTCGCGGTCAACATGAGATCCTTCTTTTTTCATTTTCTGTCTTTGACAAGCAAAGACAGAAAAAGAGGGGTAGCTGTAAGCACCCCATTTTTGCCCGCTCGGTAATCTCCGGCCAGACTGAAATTCCTTTCAAAACTTCATAAGCTCATTCAAGCCCAAATCAACTTTCAAACCCCTATCCAATCAATCAATCGCTTCTCGGGCCCGCTGGGCCCAATATAGACCTAATAACCAAACCTACCCTTTCGGCCTTCAGGCACGTCTCGAGAAAATTCAAAATCCCTTAAAACGGTAAGTTCACCCTTCCAAAGTGTTACTAGGCAATTAGGTGTACTACGTACGCCATTCGGTCCAATTTCGGTCCCAATTCGGCTAACTCCGGTCAAAATGACCGTTTCGCCCTTGAATGCCCCAGCACTGCACAAATCCTACCGAACAGTGAAAAATTCTTTTGGGATCATCCTTGAGTGACCTGGCATGCTTAACATCACACTCCGATCCATTTCTAACCATTTTCAACCGAAACCAACCAAAATTACTATTTTGTCCTTGACAACCCGAACGCGCCCCAAAGCAACACTGGTCATAGGATATTGAACGACGGGTCTCGTCTCGCACCCCTGTTTAACCTAAGGAAGACCTCACGACGCTAAACACCAACAACTCGATAAAAGTTCCCTAGAGCGTCTCGCAGACGCACCACTTAAATTGCTTTTTCTCTCAATTCCCTGGTTATAACGCACTGTCAAATGACTTGAGAAATGTGTAAACCAAGAAATTCCTGAAAGCTCATTCACGGGTCTTTCCATCAATATGGCTTGATCGGATAGATCACTTCCCAAAACTCCTCATTGCATGGCCTAAAAACTACTACTTTCGATAACCCCTGGAGCGTCTCACAAGCGCTCCACCAAGGTTGACCTTTTCTCCAATTTCCTAATTAAAACGCATTGTCAAACGACTTGACGAATGCATAAATTAGGAGATTCCCAAAAGTATTTCCAGAGTACTTTCCAACGGCACGGTCCGATCGGAAAAGTCGCTTCTCGAAGGCCCCGATCATGTAACACAAAAACAGCTACTTTCGAACCCCCGTGGAGCGTATCATAGACGCTCCGCAGAGATGCAATTTGATGCACATTTTCCAAGATGATATCCCACACTTCCGAACATCATTCAAACTTTTTAAAATCATGAAATTTCATGAGAAACTCTAGGAAAACACCTTGGGTGCAACTGATTCCTTCGCAACCTTCGCAGTTAGCTCAATTATCGAGGCGAAGTTTAAACGAACACTCCCGGTGATGGAGCGTATGCTATATGCACCCAGATTTTGATTAGATCGATCAAATTTTGATCAACTGTCAAGATTTAGCTAGTACAATAGGTGCCACATAGTATTCTACAAATAGAATAATACTAGCGCATATAGCATATGTGCCTGTGTAAAATACATGCGTCTGTGTAAATTTTACACAGGCGCATGTCCTAGATGTGCCAGTGTCTAAAATTTTGCCTATAAATAGAGCCCTCCCCCTTTGCGTATGAAGGGACCAAAAATTGATGGGAAGCTCTACTGAAACTGCTCCAGAATCTCGAATCTCTACATACATTTCACTCCTCCAACACTTAGGCTAGATACCACCTCCCTCTAACCCATACACTTCACTTACATAGCCCTATACACTATTGAACATCACCTTCCAGCCCCTCAAGCCTATTTGAAGCCATTCAAGTTCAAGTCAAGGCATCCAAAGAAGTTTACAAGTATATTGAAGGCAAAAGGTGCTATTTCTTTACATTTTTGCGTTCCCCCACTCTTCTTTTCTCCCTCCTAGCCTACTTAGGCTATTCTCTATTTTAATCCCCAACTTCAACCCTCTTTTCTTGCATGCTTGAGGCAAGACGGCTCTTAGTTCATGCCTAGAGGAGCCACCGTGTAGGGGGATCTTTCACTAGCCTGCTTTAAAGTGGTATGGCCTAGGAGCCCCTTGATTATGTGGTGTAGCCTAAAAGCCTTGTATGTATTCGTGACCCCCTTGCATTTTGCTAACTGGATCATGTCTTGTGTGCTTAGCTTCATTTTCATGTTTTTAACTATATTCTACAAAGCTTGCATTACTCTTATTTCTAGGCCATTTTCAAGTTCAATATTTCTTTTAAAAATGGTTCTAAGAGTTGGTCCCTTGAAGTTTAGGATAAGACCTTAGAAATCATGCTTTAGAAAATCTCCACTAACCCCTAATTCACACTTTTGCATCTTTGCATTTCAATTTGCATAAAAGTTGTTTTCAAACTCCCTAATTTTTAAGGTTTTCATTCTCTCAAATTTAGTGGTTGAAATGACCCATGGAACCCTCTCTTGAGTGGTCTCTTTTTTATATTGGCCATAGGAGCCCTAGATTGTTTGAATGATTCCCTTCTCTTTTTATTCTTGCACTCAAGTGGTTTTCAAACTCTTTGATTTCTAAGGTTTCCATCCTTTCAAGTTTAGTGGTTGGGATGGCCCCATGGAACCCTCTCTTGAGTGGTCTTTTTTAGATTGGCTATAGGAACCCTAACTTGTTGGAATGGTTTTCTTTTAAAATGGTTTTCAAAACCTCTTTCTCAAAAATGGTTTTCAAAAATTCATTCTCTCCACTTTGGCATTAAGAATGGTATTTCAAAAGTTGTTATCATCATGTTGATTCTTGAACTCCATACCCTTGTCAAGATAAGGGTTACAATGGTCATAAGGAAGCCTTCTTTAGAATGGTCTTCAAATAGCAACCATATAGACCACACTCTTAGCTAAAGTCAAATTTTCATGAAAATAATCTTCAAAAAGGTTGTCAACCAAAGTCTTTTGCATAACATGACTTGTTTTTCAAAACTCTTTTTAAAAATGCATTAAACCACTTTTCAAAACCATCTTCCAATTTAACCCTAGGTTAACTTGACCCTAGTTATTCAACCCTAGGTTAACTTGACCCTAGTTGTCCAACCCTAGGTTTACTTGATCTTAGTTGTCCAACCCTAGGTTAACTTGACCTTAGTTATCCAACCCTAGGTTAACTTGACCGGTTAACTTGACCTTAGTTATCCAACCCTAGGTTAACTTGACCCTAATTGCCCAATCTTAGGGTAACCCAACTTTAGTTAGTCAACCTTAGGTCACCTTAACCCTAGGATAACCTAACCCTAGTTAGTTAACCCCAGGTCACCTTAACCCTAGGTTAACCCAACCTTAGTTAGTTAACCCTAGCTCACCTTAACCTTAGGTTAACCCAACCTTATTTTGTCAACCCTAGTCCAACTTAACCTTAGATCACCTTTAGCCTTAGACCAACCCAACCTAGGTTGGCATACTTTAAAGTTCCAACTCATGGACCCCTTCTAAATGGTCTTTCTATTTAAAACTATTTCTCATGACTCACTTTTTTCAAAACTTCTTACTTTCTTTCGAGATTTCAAAAACCAACTCCACAACCATTTCAAATATTCCTATACTCTATCTTCAAAGTATTTCCAAAATGTTTTCAAGAACTTACAATCCTAAGGTGTCCCTATTCTTTTCATGGTTAAGGATTCCAAAGGAAGGTGATATAATAAGAACAATCTCGAAGCTTGTCCATATTAGAATTCTAGTGTTCTAGATGTTTTCAAAAACCACTTTCAAAAAGCTTTCTTAAAGACAAGTTCACAAGAGTGTCTTCAACCCTAAACCCTACATCCAATGTTTTCAAAACAAGACTTCAAAACATTTTCAAAACTCTCTTGAGTTATTTCAAAGTGCTTCCAAAATTCCCATGAGTTGCTCTAAAAACATTTAAAAACACTTCAAAACCCCCATTTCGAAAGGTTCAAAGCTCTATCTCAAAACCCCCCAACACCTGATTTCAAATCAAAACTCTCAAGTTCTCTCTTTTTATAGACCTCAAAGTATCTTCAAACTTTCCAAAGACCCCAAAGCGTCTTGAAACATTCCAAAGGCCCTAATGCGCCTATTTTCCATCAGGCTCTTGCCCGAACTACGAATGACCTGATTCTCGCAAAATAAGATACGTAGGCAACCTAAAATGGTGTGGTCATACTTCTATTTCAACTCCAATCCCCTTTTCAAAAGTTTCTTTCAATTCAAACTTTTCATCTCCAACTCCTTCAAAATCTTCCTATTTTTGAACTTCTTCCAAAACTTGCATCATGCATCATTCATCCAAAAAGTGGTGACCAAACTCCGTTTTCAAAATTCTAAAGTGGATATTAAGTGGACAATGGTAACCGGTTATTCTACTGAGTGAACAAAAAGGTGATTAGATATGTAAGTACCGAAAGGGTGGAGTAGGGTGATGATCTTACAATATCTTTCCTACATGTAACCAACCCCCGGCCATAGATTTCTGTTTTCGAAAGACCAAAATGGAGTTATTTTCCAAGAGGGCTTAAATCTTCTCAAAGGTTGCCAAACAACCTATTTTCTTAAAAACTCTCTCTTAAGGGAGTTTTCAAAATCTTTTTCAAAAACCCTAAGTTTGATCTTTGGATTAACACTTAGTTTTAGGTGCCCTAACTCACCTTAATCAAGTTAGGTGGCGACTTCTATTTTTCTAAAAAGCCCTTAATCAAATCAATTTTCAATTCAAACCTAGTCGCACTTGTCCTTTTAGGACGATGAGTTTTAGTGACAGAGTTCGGTGCTTTTGTCTCCAAGCTGAAAGGACCTTGGACCCAAAAATCGAGGCGCGACAATTCCTATTTCCAAAGCCTAGCCATTTCGGTTGTTAGAGAACAGGATTATGGCACAACTATTGTTTATGTTATATATAAAAATTATAAATTGTGGAAGGCCTAGAAGAAAATAGGATAAGATTAAATATCTAATGTTAACATGTACTTTTATACATAAACTGTGGAAGGCCTAAAACAAAATAGGATGAGATTAAATATCTAACATTTGGTTGATGAATTAAACATAAAAACAAGCAATCACATATAAACAATTGTATTTAAAAAAAAGTAAACAATTAAAGCGACTCATCAATAGAGAAAAGAAGCAAAACAAAGAAAGACTTTAAAAAATTATTAAATTTTCAAAACCAAACTTTCAAAAAATAATCTCTCGGGCTCCGGGTTGAATTTTACTTAACTAAATTACACTCGAATTAGGTTCTGCTCCACGGTGTCTGGTCTGGTGTAGGGTCTCCAACAAATCCCAAAGAGTGTTGGGGAGTTGGGTGGACTCAAAACAAAAGATCTCTGACGCAAGAGTAGCGATCTTCCATTAATGGCGTCTTCCCCTTTTTTGGGCATCGCAGCTTCGGTCACTCTCCTACTGGTTTCTATCTGATACAAATCAGGGTAGTAGTAAGTGTTTGGGATATCAAATAAGTAGTGCTTGGTTAGGGTTAGCATAGCAATGTATGGTTACAAGAAAATAACGTAGTTAGTTAGTAGAATAAGTTAGAACTAATTCTGTTTCCAGCTAATCAACAGAGCGTCTAAGCAATTAGATAGTTGAAGATTAGTTAGTAATTAGTTGAAGAAAGATTACAAAAGGGCATTAGAATGTAATCTTGAGGAAATAAATTTGAATATAATTTCTCATTCCAATTTCTTTCAATTTGTGTTCTTCTTCCTAACCCAGTTCATATCAATTGGTATTAGAGCGTCGGTCCTCCGGCCGGTGAACCACCACTGATTGACAATGGTCGATGGAACTAGAGCCAAGGACATCCAAGCCTTGCGAGAGAGTTCGGATCATCAGGCAGAAGCAATCAAAGAATTACGGCAAGAACAATTGGAAGCTATTCAGGAGCTCAAGAAGATGATTGTTACCATGAATAACAGGTACAATCAATTAGCTTCGATGATTACACCCCCAACTGCAGATCACCTAGAATCATCATAGTCGATTAACGTATTGAATAATTGGGTCAACATGCAAGCCAGATATATGAATATAGATTTCCTTAAATTTTCTGGAGAAGATCCCACAGGATGGGCTTATAAATGCACCAAATTCTTTGAGTTCAACAAGGTAAAAGAAGGTCAGAAAGTGAAGTTAGCATAAATGCATTTGGAAGACAAGGCTCTGGGATGGTTCCAATGGTTCGAGAGTATTAGAGATAAGTTCGTTTGGGATGAATTTGTGCGGGCTATCAGTATGAGATTTAGCGACAGTGCCTATGAAGATGCCATTGGAGAGTTAACCAAGCTCAAACAGACCTCCACTGTAAAAGATTACCAAGAAAAATTTGAAGAATTAGCCAACAAAACCAAAGGAATATCCGAAGGGTTCTTTCTAAGCTGTTTCACGAGTGGATTGAAGGAGGAAATCAGGGCTGGGGTACAGATGTTCAAGCCCCAGAACATTATGCAAACTATTGGGCTTGCAAGGCTTCAAGAGGAGAGTATTGAGGCCCTAGCCAAACGAACTAGGTTTCAGAATAAAACCCCTCTTTCCTACAACAAAAACAGTTCGTCTAATTCTTTCAGTACCCATACCAATCAAAATCTTTTTTCCATCCCACTCAAAAGACTCACGAAGAAGAAAATGGAAGCGTAAAGACAGAAGGGTCTTTGTTACAATTGTGATGAAAAATTTGTATGAGGTCACAGGTGTCAAAAGAGGCAACTTTATCTACTGGAAGGAGAGGAAGAAGAAGAAATTCAGGATGTAGAAATCCAGGAAGACCAACCAAGAGAAGTATTAGAAGATGCAGAACCAGAAGAAGATTTATCAGAACCTACACAGATTTCAGTATATGCCTTATCAGGAACCACATCCTGTAAGACAATGAAGGTAAAAGGGAATATCAAGAAATGATTAGTTATAGTTTTGATTGATTCTGGAAGCACCCACACTTTTTTAGACTTCAATATGGCCAAAAGAAAAGGGTGTGTATTACACCCCACTCAACCCTTAATAGTATCAGTAGCAGATGGCAATAAGATCAGCAGTAATTTCATATGCAGAGAGTGTACTTGGGAGATGCAGGGTACCCAATTCACCACTGAAATGAGAATTTTACCCTTAGGAGGATGCGATATGGTTCTAGGGGTATAATGGTTGTCAACCCTTGGGCCAATAACCTGGGATTTCCAAAACATGAAGATGGAGTTCAATTTGAAAGGAAGAAGGCATGTGTTGAGGGGCTACAAAAATGGGGATGTTCAGCTAGTTAGAAGCCAAAAAATAGGGAAACTAATCAACAAAGGGTCATAAGGTATGATGGCTTAGCTATGCTTGCTTCATGCAACAGAAGGCCAAGGGCAAGACACCAATTCAGAGATGAAGCAACTTTTAAAGGAATACAAGGACTTGTTTGCTGATCCTACAGGGTTGCCACCAGCAAGAGTTCAAGACCACAAAATACTGCTGCAAGAGGGTAGTCTCCCTCCCAACATCAGACCCTACAGGTATCCTCACTTTCAGAAAGATGAAATCAAAAAAATTATAAAAGAGTTGTTAGAAGCAGACACTATACAGAACAACCTCAGTCCATATTCATCGCCTGTGTTGCTAGTTAAGAAAAAGGATAATACTTGGAGGCTTTGCATCGACTATAAAGCCCTAAACAAAGTGACTATAAAAGATAAGTTTCTCATACCTGCTATAGATGAGCTTTTGGATGAACTCCATGGTTCAAACTACTTTTCCAAGCTAGACTTAAGGTCTGATTACCACCAAATCAGAATGAATAATGAAGATATCCCTAAAACTGCCTTTCAAACACATCAGCGACACTACGAGTTCCTAGTCATGCCGTTCGGTCTTACTAATGCCCCTGCCACCTTCCAAGGCTTAATGAATGATATCTTTAAACCCCATTTGAGGAGATTCATTCTAGTCTTTTTTATGACATTTTGATTTATAGCAAGACATGGACTGAGCACCTGCAACAACTGAGAACCACTTTCGATCTGTTAAGGAAGCATCAACTTCTAGTGAAAAAATCTAAATGTGCATTCGGTGAAACAAAAGTGGAGTATTTAGGTCACATAATCAATGATCAAGGTGTAGCAGCTAATGCTGAAAAACTCAGAAGTATGCAAGAATGGCCAATACCTAGCAACTTGAAGTCATTCAGGGGGTTCTTGGGACTCACAAGCTATTATAGGAGATTTGTGAAGGGCTATGGACAGATTTGTGGGCCTTTAACAACCCTACTTAAGAAGAATTCCTTTCATTGGAGTATAGAAGCTGAGACTGCCTTCGAAAAGCTCAAGGAAGCGATGACAAAAACTCCTATTTTGGCAATGCCAGACTATAGTTTGGACTTCGAGATTGAGTGTGATGCTTCTGGTACAGGGATTGGTGTTGTACTGATGCAACAAGGACACCCTATCGCATATGTTAGTAAAGCTTTGGCCCTAAAGCATTTAGGACTTTCTACTTACGAAAAAAAGTTGATGGCCATAGTGATAGCAGTTAACAAATGGCGACATTACTTATTGGGAAGGCATTCCCTTATCAAAACGGATCATCAAAGCCTCAAATACTTGCTAGAACAAAAGATCAACACTCCTCTGCAACAGAAATGGATAACCAAATTGTTGGGTTACGACTATGAGATAAGGTACAAGGCTGGGTGTGAAAACAAAGTTATTGATGCTCTATCTCGAACTTCTGAGGATCAGGGCAATGTAGCAGCAATCACCTTGGTGCAAGGAAATTGGATGGCAAAACTCAAGTTGAGTTGGCAGAATGATCTTATAGTTCAAAAGTTGATCACGAAATTAGAAGGCCACATCAAACACCACCCTGGATTTGAATGGCACTAGGGAGTACTCAAATATAAGGGCAGATTGGTTGTTGGTTCAGCTCCATGTCTGAAACAGAAAATTATGAAGGAATTTCATACCTTCGTAGTGGGTGGTCACTTTGGAATAAACAAGACCATTAAGCGACTTAAGCGGAGCTTCTTTTGGAAAGGGATGAAAATAGAGGTTCGAAAGTTTGTCTCTGAATGTGATATTTGTCAGAAAAACAAGAATGAAAATGTGCGTATCCCAGGGCTACTGCAACCCTTGCCAATTCCTTCCCAAATTT
Source organism: Euryodendron excelsum (assembly GCA_033060915.1). NCBI lineage: Eukaryota > Viridiplantae > Streptophyta > Magnoliopsida > Ericales > Pentaphylacaceae > Euryodendron > Euryodendron excelsum. The sequence continues at coordinate 10,087,981 of CM065397.1, read as the reverse complement.
GGACAAAAATTTCCATGGATTTCATTGAAGGTTTACCTAGTTCTCGTGGGAAGAATGCCATCATGGTTATCATTGATCGGCTTAGTAAATATGGTCATTTTGTCTCACTGTCTCATCCTTACACAGCCCAAATAGTTGCTCAAGCCTTCATGGACAATATACTCAAACTACATGGCATGTCAATTTCCATTGTTATTGATCGTGACCCCATATTTACCAGTAAGTTTTGGAGGGAACATTTTTTGATCCAAGGAGTGGAACTCAAGCTCAGCTCTTCATATCATCTCCAAATGGATGGGCAAATTGAGGTCTTGAATCGATGTCTGGAAAATTATTTGCGGTGCATTACTAGAGATAAGCCCAAAGATTGGCAGAGATGGCTTTCTCTTGCCGAATGGTGGGATAATACGTCATATCATTCAGCCTCTCAGATGACACCTTATGAAGCTGTCTATGGCCATAGCCCTCCTCATCATACCCAGTTCTTCACATAAGAATCTCAAGTAGCAGCTGTCAAAACAACCTTGCAGGAGAGAGACCATACTTTGCGGATTCCTAAAGAGCATTTGCAAGCAGCCCAGAATCGCATGAAAAAAATGGCTAACACCCATCGATCAGAGCAACATTTTGCGGTTAATGATTGGGTGTACCTTCGTCTCCAGCCATATAAGCAACTTACAGCCTTTATGAGGCATGATTGGAAGCTGGCTCCACGATATTTTGGTCCCTTCCAGATCCTCCAGCAACTTAGCCCTACAGCGTACAAACTTCAGCTTCCTCCAGAGTGCAAAATTCATCCTGTGTTCCATGTGTCCTGTTTAAAGAAACACTTGGGTCATGGTGTCACCACCCAATCTCAATTACCTTCAACAAATTTACAGGGAAAAATCTAGCTTGAGCCTATTGCTATGTTGGAATGCCGCCTCGTCAATTGCCGTGGTCATCCAGCTGCCCAGGTTCTGATTCAGTGGTCCAATGCCTTTCTTGAAGACACCACTTGAGAAGAATGGTCTGATATCTAAGTGTGTTTCCAAAATTTCCTACCTTGAGGACAAGGCCGTCATGGAGAGCACGAGAATGATACAAATCAGGGTAGTAGTAAGTGTTTGGGATATCAAATAAGCAGTGCTTGGTTGGGATTAGCATAGCAGTGTATGGTTACAAGAAAATAACGTAGTTAGTTAGTAGAATCAATTAGAACTAATTCTGTTTCCAGCTAATCAACAGAGCGTATAAGCAGTTAGTTAGTAATTAGTTGAAGAAAGATTATAAAAGGGCATTAGAATGTAATCTTGAGGATATGAATTTGAATACAATTTCTCATTCCAGTTTCTTTCAATTTGTGTTCTTCTTCCTAACCCAGTTCATATCACTATCCTCCTCAGATTCTTCCCTCTCAACCCACCAAGTCCTCCTCGTCCACCAGTTTGTTTTCTTTCTCTCAGCTGTTTATATTTGTCTTCTTTCAATGTCCCAATCGTTAATTCAGTATTAATTGCATGTTTTACATTCAGTGAGTTATTTTTTGCACTCTGTAATTTTATTTTTGACTGTTTTTTCTTTGCCAATATTGCTAGAGACTGTTCAATGCATAAGAATTGGCTCTCTACAATGGCACTGATGATCGGTTGCCCATCCTTTTAGCAATTGTTAGGTACTCTTTTCCCCTCTCCAAACGAAGTCAATCAAACATAGTGTGTATGGTTTATTCGTAGGTTATTTTTCATAATTGTTTTGCTCTGTATAATATGAATGTTTAGTCAATCATAATTTACATTTTTCTTTTTTTCTTTTTTTGTTTGGGGTGGGGGGGAATTAAATGGCCAACTCTGTCATATGAAATGCTTATAGCTTCTTTTTCAAAGACAACCGATTCATTAAGGACTTGAATTTATATATATATATATATATATATATTCTCCAACTTAGTCCAAAGTTTTGCCGAGTCACTTTCGTTGATGACTTCCCGAAGAGTGTTATTCCCAAGATACAGCTGAATCGTACTGTTTTCCAACTCCCTCATCTCTTGCCACTTCTCTTCCTTCATGTTGTCCAACTTTTCAAACTTTCTCTTGAGAGCCTTCACCAATCCTTCTCTTGTCAAAATATTATTCACCCTTTGCTGCCATAAGGTGAAATCATTATGGTCGATGAAAGGTTCAATCACGAAACCAGAACCTTTTGACGCCATCCAGTTGTTGCCTGATGATCGTGTACTATCTGAACTTGTCGCAACTTTAGACAAATACTGCCTCTTGTCACGTACAACCCCGATCGACCCAACTATCATATCTTGTTAAACTGTGCAGAATTTGCCAAATCTACACTCACCAGTGAGTCCGCAATGCCTAAAAACCTTAGGGACACCTCCCTCCGATGAATTTCGGACAATTCTCGTCGAAGCTGAAATTTCACGTCGAATCGGCTACTGCTGCACCTCGAACTGTAGTTACACGACACTAATGCAACTCGAGCACTACTGCAACTCGGTATTGTAGCTACTCGGTGTTGCTGCAACTCGGGTATTGTAGCACGCAAAGATTGTAGCACACGGGTTATTGTAGCAATACGCATTTTTGGCAAAAAATTCTTTTTGCAGGCTCTACGCGTGGGACCCACCACGTTTTTTTATTATTACTTTTTATCTCGTTCTCTTTTCACTATGCATGAATAGTGCCGTCAATAATATCGATCAATTTGTTGAAATCGAAATTGTGGATCTTCTTTCTCGAAAAATTCTGAGTAAACTCTCCGCATTTCTCAAACAGCTGAACAAAGCTTACACCTTACTCTAAGCAACCAAGGCTCTTATACCACTTATTAGATTTTTCTAGTGGAGATCTACATAGCTAGTTGTTGAGATTGCTAGATCCACCATACGTGGAAGTTTAGAAGCACTTACACAATAATATATACACCAAATAGACACAAGATTTAACGTAGTTCATCCAAACAATTAGGGCTACGTCCACATAGGTGAGAGAGAGATTTCACTATTGCAGTAAAATTTACAAAATGAGACACAAAAAAATACCCTAACCCATTTGAAACAATAACTGTTTCCCCATTTAAGAGCATTTTTTTCCGTCTCTACTCACTACACACTTTGCTTATGAATCTCACACTTCTTCGACTTTGCTATACCTCAAAACTTCTGTTTGAAGGGGTATTTATAGTTGTTTCTCTCGCTGTGCATCTTCGTCTGAACAAGATCTTCGTCGCTTGATTTGTTCGACACCGTGTGCGAACTGAAGAAGAATTCTAAAGCCTTCTTGCTAGCTGAAAAAGAAAACACCAGATGAAAAATCGCAGCTGCCGACACATTTTCTTCCTTCTTCTTTTCCTTGTTGACTGGTAAAGACAATAATGATGACTTTATGACATTATTGACATTAGGTGAAGCGTGGGGATCTACCTGTGGACTCACCTCCGTCAATATGAATGTTTAGTCAATCATAATTTACATTTTTCTAATTTTCTTTTGTATGGGGTGGGGGGAATGGAATGATCAGCTCTGTCTTTTATGTCACAAAGGGAAAAAGTCATTACGGAGCTGGAGGGGGTTACAATCATTTTGCTGGAAGGTTTGTTCTTTTTTTTTTTTTTCTTTTTAATGTTCATTTTTTCTTCTATTTTAGTTCTTTATAAATTTTCTCCTTGGTTGTTGCTTCATACCATTGACTTGGCCTTTTTAGACCATTTGTATGTCACCATCAGTTTATGTCATGATCTTTATTTATTGTTGCTCGAGTGTCCAAGTTCTTTGAAACATAATTCTATGATTCCTTAATACACACTTTTATAGCTCTGCCCATCAAGAATTGAGACTACACTCTTAGGCCTTGGCACTAAATTAGTTCTTTATGGTTTTCATAAATCATTATACTTCGATTTAAATTAACTTGCATTTTTCCTGTCTAGAACTGTGAGGACAAATTGATAATGCATACTTATAAAATCAAGCAAATAACAATTTAGGTTTTCAAGTGGATTACTGGAAGCATCTACATACGTATACTTTGTCCTTGAGATGGCTGCTAATTGCTATGACTCTCCAATTGTATTAAACCTCAAGTTATGTTTTAGTGTCTTCCTATCTATTGCTAGACTTGTACGCTGTATTTGGATCAATGATTCAGTGATGGAAAAGAAAAAGAAAAGACAAGGTGAGAGAAAAGAGGATAAAAATTCTCTTTCATTTTGTTCTCTTTTCTCACCTTTTCCTTGTCCTTCGCTTTTTCCTTTCATAAATCCGGATTCTAATCATAGGAGTAGTGTTATCCCATTACCTTGAAATCTGAAATTAGTAGCTTGAACATGATTTGGTTAAGATCAAACCACTTGACTAACTTAAAATTTCAATTTCATGTTTCTTCTTTGCTTTATTTGGATTCATGTGTTACTTGTATGCTGAGAGCCTGAGACATTTTTGCCTTTGAAATTTTGATGATTCCAGAGATGCCTCTCGCGCATTTGTTTCGGGAAATTTTACAGGTAAAATTGGTGGCTGTTTATTTATTTAACTTGCCCACTGTTAATTTATTAATTTGTTTCTCCTCTCTCTCTCTCTCTCTCTCTCTCTCTCTCTCTCTCTCTCTTAAGACCGCCTCATCTCTCACCTCATCAGCTATAGCAGTCTCTCACCATGTGAGTGCTACAATACTTCCCACAGGGCTCCACAACTAGCCTACTCACCCTCAAACATCTAACTGCGAAAAAGCTGTTATTGTAGCGCTTCTCCATTTTCATATTTTCTACATTGTGGTCGCATATTTCAGCACATTCTACTCTTTTATATCATCATGCTGTCATTTTATGAATAAAGGAGATGGGCTCACCGACTCATTGCGTGGCTTGTTCAGCACTGAGGTAATCAATATTATTTTTTCTTTTCAATAATCATGCTTTACACACGCATTGCTGTTACATTATCCCCTTTTTTCTTCTTCTGTTGTTTTTTGTTTTTTTTTTTTTTTGTTTAGGAAAATGTTATGGTGCAACTCACCTCTGAATCATTTCTGAAAAATCTAGCCTTATTCTATGGTTTGTTCAGGAGATTAAACGATCGCTCCACAATAGTGCAATTTATATCCGTCAGTATACGGTTGCGATGCAGTAATAACATCTCAGTAAGTCCAAAATTGAACCGTAGGAAATATGGATGGAATATAGTAAAATTCACTTTAGGAAAGTAGAACTCTCAAGAAAAATAACTTTAAAATATAAAGGTAAAATTTTATTTGAGATTTGGTTTGAGAAATTATTCTAAGCAATGAAAATAAATTTATACCAAGAAAACTTGATTAAATAATAATAAGCAAAAGATCTTGGCAAGACTAATCCAGTTAATAAGTCCATAAGTAGGTCTCCAAGATAGTCTTGATTAATAAGACTCAAGATTCAAGAACCCTTTTTAGAGTTAAAATATAATAAATTGCTAGTGTTCGTACCATGCTCCTATATCTACGCATCCCAGTTCACAACTCTGTCTACGCGTAGGTATGAAGCTTAATTAGGAACAGTAGATTTTGAAAATACTCTTTTTAAGAATATATATACAATTATAATCAATACCCTTATAAAAATTCTAAGTATATGTATCCCTGCTTACAAATCAGTCTATACATACATTACAGATATGATCAAGAATATTATTTTCGAAGATATACAAGAACAAGAATATATCAACAATTAAAATTGACTCTCGTGTTAGTGATTTAGTTCACATCCATTCTTAGACTATGTTCTAGATGATAATCAGGAGAAATCGTTTTCGAAAATATTTAACAACAAGAAAATAAAGTTTGGTTCAAGATCTTGAAATTTTAAAAAATATATAACTATCTTGAATATCTACCCGTAACCTACTTACCTTTTCAATTTATACTAAGAAAAAGATCTAGCAACTTAAAGCCATAAGAAAGCACATGAAAATTATATTGAAAGCTTAAAATAATTGAAAGAACATCAAATCTTAAATATAAAGAAAAACTGAATGCTTACAAAAATTAGGGTTCTTGAAAGGTAAAAAGATCTCTAAAGCTACTCGTACTTCTAAAACTACTCTAACTCTAAAGTTTCTTAACTCTCCCTAACTCAAAAAAAATCATATCGGCTTAAAAAGATCTCAATCCTAACCCTAATAGACTTCTGGCCCGCGGATGGGGCTTCCGGATGACTTGCAAACGGCCCTCCAGACTTGGTCAATTTTTTGCAGTTTTACCAACACGGCCACTGCCCGTTCGGACGGGTCCCTTGGGGCATTTGGATTGTTGCGCCCCGGTTTTTAAGAGTCCAAGGTCCTTTCGGCTCGGAGACCCTAAAGCACGAAACTCTGTCACTAGAACTCGTCCTCTTAGAAGAACAAGTGCCACTAGGTTTGAAAATTTGTTTGACTAAGGGCTTTTCAGAAAAATAGGAGTCACCATCTAACTTGATTAAGGTGAGTTAGGGCACCTAAAACTAAGTGTTAATCCGAATATTAAACTTAGAATTTTTTTTGGAAAAGGTTTTGAAGACTCCCTCAAGAGAGGGTTTTTAAGGAAATAGGTTATTTTGGCAACCTTTGAAAAAATTTAAGCCCTTTTGAAAAATAACTCCGTTTTGGTCATTTAAAAACAGAAATCTATGGTTCGGGGGTTGGTTACGTGTAGGAAAGATATCTTAAGATCATCACCCTACCCCGCCCTTTCGGTACCCACATGTCTAATCACCATTTGTTCATTCACTAGAATTACCAGTTACCATTTTCCACTCAATATCCACTTTAAAATTTTGAAAGCAAGGTTTAGTCATCACTTTTCGGATGAATGATGCATGATGCAAGTTTTTGGAAGAAGTTTGAAAATGATGAGGGTTTTGAAAGAGTTTGGAATAGAGACTTTGAATTGATTAGAATTTTTGAAAAAAGGATTGGAGTTGGAATAAAAGTTATGACTGCACCATTTTAGGTTGCCTACATATCTCATTTGGCGAGAATAAGGTCATTCGTAGTTCGGGCAAGAGCCCAATGAAAAATAGGCGCATTAGGGCCTTTGGAAGGTTTGAAGACACTTTGGGGTCTTTGGAAAAGTTTAAGACACTTTGAGGTCTTTTGAAAAAGTTTAAAATACTTTGAGGTCTTTGGAAGTTGAAGACTCTTTGTGGTCTTTGGGAAAGTTTAAGACACTTTGAGATCCTTGGAAGTTGAAGACTCTTTATGGTATTGGAAGTTTTGACTTGAAATTGGATGGTGGAGTATTTTGAAAATATTTTTGGATTAACTTAAGAGAGTGTTGGAAAAAAAATGCTTTAGCATGAATCAAGAGGACTTGAAAGTACTTTTGAAGTCTTGTTTTGAAAACCTTGGAAGCATGAGTTTAGATTGTTCCGATGAACTAGTTTTTGAAAGTGGTTTTTGGAAGTGGCTAAGGGTTTGAAATCTTAATATGGACAACCTTAGAGGTTGATCTTGATTTATCACTTGTCCTTGGAGTCCCTAACTACGAGGGGGCTAGGGACACCTTAGGTTTGTGACCTTTTGAAAGCATTTTTGGAAATATCTTGAAGACGAAGTGTAAGGACAATTGAAGAGTTTATGGAGTTGGTTTTTTAAAATCACGAGAGTAGGGGGTATTGGAGAAATAAGTTATGAGAATGGTTTAAAATTGACTAATCATTTAGAAATGGGTTCAAGAGTTGGAACCTTAAAATATACAAACCTAGGTTGGGTTGGCCTAGGGTTAGGGGTGACCTAAGGTTAACTAACTTGGGTTAGGTTAACCTAAGGTTAAGATGACCTATGGTTAACTAAGGTTGGGTTAACCTAAGGTTAAGGTGACCTAGGGTTAACTAACTAGGGTAGGGTTAACCTAAGGTTAGGATAACTTAAGGTTAGGTTAACCTAAGGTTAAGATGACCTATGGTTAACTAACTAAGGTTGGGTTAACCTAAGGTTAAAGTGACCAAGGGTTAACTAACTAGGGTAGTATTAACCTAAGGTTAGGACGACTTATGGATAGGTTAACCTAAGGTGAGTGAACTAGGGTCAAGTTTACCTAGGGTTGGACAACTAGGGTCAAGTTAACCTAGGGTTGGTCAACTAGGGTCAAGTTAACCTAGGGTTGGCTAACTAGGGCCAAGTTAACCTAGGGTTGGACAACTAGGGTCAAGTTAGCCTAAGGTTGGCTAACTAGGGTCAAGTTAACCTAGGGTTGGACAACTAGGGTCAAGTTAGCCTAAGGTTGGCTAACTAGGGTCAAGTTAACCTAGGGTTGGACAACTAGGGTCAAGTTAGCTTAGGGTTGGATTGGAAAATAGTTTTGAAAGTTGGTTTCATGCACTTTTAGAAAGGGTTTTGAAAAATAACTTATGTTATGCAAAGGACTTTGGTTCACAACCCTTTTGAAGATCATTTCCATGAAAATTTTGACTCTAGTCAAGAGTATGGTTTATATGATTGGTGATTGGAAACTATTCCAAGGAAGGTTTCCTCATGGTCATTATAACCATAATCTTGACAAGAGTGTAAAGGGTCCAAAAATCAACATGGTGATGACAACTTTCTAAGGCACCATTTTTAATGCAAAGATAGAGAGAATGCATTTTTTAAGATCATCTTTGGAGAAGGATTTTGAAAACCATTTTTCAAAGGAACTATTCCATCAAAAGGGGGTTCATATGGCCAAACAAAAGGGAGACCACTCAAGAGAGGGTTCCATGGGGCTATTCCAACCACTATACTTAAAAGAATAGAAATCTTGAAAATTAGAAATTTAGAAAGCAACCCTTATGCAAATGAAAATGTCATGATACCAAAATGAGAGTTAGGGGGTTAGTAGGAAGTCTTCTGAGGCATGATTTCTAAAATCGCACCCTACACTTCAAGGGGCCAACTCTTGGAACAATTTTTGAAAAAAAATATAGAGCTTGAAAATGGCATGAAAATAAGAGCAATGCAAGCATTGTAGAACATGACAATAAACATAAAATGAAGCCAAGCATGCAAAACATGATCAAAATAGTAATATTTAAGGGGTCATGATCACAAACAAGGCTTTTAGGCTACACCACATAAACAAGGGGCTTTTAGGCCATACCATCTCAAAGTAGGCTAATGAGAGGTCCCCCTACACGGTGGCTCTCACTTGCTTTCCTCTAGGCATGATCTAAGAGCCCACTTGGCTCAAGCATGCAAGAAAGGGGGGTTAAAGATGGGAACTAAAATAGAGAATAGCCTAAGTAGGCTAGGAGGGAGGAGAGAAGAGTGGGGAAAGACACAAATGTAAAAGAGATACCACTTTTTGCCTTCAACACACTTGTAATCTTCCAAAGATGCTTTGATTGAAGCTTGAATGACTTCAAGATGGCTTAAAGGGCTGGTAAGGAGTGTTTGATGGTGTATAAGGCTTTATATGTGAATGATATAGGCTTGGGGATGATGGAATCTAAGCTAAGTGTTGGAGGGATGAAATGGGTATAGAGATTCGCAGTTCTGGAGTGACTTTAGCAAAGCTTCGCATCAGAAATCGGAGTTGGAATATGCAAATGGGGGGTCTGGTATTTATAAGCATTCTGGAACGGACCTGGCACAAGTACTACATGCGCCTGGCCAAAATTTGACCTAGCGCATGTAGGACATTCGCAGGTACTGTTCCATTGCCAGAATAACACGTGGCACTCTGTGTACTGGTTAAATCTCGACTGTTGATCGAAAGTTGGTCGATCTGATCAAAATTTAAGTGCATGTAGCATACGCTCCATCAACGAGAAGGTTCGTCCAAACTTTGCCTCGATAATTGAGTCAATCGGGAAGGTTTCGGAGGAATTGGTCGCATTCAGGATGTTCCTCTAGTGCTTCCAATGAACTTTCATGTTTTCAGAAAGTTTGAATTATGTTTGGAAGCATGGGATATCGTATCGGGAAGTGTGCCAAAAAGGACATGTTTGTGGAGCATCTGTGATACGCTCCGAGGGTATTTGAAAGTAGCTGTTTTCGTTTCGTTTCGTGTGATCGAGGCTTTCGGGAAGCGATTTTTTTAATCGGACCGCACCAATGGAAAGTACTCTGGAAATACTTTCGGGAATTCCCAGATTCACGTATTTCTCAAGTCATTTGACGGTGCATTTTGATTGGGGAATCAGAGAAAAAGTCAACCTTAGCGGAGCGTCTGCAAGACGCTCCAGGGGTTGCTGAAAGTTGTAGTTTTCGCACCGTACGATGGATGGCTTCAGGAAGCGATCTATTCGATCAAGCTGTATCGATGGAAAGATCCATGAACAAGCTTTCGAGAATTCCCTGATTTACGCATTTCTTAAGTCAGTTGACGGTGCATTATAACCAGGGAATTGGGAGAAAAAACAATTTAGGCCGAACGTCTACGAGACGCTCCAGAGAACTTTTATCAAGTCGTGAGCGTTTAGTGTCGCAGGTTCCTTCTCGGGTTAAACAAGGGTGTATGGTGAAACCCTTTGCTTGAAATCCCAAGGCCAGTGCTGTTTCGGGGCATATTTGGATTTCCAGGGGCAAAACGGTCATTTTGACCGGGATTCACTGGAAATGGTTAGAAATGGTTTGGTATGTAGTGTTAAGCATGTAGGGTTGTTCAGGGATGGTTTTGGGAGAGTCTTTTATCATTCGGCGGGGTTTATGCAGTGTTGAGGTGTTCAGGGGTAAAACGGTCATTTTGACTGCAGTGGGCTGAAATAGGACCAGATTTGAACCAAATGGCATGCGGGGGACGTTTAATGGTTTAACAACATTTTGGAATAATGGACTTATCGTTTTGAGGGATTTTAAACTTTCCCAAAACATGCCTGGAGGCCCAAAGCGCAGGTTTGGTCATTTTTCACTAAGTCGGGCTAGCAGGCGCCGGTGTTGACCTAGGTGTTGGTTCCCAAGACCGCCCGGTCTCGGAAAACTACTTGTGCGGTGTCGATCTCTAAGAACGCCCGGTCTTAGAGAACTACCTGTAGGGGTGGTGTTGGTTCCTGAGAACACCTAGTCCTAAAAAGCTACCTGGAATGGTGGTGTTGGTCTCTGAGAACGCCTAGTCTCAGAGAACTACCCAATGATGGTCATTCTACGTTGGCGGGCTAACAGGCGCCAGAAGTGAACCGTCTAGAATTTGATGAGATATTGGTCCCCAAGATCGCCCAATCTCAGGAAACTACCTGGATGGTATTGATTTCCAAGACTGCTTGGTCCAGAAAGCTGCCTGGAATAATGATACTTATAGCTCCATCGGGTCCTTGTGGACCAGAGAAGCGACCGGTTGGTTGGACTGGAATTTGCAAGGCTCGTCTTGAACCTACATGTGTTGTGATATTGGAAACCGAACCCGGTCGGGCCGGAGATTGCCAAGCAGGCAAAAATGGGGTGCTTACAACTGCCCCTCTTTTTCTGGCTTTGCTTACTGAAGGCAAAAAAATAACGAAGTAAGAATCCCTTTTTGGTCACGAGGCAATCGAAGGGACGATGTGCCGGTGAATTTAGAATGCTTTGGGACCTCTTGTGAGTCACCGATTTGGAAAGCTTTGGAATTTAAAAAGCTTTACATTCCGGTCGGGGATTGAGTTGTCGATTTGACATGGTTTGGTTTAGGACATTCGATTATTGCGAGTGAATGTTGAAAGCTTGATATTTGGCTTTTGAAAACCCTAGAAAAAAATTTGGACCTCGGGAAGTTTGAAACTGGTTTTGGCGGGAAGTTGATCTGTTCGGCGCACGTGTTACACGCGCGCTTGGTGTTTTAAGCCTTGTGCATGTAATACATGCACGAGTTTGAGTTTTGTGCTAGCGCGTCTGCCATATGCGCTAACTCGTGGCATATAAACAGAGCAGGTTTGCGTTTTCAGTGTTGCTTTTTTTAGTTCCAGTTCAATTCTGTCATTCTCTCTGAAGGATTTTTGAAGGATTTTGCTCGGGAATCGTTAAAGGAGTGTTGGGAGACGTTGGGCACATGCCAAGGATTGTCATTGTTGCCGAATTCTTGCCGGAAAGCTTGGTTTTCGCCGGAGAATTTCAAAGGTTAGTTTTCGATAGTTTCTTCGATTTTGATGTATATATCTCGATTTCGATAGAGGGCTTCAGGAAGCAATCTATCCGATCAAGCTGTATCGATGGAAAGATCCATGAATGAGCTTTCGAGAATTCCCTGATTTACGCATTTCTCAAATCAGTTGACGGTGCGTTATAACTAGAGAATCGGGAGAAAAGACAATTTAGGCGGAGCGTGTGCGAGATGCTCCAAGGAACTTTTATCAAGTCGTGAGCATTTAGTGTCGTAGGGTCCTTCTCAGGTTAAACAAGGGTGTATGGTGAAACCCTTTGCTCGAAATCCCAAGGCCGGTGCTGTTTTGGGCGTATTTGGATTTCTAGGGGCAAAACGGTTATTTTGACCGAGATTGGCTGGAAATAGTCAGGAATGGTTTGGTGTGTTGTCTCAAGCGTGTAGAGTTGTTCAGGGATGGTTTTGGGAGAGTCTTTTACCATTCGGCGAGGTTTGTGCAGTGTTGAGGTGTTCTGGAGCAAAACGGTCATTTTGACTGGAGTAGACCGGAATATGATCGGATTTGGACCAAATGGCGTGCAGGGGACGTCTAACGGTTTAACAACATTTTGGAAGGATGGACTTATCATTTTGAGGGATTTTGAACTTTCCCAAAACGTGCCTGGAGGACCAAAGGGCGAGTTTGGTCATTTTTCACCGAGTCGAGCTAGCAGGCACCGATGTTGACCTAGGTGTTGGTTCCCAAGACCGCCCGATCTTGAAAAACTACCTGTGCGGTGTTGATCTCTAAGAACACCCGGTCTTAGAGAACTACCTGTAGGGGTGGTGTTGGTTCCTGAGAACGCCTGGTCCCAGAAAGCTACCTAGAATGGTGGTGTTAGTCTCTGAGAACGCCTGATCTCGAAGAACTACCCAATGACGAACATTCTACGTTGGCGGGCTAGTAGGGGCCAAAAGTGAACCGTCTAGAATTTGATGAGGTTTTGGTCCCCAAGATCGTTCGATCTCGAGAAGCTACCTGGATGGCGTTGGTTTCTAGGACTGCTTAGTCCGGAAAGCTGCCTGGAAAAATGGTGCTTATGGCTCCATCGGGTCCTTGTAAAAAAAGTGACCGATTGGTTAGATTGGAATTTGCGAGGCTCGTCTTGAACCTGCATGTGTTGTGATGTTAGAAACCGAACCCGGTAGGGCCGGAGATTGCCAAGCGGCCAAAAAATGGGGTGCTTACACTAACGGCTAGTACTCTTTCTGCAGACTTGTAGATCTCAAAAAGTTATATAGAATCCATACATTATGGACCCTGATAGTCCTTCTAGTTTGAGAGATATGTCCTTCTAAAATTTCAGCAGTACGTGCTTCAATAACTTGTACCACAGTTTCAGTAGTATGTACCTCTAGCAGCATTGACTATCTCGAATCTCTACCCGTAACCTACTTATCTTTTCAATCCATGCCAAGAAAAAGATCTAGCACCTTAAAACCATAAGAAAGCACATTAAAATTATATTGAAAGCTTGAAATAATTGAAAGAATATCAAATCTTGAATATAAAGAAAAACTAAATGATTACAAAAATTAGGGTTCTTGAAAGGTAAAAAGATTTCTAAAACTACTCTTACTCCTAAAACTACTTTAACCCTAAAGTTTCCTAACTCTCCCTAAAGTTTTATAACTCTCCCTAACTTAAAAGAAATCATATTGGCTTAAAAAGTCCTTAATCCTAACCCCAATAGACTTCTGGCCCGCGAATGGGGCGTCCGGACGGCTTGCGGACGGCCCTCCAGACTTAGTTAATTTTTCGCAATTTCACCAACAAGGCCACTGTGCGTCCGAATGGGTTCCTTTGGGCATTCGAACGGCCAGTACTCCTTCTCTAGACTAATAGATCTCAAAAAGTTATATAGAATCCATATATTCTGGGCTCTGATAGCCCTTATGATTTGAGAGATATGTCTTTCCAAAATTTTAGCACTGCGTGCTTCAACAGCTTGTATCATAGCAGTATTCTCTTAAAACCTATGTCCGAAATGTATTCAAAATCCTTCTATTTAAACTCAAAACCTATACAAAGCATAATAAACTTAGTTAGTACTAAAACATAACTAAAAAGACATAAAATCATAAACTAACACTAACAAAGCACTAATTAAAGCTTTATAATTGCATTTTTAAAGCAAAATCACACCTCCCAACTAAATTTTTGCTAGTCCCTAGCAAATTACTAAAACCAAAAATATAATCTCTATTTTCATAAGAATCACGAATGCATTTAGCATATGCATTAAGCCTTTAAATCCCTAGGTTACCCCTAGTGAACGAATGATGTCTCGTGAGGGTTTCTAATGATGTTACCCAAAAACATCAAAATATGACCTACAAAAAGGATAGTTAGAACAAATAATTCTATGCAAAAGATAATATGAGATATATTATCCATCTTCCCCTCCAATACTCAATACAAAAGTTAGAATGAATCTTAAATAACATGAGTGAGAGTCATTGTGTGTGTGGCGTATCAACACATTAGAGCTCACCTATAACTAAGTAAATTGTTTATATCCTTCAAGTCTCGATTTCAACCTTCTCCGAGTATACACTCACAATAAAATGAACACACAAGGTACTCATAATGGAAAGCTCATCAAAATAAAATAAATATAATGAAACACAAAAGAGCAATCCAACAACAAGAACCAATAAGGTGTAAGTGTATTCGACTTGGTATATCTTCATGAAAGAATATTCAAAGTTAAATACTAATCAAAATAATTGACAAGATATAACTTGTACTCAAAATGAATTCACAGACATGTACTATTTAGATCAACTAGGTCTTTTTACGGTTGTAACTTTGGCCAAGAGGCATAAGGTAAGAAAAGAAAAGATAAAAAATTTAAGACATGGGTGATTAAGACATGTAATGATTTATAAGGACGCAATTTCAATTCCTAATTTCATTTTATGTTTCATTTTTTTCATTTTTTTCTTTTTTCCTTCTTTTTTTTTAAACATTTAACCTCTTTACTTTTTCTTTTCTTGCTCTTCCCTTCTTTTTCTTTCTTTGCCAGTTTCTTTTTTTTTTTTTTTCCTTTTCACATCACAAACATATCACCCTTCTTTCAATGATATTCTCGCAAGTGAAGATACTTGTATTTTTATAATAGGAAAATACTTTTACAATGGTGTATTTTAACAAAGATCACCTCAAATATGAGTTTAAATTGGTTCCAAGGGAATGCATTTAACAAGAAAATTTGTGGCTCGAAATAAGAAAAATGGCCTAGAATTATATTCAAAGTACATAAAAGTGAAATTCAAAAAAGTATAAGTGTCAACAACTCAAATCAGTATTCAACATATGAATCAAGAACACACATAATGAAGTCATTGGATGAATGGAAGATAAACAAATTATCCTTGAGTAAATGTAAACACTCTAAAAGGCATCAATAGATCTAAAGCTCCCAAGTTAAATCTCTACTCATGTAGAATATAATCATAAAAGATAGCTAAGGATAATATCATAATGTTATGATAGTTGCATATAAAATTAATCCTCTCAATTCATACATTCAAGAGAGATTCAAAAAATATTAGAAGAAGAATCAGAAATCATACTCAAATGTATCAATGTATATGATTATTCGTTTTTATATCTAACATTGCAACTCATAGCAAAAAATAAAAAAAAATTAAAAATTAAAAATTAAACTACAAAGCATCGATTACAAAGTCAACCAGTACCACATCGTGGTACAACTTCAAAGTTTGGCTTTAGCTCATTCATTTGTAATTGGATTCAACAAATAAGAAGCAATTAAAATTCTGAAATCCTCATTAAGCTCTTGGCCACAAGTCTTGTACAAGGAAGATTGTGAAGGAGTCATATGATCATGCACTAAGATGTGAAGACTCACTTTCCTAGGTATCTCTTTTTTCACCCTCTACCTCCCTAGGCTCTTCCTTTATCTCACTGTGAACCTTATTAGGTTCATCATTCTCACTAACTTTCTCCTTGACCCTTTACTCACTCACCCTAAAAGTGTCATCCCTATGTGTAGACTCATCATGATATATGGTTATATCAATGACTTCCTCATTCCTAAAGGTGGTAATGGTGGCTTGAAATTACTCATGATCAATATTAGGATTAGTGAGAGAGTCTTTTGTGTGGGCTATGCTAGTGGGGCTAGATAGAGGTTGAGGTAGAGAAGGAGACTCACTATTCTCTTGAACACATAAGCTTTGTGTTAAAAGACTCTTAAGATCAACTAAGTTGTCTGCTATCCTAGAGTTCCACTCTATTTGGGATTGCATGAATTGTGATAAGATATCCTCTAGTGTTTCCTCTTAAGATTGATAGGCATTAAAAGTTTGGAGTTCATAAAGTAGAGGTGGGGCTTCGTATTGTAGAGGGCTTGAAGTTCCCTCATTACTCCAACAAAAGTTGGGATGTTGCCACCCCAAATCATAGATTTTTGCATACGGAGTGTCCTTTAGTGACCCCGTGTATGGTGTTTGATAATAATTAAAATCTTGTGGGTAATGTGATTAGTAAGATGGTGGGGGCGGGGCTTCATATTGTTGAGAGAGAGTGTGATGCACCCTCAGTCATCCAATTATAGTGTAAGTGATTTTGCCACTCCGGATGGTAAGTTTCTAAGTAGGGAGTGTATGTTTGTCTAGATGCATTCAAATAATCCCCAATAGTTCAACATGGCAGGACTTGTGCCTCCTCATAACCGTACCTAATCATATTATCATCATACACACCCATTGGCATGTTCTCAAAGTTACCCAACTTATTCTCCAATCTCCACATACTTATACCACTAATTCACAATGAATTACTCCCCTTAATCTCCACTAGAAATCTCCTAACTAAAGAAAAAATAAATAAACAAATAAAAAAATCTAACTAAAAAAATATAAAAAATAAACAAATAAATATAACAAAATATGCTTGCAAATTTAAAATGGATGGAAGAGTGTACTCAAGCAAGCTAAATGTTGAGTTACCTCGTTTTTGGTAGATCGATTGATGAAGTTGCTTTTCCCAGAATCAATTTCTCCAAAGATTGTCACACCAACGCCAATCGTAAGACTTCTTGACAACGATGCAAAAAACTGATCGCTCTACAACAGTACAATTTATATCCGTCAGTACACAGTTATAATGCAGTAATAATATCTCAGTTAGTACGAAGTCGAACCACAAGGAATATGGATGGAATATAGTAAAACTCACTTTAGGAAAATAGAACTCTTAAGAAAAACAACACTAAAATTAAAAGGGAAAATTTGATTTGAGATTTGGTTTAAGAAATTATTCTAGGCAATGAAAATAAATTTATACCAAGAAAACTTGATTAAATAACAATAAGCAAAAGATATTGGCAAAACTAATCCAGTTAATAGGCCTACAAGTAGGTCCCTAAGATAGTCTTGATTAATAAGACTCAAGATTCATTAATCCTCTTTAGAGTTAAAATCTAATAAATTGCTAGTGTTCGTACCATGGCCCCATACCTACGCATCCCAGTTCACCATTTTGTCTATGGGTAGGTATGGAGCTTAATTAGGAACAATAGATTTCGAAAATACTCTTTTTAAGAATATATATATACAATTATAATCAATACCCTTATCAGAAATTTTAGGTATATGTATCCCTACTTACAAATCAGTCTATACATACATTCCAGATATGATCAAGAATATTGTTCTCGAAGATATTCAAAAACAAGAATATATCAACAGTTAAAACTGACTCTCGTATCAGTGATCTAATTCACATCCATTCCTAGACTATGTTCTAGATGATAATCAGGAGAAATCATTTTCGAAAGTATTCAGGAACAAGATAATAAATCTTGGTTCAAGATCTTAAAATTTTAAAAAATATATGACTATCTTGAATCTCTACCTGTAACCTACTTACCTTTTTAATCCATGCCAAGAAAAAGATCTAGCAACTTAAAGTAATAAGAAAGCACATGAAAATTATATTGAAAGCTTGAAACAATTTAAAGAACATCAAATCTTGAATAAAAAAAAAAAAAAAAAAAAACTGAATGATTACAAGAATTAGAGTTCTTAAAAGGTAAAAAGATCTCTAAAACTACTCATACTCCTATAATTACTCTAACTCTAAAGTTTCCTAACTCTTCCTAACGTTTTCTAACTCTCCCTAACTCGAAAGAAATCATATGGGCTTAAAAAAACCTCAATCCTAACCCTAATAGACTTCTGGCCAGCGGTAGGGTGTCCGGACGGCTTGCAAACGACCCTCTAGACTTAGTCAATTTTTCACAATTTTACCAGCACGGCCACTGCCTGTCCGGACGGGTCTCTTGGGGTGTCTGGACGGCCAGTACTTCCACTTCAAACTTGTAGATCTCGAAAAGTTATATAGAATCCATATATTATGAACCCCGATAGCCCTTCTGGTTTGAGAGATATATTCTTTCAAAGTTTCTGCACTGCGTGCTTCAGCAGCATGTACTCTAACAGCATTCTCTTAAAACTTATGCCCGAAATCCTTTCATTTAAGCTCAAAATCTATACCAAGCATAATAAACTTAGCTAGTACTAAAACATAACTAAAAAGACATATAAACTCATAAACTAACACTAATAAAGTACTAGTTAAGGCCTTATAATTACATTTTTTAAGCACAATCACTAAACCCTACAATATTAAGTCAAAATGTAATAGCAATAAGAAATATTGTATACTTCTAAAATAAAAAAAGAACAAACCATTCAATTAAGAACACACCAATCTTTTGTCGTGAAAATCCTTAAATGGGAGAAAAATCACGTGTCTCCTTTGTCGGACAAAGATCATGCACTATTTATAGTTCAGACGGTTACAAGACTCTTTACAATCAAAACCTATCAATTCCTTAATCTAATGATTGTTTAGATTTTGTTCGTATCTACGATTCATCATCTCCATGCTTAATCACCGTTCAGATCCTCTTAAGACAGATTTGGTGCCTTGAACTCCTTCAAGATTTTCGATCTCCTTGATAGAGTTGAAGAAGATTCTTACTAAGTTTTGTTTCTAATCCTTTTGAAATGAGGGAAACACTTCTCTTTAAGAGTTTTTAATGTGGCGGCTCAAATCTAAGTTTGGGGAAATGTGTTGGGCCTTAAATAAGTTAAAAAAAAAAAAAAAACCCTAGTGGCACGATTTCCGAGATTTCCACGAGATACATTCGATCCCTTGAGAACCCGCAAGCTCAATCCCCAAATTTTACATACTCACTGTTTTTTTCATCAACATCCCGTGACATCCAGCGAGGATCCCGCGAGCTTAATTCCCAGATTTTACATGCTCACTGGTTTTTCTATTGACATCCCTCGAGATCCCTTGAGGATCCCTCGAAGTCCATCGACGTCTCTCGAAGTTCATATATCTGCTCAAGATGTATCATACAAGTCTCTCTTAGCACGAGCTTGCATGAATAAGCTTTAAATCATTTCCGAATGCTCGTGATAGATATCCTAATTTCTCAAATTACATCAAACAAAACTTGAAACGAAATTTAGCCAATTACATAACCTTACAATTTTGCATGTCCAAATTCTGCCCAATATGATCATTCCCATTGATTAATTCATGGTTTATATTCAATTTGAAAATTGTAGAAGTAGGACTACCTTGTGTCATGTAATTGCCTTTGCTCATGCACTTTTTATAACATTGTTTTAGCTGCTTTTGTCCCCACCTTGAGGCTTGGTGTCTTGGCTTGGGGGCTGGGGACAGTCTTATTCTATACTATTTGGTATTGCCTGGCCAAGTCTTAGTTCCTATGCGCATTCTGTAACTCTAGAAAGTTTGATATTGCAGTGGCTATGTCTGCAGGTGAAGAGTGTTGTTGACTGGAGAGGTTTCTACTTGAAAACGTACATGTGAGTTATTCGTTCTTTGGCTATTTAGAGTTTTTCTAAATTTAATTGGGTCCATAAGCTTATAGACAAAAGAAACTTCTGTCAAAATACACACACACACACATATATATATATATATGTATGGAGGTGCATTTTCAATTCTAAGGGACTACAGCAACATATTTAGATCTCTATTGATTTACAAAGATGCGAGTCATGCGTGTGGATGCTTCTAGGGCAACACATCCCAATTTACTACAAGTTTCATGAATTCAGGAATTACTAATTAAATCAACTGATATGATTTGAGACTTTCTTATATCAAGTACAATAATTGGTGAAACACAAAAGGGGATAAAATTTATAAGAGAGTATCAGCATTCAAAGAAGAAAGAAGCAATAACTCGAAATAGAATTAAATCACCAATCTGTTAAGATTTTTGTTGTACTTATAGTTGTAACTTGACAAAACTAGTAAGATGCAACTTCTACTAGGATAAACTATCCTTCAGAGACAGTATATTTATTTACTGAGTTCAAATAATTAATAATAAAAGCACCTTCGGGTATTCAGGAGAAATTCTTGACTGCTGATATATAACTTTAATCTGTGCTTCAACAATCAAAGTATCATTTACAAGGAAGCCCCTTGACTTGTCATGAAGAGCAGTCAGTAACAAGAACGCTTTGTAGAGCCAACACGTAGCAGAGGTAGAAAACCAAGAATCATCTGCAAGAGAAAGGTTGGTATTCATATATAAACCAACAAATAAACCTTCGAAAACCAAAACGGTTCCAACAAATCAATACTGCTTTGAATGAGAAATGAGATTATTTATGGCACAACTTGGGTATACACAAATTTATCAGCTGCCTCCACATGAAGAACAATAAATCGAAAGAAAATAGAGTTTACCTGTAATTTCCTCATGGCGATCATGTATTTGATCCCTTATGCAGAGCCTATATAGAGCATATGATTTTCTTTCAGGAGGAGGAGATTCCCAATCAACCAAATGTATATTCAGAGAAAGATATTTGCACCTTTGGCTTTTAACTCCTCTTGGATTAATCGATAACTTCCTGAATTCAAACAAAGAAGCCAGTCACAGCTCTTTCCATTTTTTGAAAGGTATTGTAATGGAACAGTGCAGAGTAGAGAGGGGATACCATTTTAACACTTCGGATGAATGCTGTTCCTCATTTAACGTTGAAAATTTCTCAAGCTTCCATGTGTAAGTGTCGTCGTTAGGTATCTTTACCATGGATACACACTCTCCTTTGCCAGTACACTAAACAACAAAAACCTCGGCTCCAAAAACGCATGAATCATCTACTAGGTATCCATTTGATGCATCCTCAAAGGTATTGAGGGAAAGCAATTGAGCAAATCCACATTCTGTCTTCATCCCATGAAAGCGCTTGACACTGCCATTATCTAATGTAGGAAAAGAGAAACCCCAAATACATGATCCAATAACAATAGCAGAGAGAGAGAGAGAGAGAGAGAGAGAGAGAGTGGAACACCAGAAGTGTGCAAAGAGGACAATTTGAGAAACTTTAAACAACAAAGACATGATATTGTGTGGGCAGCTACCCTGAAATGTCAAATAGGTGTCTCGAATTTGATCAAACACGAACAAGTTGCACATAACATTAACTTCCCAACCAGGAGGTAGAGTATCTATTTCTGCAATTTCCAAATAGAGAGATGTGTATCCATTTGCATTTCTTTCTTTCCTTCCCTTGGGATAGAGTGACAGTTTCCTACAATACAAGCCCAGCAATAAGCTCTTTTGTATCCCAAGTGCAATGCTTGTAATAGTGATTCGAACTTACCTTTTACAGCCACCAGCTTCAAAATTATCAGATTCATATTTCTCCACTTCAGTCTTTGATAGTATCCCCTGAATGTGTAGTGAGCAGGTGGCATCTCTCTTGTTGACCTTACAACTTCTTTGAACATGTTTGAAATATTAAAATAAGTGTACTATGAGAAGTTCTAGTTATCTCAATTATAAACAGTCACAATACAATTGACAAAAGCATGCATTGAAAATTGTGTGCAACAAAAACTAATATATAGCAGCCACATGAGATCCCTTTCTTCAAAATGTTTTGCTTTCTCCCTTTTCGTTGGATATGTTGCAATTGTCCTTTTCTTTCCTTTCTATTTTCTCTGTCCTAGCTCTTTCTCCTTTGTTTTTCCTTATCTTTTCATTCAAAAATGCATTTGATCTGAACATGACACTTTTTAAAACAAAATCGGTTTCTTTGCCTATTGCTCACTCTAGAGAATATTTTTATGTGTAAAACAAGAGAGAGAGAGAGACATGCTTTATCAAATTTTCACTGCTTGAGGCAAAAAATGTCAATAAACAATTCCCTTCTTTTCAAAACTTCATCTCGTATCAAATTCCTTTATGCTACATTTGAATCTTGGATCTTTCCAGGAAAAGAAAAATGAAATAACTTATACATATTTATTTTCTATGAAATGTCAATAAACAATTCCCTTCTTTTCAAAACTCCATCTAGTACTAACAAGAAACAGGATATCATATCAAATCTTTCCTTCTCTTTTCAAGGGAAATAAAAATGAAAGGAAAATGAAATTACTTATATATATATTTTTTTTTTATAGGTAACATTGCATATTGTAAAGTTGTAACACATGGATGTCCCCAATACAAAACAAAATAAAATAAAGTGTTTCTGCAACCCGGCAGAAAGATAATTGCTGTTTCTTATCAAATACCATTCTCTTTTTCGTTTTCTTTTTGGGCAAGAAATTTATCGCCTCTCCCCTAAGCAACATGACATCCCTTAACATGTAAAATGCAGTAGAAATAAGTTCTAAATTAAAAGCTGCAGCATAACAAAAGTGGAATCCCAGTGAAAATTTCAGTACAAATGGACCTGTATGTCAGTAACAGCATATACAAAGCAAGCCATTATCAAGCATCTTTCTTCCATACGTTCTTGTTGGGTATATGTACCTACATATACACATATATACATGCATATATATATATAGCCAGAGAGATAATACCTAGTGCCTCTTCGTTCTTGGGTGTGGGGTGTTATGTCCTCTCTTCCATGACTAAGAGCTCTTCTTGGTGTTACTTTGGTCAGGCAAACAGGTAAACCCTATGTCTTCTTTCTTTTTCTCTTCTCCCTGTCCTTCTCTTGGGAAAATAAGCAACGGAATCAACATTAAAAAAAATAAAAATAAAAATTGATATATATATTTTTTTAGATAGGATTAAAAATTGATCTTACTCGCTCTTTTTATTTTTTTATTTTATTTAAATCAAGCATAGCAGAATCTATCTATACTATGTATTATAACAGAATGATAGAAGGTCTTTGAAATTGAAATACTCAATTTAATTTTCTTAGTTTTTTGAATTTTTAAATAACTAATTTTACATGTGTCATAATAGCATTGATCTAATTATAAACTATAGAAATTTTTATTTTCTACTAATGATTAATAAATCTTTGCTTAAACTTAAGTAATCTTATGTTACTTTCAAAAATTTTATCTATCTTTTATAATTTTAAAAAGTTTTTCCTTAATTTTTAAAAACTTAGAATTGTTATTTTAAATTTTCTTAAATCCATCTTTTATAGATTTAGGAAGCTCCTCCTTAAATTTAAATTATAATTTTGAATTTCCTTCAATTCTTCTATTATAATTTTGAAAAATTATTGCTTAGATTAAAAAATTTAGAATTTTCTATTCAAATCCTTTCAATTTTTATTTTTAGAAAGACAAATACAAATAAATCTATAATATATTATTACAATTAGCTATGAGACCATTAAAGTTAAAACATTTAATTTTGTTTTTTAATTTTTTAATTTTTAGTTTTTATTCCAAAATGTCTAATCTTGTGGCTTCAATGATTAGTTAAAAAAATAATTTACAAACGAAATAGATAATCTCTAAAATTTCATCTTCAATCTAAATTTCTTAAAAATGTCATAACCATAAATCCGTATTCTGTAGTATAACAATCGGTTATGATGTTTTTAAAGCTAAAAAAATTGATCCAACTTTCTAACTTATTGGTCTTACTTTATATTTATTTTTGTTTTGACTCTTAATGAATAGGACTGTTGGCCCAAAAGGCAACCCAAGAAGGGAGGTGAATTAGATTTTTCAAAGATTAATAGCAATTAAGATTAATTAAAATTAATCTAAGCAATTTAACAGTGATCAAACTATATGCAATGCAATGAAATTAAAAAGAGAAAAGAAAACAGAGCAATAGAATGAATACAGAGATTTATCAAGGTTCAACCACAAACCGTGGTCTACATCCTCACCCCAAGACCCCCTTGAAGTCTTCTTCCACTATGTAATCTTCAATTACAAATGGGATGCTAATTGACAAAGTGCTCAACTCATTATACACAAGAACTCCTCACCAAGTTCTTCAGCCACTAAGTAGTTTTGTCCAAGCTCCATTCAAACTTACAAGAGTTTTTCATTCACAAGAGAACTCTCAAACTCTCACAACCAAATGTATAAAAGTATACAAGTAACTAACACACTCTCTAACAAGAATAGATTATACAATGAAAGCTCACAAATGAAAATCGGAAGAATATTCAGGAATATCAATTGATCAGTCAGTCGAATCTCTTTCTTGTCTCTCTTCCTTGTTATAAATGCAGCTGGAACCTTGTATATAAATCCCTGTATTGATTCCATCTATTAGAGGTAGTTGGGCTTCATATAATGCACGTCTAGTCCGTTATAACGATAGAAAAACTAGCCGTTATATTCAAGGGGTCGACTCCAGGCTTGTAGATGCAACACTTTCTGCTTCTGCATTTACCAGATGTAGTTTACTGTCTTCATGAATCTGCTCTTCATAACAATAAGTCGGCCTCTTGTTCATTCTGTCTTCACATCATTTTGCTTCTGTAGTTATGAGGCGACTCTGCAAGTTCATGAGTCAGCTCTTTGTACAGAAAACTTACTTCAAATTTCATGAGTCGATTCTTTAATCAAAGGGTCGGCTCTTTGCTCATTTGGGCTTCAAGTTTTTTGCTTCTGTATCCATAAGGCGACTCCTCATTTTTATGAGTCTGCTCATTGATCATTTTATCTTCAAGCCTTTGCGTCTATCTCTATGAGGCGACTTTTTATTTCCATGAGTCCACTCATTGTCTACTTAGTCTTCAAGCTTTTGGTTTTGTGTTCATGAGGCGACTCTTCATTTCCATAAATCCGCTCATTGATCATTTAGTCTTCAAGCCTTTTGCGTCTGTCTCCATGAGGCGACTCTTTATTTCCATGAGTCCGCTCATTGCCCAAAAATCTGTTTTCTGACTTTTAATAATCCAGCTCATCTCAGTACTGGTATAAGATTTTCAAGGAGTATCTCTTTGGGGTATGATGATCAATCAAACTCTTTTTAACTCATCAGAGTTAATTTCTATTCAATTTGGATTGAATCAATCATTTGACATTCATTTTCTCTTGACTCTCAAACAGTCAGAGCTTCATTAGATCAATGTTGATATTTTCTTCTTCATTTGCAAAGCTTCCTCTTTCACTATTTCTTTCAATGTCGAGCTTCCTCAATTATGTAGAGCTTCACAATGCTTCATTTTTTATTTCTTCTCTTTGCTAGCAATTCTTCTTTCTTCTTTAAAATCACTTCAATGAGATTTTTGCAAACTTGATGAAATCTCTTCATACATCTAGTCTTCATTGATTCTTTATATTGTAGAAGAATTCTTCACTTGGATTCCATGTAGAGATCAGACAATCTTTGTAAGTCTTCTTCTCAGGCAACTTCAATCATATAATCTGGAATTGATCTTTGCAAGCTTGATGAAATCTTCTCTTGAGCATTTTCAATTTCTTCAACAATCAATTCATCTCCAACTGATCATTGCACATTCTGATGAAGTCTTCAATCTTTCTTGAGCACAAGTCAATCTTCAATGAGTCTATGCATACTTGATGAAAGTTTTGTTTGAACACCTTCAATATCTTCGATTGTAAAACATTTGTTTAAAGTAGAAATAGGCATCACTCTGTTTGGTTCATTGCATAGCTCTTGGAGTTCATTGCTTGATCTTGAATTTGTTGTACATTTTCTTTGACATGTATTTAGACTTAAGCTGAGTTTTAAGTCTAAATTATAAGTTTTATTAATCTACACACTAAGTAAATGCATTAGTAAAATAACACAAGATTTAGTTATCATCAAAATCAACATAGGGTCAACCTTGAGTCAACAATCTCTCCCTTTTTGATAATGACAAAACCTTTACAAAATAAGTTCATATAAGATTAAATGAATTGAATAGAGATAAGTATCATACCAGTAAAGAAACTCCCCCTTTGTTTTGTAATTAAGCACATGATGCTTAGAAGACAAAAGACTTTTCCAAGACAACTTTCAGAAAGTTTTTGTCAGTAAATTCAAAAACAAATTGAGGGAAATAATTCATGTTACTCCCCCTGAGAACATGTTTGATATTTGTCAGGTAATAAGCAATTCATTTTATTTCATTCATCAG
This sequence comes from Euryodendron excelsum, assembly GCA_033060915.1. Taxonomy (NCBI): domain Eukaryota; kingdom Viridiplantae; phylum Streptophyta; class Magnoliopsida; order Ericales; family Pentaphylacaceae; genus Euryodendron; species Euryodendron excelsum. The sequence goes on along the minus strand of CM065397.1, from coordinate 10,061,543 downwards.
TCAGATATACTTTATATCTTGTTCAATTCATTTTTTATTCAAAAATTAAGTGCAAGTAATTTGAACAAACACACATTGTTCAATTCTTCTCCTCACTGATAGTTCAATCTTGAACAAGTTCTTCTCCCCCATATTTATCAAATTTTCTCCAATTCTAAGTTATGTGCAATTCATTTTTTGATATGCATTGTACATGCATTGTTCAATTTTGCAATATATTTTTCAACATTCTTCCCCCCCTTTTTTGTCAATCCATCAAAAAGAGAGATATAATGGAAATTAAAGACAGGTACAATAGCAAAAAATATTAAAACAGAGTAAATTATATAAACAGGAAAGCAATCAATCAAGCAAGAAATTAAAGCAGTCACATTTGATACCAGAACAGAAGTATATTTCATTGATTGAACCATTGACATTAAAAAGAGTTGTACAAATAATGATCCACAAAAATTATGCAATAAAAGAAAATGTGTTATAACAGGGCCATGAGTATGCATGATGATAGGACAAGGGGAATATGAGGTGAAGAGAAGTGAGGGAGGTATGGTTAGGTAGAATGAGGAAAGGGGAGTCTAGTGAGTATCAGATTCAGTTGCCGAAGAGTCCTCTTCTCTAGCTTCTTCCCCTTCATGTGCTTCCTCCTCTTCCTCATTAACTTCTTCTTCCTCCTCCTCTTCTTCTTCTTCTGTAATTTTCCCTTTCTCATTTCTCAACATTTGAACTTCCTTTTTGAGTTCTCCCATCTTTCTTTCAATAATCATCATCCTTGTATTTGCAATGTCTGCCTTGTGATTCAATTTATCTAGAGATTCTATAACTTGAGTCATAAAAGCACTCAAGTCCCCTATACTCTCTTGTAATTCAGAACTCAAAATTCTTCTTGTGCTTCTCTGCCTAGAACTCCCAGATGGAGCCTTTCATTTTAAAGAACTTTCTCCTCCATTTTTCTTTGGAGTCTATTTGTTATTATTTAGCATATACCACATTCTTTTGAGTGTTCTCTCATTGTATTCGTCACTAATGGCCTTGGAGATTATTTTCTTCTCATTCTTCAAATCAATATCAAAATGCTTGAAAACTTTTGTCAAGAAATTCCATATGGCAAAGTGATTTTGGAGATGGTAGTCTTATATATATGATCTAAGATAAACAGAGGCAAATCGATTCTTGAATCAATTATGTATGCCCATAGGAAGAACAACTCCTTTTCCGAAACATAATCATATTTCCCAGTTTTGGGAGTAAATATGGTGCAGGTACAGTGATGAACAAGCATTAATTCAAGAGGTAGATCAGTGGCAAGGGGCTGTAGATTTTCATCCATGTCTTTTCCATATAGGGCTTTTAATTGGTCTTTTCTAAAGACTCTATCTCTATAAACTTCTCCACCAATCCTGATTCCAAGAATGTGTCTAATCACTTCTCTATCTAAATTGATGGTAATTCCTTTAACATAACTTTTGATAGACACTTCTCCAGATTCCCTTTCAACATTAGAATATAAATGAGTAACCAAATCAAGGTAGACGTTATCCCTGAGTGTTGTCATATATTTTCACCCTAGGTTTCCAAATTTTGTACCAAATTCAAACTTATGAAGATCAAAGAATTTGTAATCTACCCATTTTCTATTGAACACTTTTCTAAGAGAAAAAATCGAATTATACCTTTCTTGGGCTTTTCCTTCACTAAAATATAGTTCATTCCATTCCAGGATAGCTGAGGATGACGTTTCTCCAATCTTACTCTTCTTGTGCTTCTCTCTGTCTTTGCTAGACTCCCCTTTTGATTTTCTCTTTGACCCTTTTGAAGTAGGTTCTGTTACTAAGACTAGGGCTTTGGAGATCTTTTTCGGTTTAGAGGATTTGGGAGCCATTGTAGGAGAAAGGAAGGTTGAGAGAGAATGGAAAGTGGTCAATTAGGGATTATAAGGAATTGAAATGAAAAAATGCGATGGTTGAGAGTGACGGTTGGGTTTTGGTGCGAATAGGGGAGCAGGAAAGAAAAAGAATGAGAGTAAGAGAGAGAGAGAGGAAAATTTCGAATGTTTGTAAAGTGGGTTTCGTCAAAGTATATAGACCCGAAGTATGAGGCGACTCATGAACTAAATGAGCCGACACATGCCTTGTTAATGACATAATTTGAGTCCACTGTTGTGATAAGCTGACATATGCCTTGTTAATGACATGTATTTAGACTTATGTTAAGTTTTAAGTCTAAATTATAAGTTTTATTAATCTGCACACTAAGTAAATGCATTAGTAAAATAACACAAGGTTTAGTTATCATCAAAATCAATATAGGGTCAACCTTGAGTAAACAAGGACAAGTTTATCAAAATCTTTCGAATACGCTCCTTCACAAAATTTTAATGAAAATAAAAAGTAATTCAATTTCTATTATAGGAAGTACACATGTTACAAAATTATTAATCATGCATCATTTATTCTTTTGATATTTATAAAAATATCTTATTATTGGTAAATTTTTAATTTGGTTGTAAATACTCATCAATCACATCTCTTTGAATATGCTTAAAAGCAATAACAAAAATAAATCAAAATATTGGCAAGCTCCAATGAAACTTAATTTATTGTATACATTTTTCACAATTAAAGTATAATTTACATATTTTAATTATTTAACAGTGATTGAGTCGTATAACCTAAATAATAGAAATGAACTCATAGATAAATTTTCTAATTTTGTTTAGGTTAATATGAAAGGACTTTTACTTTTTTTATACTTTTAATAACTCTAGAATATTCTATTTAAAAAAACATTTAATCAGAATAAAACAAAACTTTGAAGTATGCTATAAATAGTAAAGAAACAATAGGTATTTCAAATATTTTAATTATGTGTGTCATGTAATTTGATGTTTTTAAGTAAGCTTGGTGGTGAATGTTACAACTATTTTGATAAAAAAAAATTTGTAATATAGAAGCATAGATTTAGATAAATTTTTAGCTTTAAGAATAGTTGTAATCTATTGTTTAGTAAAACTCATATTAGTATAAAGTTTAAAAAAATAATATCAATTCTTTATTTGTATTTAAAATTTTAAATTTATTCTCTACGTTAATTTTTTTAAATTAAAAATTATTGTTTTAAATTTCCTTAAATCCCTCTTTTATAATTTTAGAAAGCTCCTCCTTAAATTTAAAAATAACATAATGATTATTATTTTAAATTTCCTTAAAATCTTCCATTATAATTTTGGAAATTTCACGCATACATTCAAAACTTTAGAATTTTCCACTCAAATCCTTTTAATTTTTATTTTTAGAAAGACAAACATAAATAAATCTATAATGTATATTATTGTAATTGGTTATGAGACCATTGAAGTTAAAACATTTAATTCTTTTTTTTAATTTTTTAATTTTATGTTTCTATTTCAAAATATCCGATCTTGTGGCTTTAATGATTAGTTCAAAAAGTAATTTACAAACGAAATAAATAATCTCTAAAATTTCATTTTCAATCTTAATTTTTTAAAAATGTCATAACCATCAATCTATAATATATATTATAATAATCGGTTATGATATTTTTAAAACTAAAAATCTTAATCCAACTTCCCAACTTATTGGCCTTACTTTATATTTCTTTTTGTTTTGACTCGTAATCAATATGACAAGTTTATCAAAATTTCTTTAAATAAATTCTTTCACAAAAAATTTAATGAAAATAAAAAGTAATTTTAAAATTCTATAATAGGAAGTACACATGTCAGAAAATTATTAGTCATATATCATTTATTCTTTTGTTATTAAAAGAAATATCTTATTATTGATAAATTTGTCATGTGGTTGTAAATACTCATAAATCACATCTCTTTAAATATGCTTAAAAGCAATAACAAAAATAAATCAAAATTTTGGCAAGCTCCAATTAAACTTAATTTATTATATAAATTTTTTTTTTCAATTAAAGTATAATTTATATATTCTTAATTATCACTACAAAGTTTATATATAATTTATATAATTATATAATTTATATAATTTATATATATTCTTAATTTATATATTCTTAATCATGTATCATTTCAGGCCACCACGTGGTGTTTGCATTGGCTATCACTACAAAGTTTAGATCTCTTGACTTTGAAACAGCAATTTCACGCATAAGGTCATGGATACGACATGAGCTAACCCTTCCATTTCTAGTTGTGGCAGCAATTTGGACCAAGCTTCGGTTGACAAACTCATTGAGGTAGGCTTCAGCAACTTCTTCTGGCATCTGCCCTTCTCTTACTTCTATGAATCCTTCTGCCATCCATACTCGAATCATTCTCATACGCTTAATAGTGTAATCCTCTGGAAAAATGCTCAAGTACAAGAAACAAGCTTTCAAATAGCAAGGCAAATCATCATAGCTGAGTGATAGTATTTTCGTCATACTCTCAAGTTTATCATTGCCCTCCATTTCAGCACCAAACTGCGATAAACTCTCTCCCATTCATCTACTCATATCTTGTCTTTAGTAGACAGAAGGCCGCTGATTGCTACTATTGCAAGAGGCAGTCCTCTGCATTTTCTTAAGATACTCAGTGAAAGTTCCTCCAAATCTACGGGACAAGTGTTTTGCCTGAATGTCTTTTTGCAAAATAGATTCCAAGACTCTTTCCGAGACAAGGGTCCCAAAGGATACACATTACCATGGAATCCAGTGCAGGTGGTGGAAGCTACATCCGAATTTCTTGTTGTGAGCAATACTCGACTCCCACATTCGCAGTCAGGTAATGCATATTTCAATGCTTCCCATGCTTCTACGCTCCATACATCATCCAAAACGAGCACATACCTCTTCTGATTCAGAAGTTCTTTTATCTTCATTTTCAGGTTATAGCTGTTCATGTTATTGACTTCTGGAGGGACTCGTTGCTTGATGTCACTGAAAAGTTTTTCAATTATGCCCTTCAGGAGCTCCTCTATTACGAATGATTGAGAAACTGTGATCCAAACATGGGTCTGGAAATGCTTTATCATCATAAACTTTTTTCATCAGGGTAGTTTTCCCCATCCCCCCCATTCCAACAACTGAGACAACTTTGAGTCCTGGTTCATCCTTCAGAAGGCACTCAATCAAATGCTTCTTGTGCTTGTCAATGCCTACTAGCTCAGCTTCATCCAGAAGAAGTGCATCCCCTCGATGGTCATGCCATCTGCTGCTCGCAACTGTTGAGCTTGAGCCTTCCTCCACAACATTATATTTGTATCGGTATCTTTGATGCCCCTCAGAAATATTTCTGACTCTCGATTTGATGTCTTTCATTTTTGAAGCAAATCGATAGCGAGCTTTCAACTTGAGGGTAGAGTGAAAAATCTTCAGGACGAAACCATAGGCCCCTTGCGAATGATGATTTGATGCCACATGAAGCTTGAACTCATCGAGAACATCTTTAGTATCATAAGCAACATCTCTCACTTGCTTAACCCATACTTTGACTTCTTGATCGCTTTCTTCCTTTGTATCCGCAACCCGTAGGAAGGCCCTCATACGCTCGAATTCGTCCCTGATTTCCCTGACTTCTCCCCAAACACCTCCCAGTAGTTTCAACTCTTCTTGGCTTAAGGCTGTAAGCTTGTTCAGCAGAAACGTTACTGAACTCTCTGCCATTATTTAATTTGCTCGTCTTTCTGAAAATGCAGGAGGATGGTTTATTAGTCAGTCTTGTTAAAGATCAAGAGAATTTGGCTACTGCAACTGAACGCCCATCGGTGGAGCTCATGCGAAAGGTGGGGTCGGACACTGTTTCTTTCCTAGTAAGTTGATGTTCTTTTCCTCTTTTTGACTCTTTGACAAGGCCATAGATTCTCGTCTTCATCAGCCATGTTTTCCCAAGTGGAAAAGAAAGAGATAAAGTGAAAGGTATGGTAATCCCCTTTGGTTCTTGGTTTTTTTTATCAAAGTAAAGCAATTTTTCATATTTATTCTCCAAATAATTTTTTTTTAAAATTTAATCTTAACTAAGATAAAAAGTGATTCATAATCACGCTTTAGGATAAGACATGGTTATGAAAAGAGTGAAAGGTAAAGAGTGGTTCATATTTTCTTTGCCTTTTTTCCAATTTTCATATTTTATACATTTATATATTTTATTTATTAGGTCTCTTTAAAAATTTAGTAGTTCTCTTAAAATGCAATAATTTATTTTTTAGTGTTTATCTTTAAAATATTTTCTTGCAAAGCGAATTTACTATATTTTTACATTTTATATTTTAAACTACTAAATAAAAAAACAAACTATTTTTACATTGGGTCTTGAAAAATCATAAATTATTCTAAAAATAGAGATAATAACTTTACATTTAAAACGGAGACATCAACTAATTATTAAATAATAATAATTTCATTAGCTCACTTAAAAAAGATATTGGATCTCTTAAAATATTTTTTTAGTATTTAGCTTAAAACTTATTTAATGAAAAACGAAATTATTATATTTTTGTGAATATCTTCATAATTATTATAATTTAATTTGTTATATCAATAAACAAACTGAAAAAATATTTTAAGATAAATTTTACTCACTCACGTGATATTATATGTTTTTTTAGCCGTGACATATTTTAAAGGCCATTATGACTGCCATGTTATACTAAATAAAAAAAACACTGATATTAAACAAACATTTATATTAAACATTTACTAATTAAGGACACAGTAACTTGAGATAAAATAAAAAAGTCACATCTATAAAAATTGTTAAAAATTTAGTAGATCTCTTAAAATTTCATGGTCTCTTTTTTAGTAGATGTTTTAAAAATTATTTACTTACAAAAACGAAAATACTACATTTTTCATTCAATATCTTAATAAATTATTTAATTGACATTTTTAAATAATAATGTGTAAATTAATAAATAAAATATATAAATGTATAAAATATAAAAAGAATGGTTGATAACCACTCTTTTCTTTTGAAAATAGGTAAAGCGTAGTTCATAACCACGTCTTACCTTAAAGCGTGATTATGAACCACTTATTACTTTATTTAGGAATTAAACTTTCAAAAAAAAATTATTTAGATAATAAATATGTAAAATTGCTTCACTTTGATAAAAATAAAAAAAAAAAACCTTGGTTCTTGTCTAATTGTTGCTTTTAGTCATTGCCGGGTGAAGGGCTTGATGGGCTCCACGCGCAATACGGTACTGGACTGAGTCAAAATGTAAATTGAAATGTTGTCTTTTAAGTTTAAAAGACGTGGCGTTACAACATCGAGCCTGTCAAAAGGAACTGTTAATTCGCTTGTGTTAAGCATTTCTCTTACATTATTCCAAAAGTTGTCAGGCAAGCATGTGAGGTCTCAGTACCTTGTTGGAATATATAAACAATCAATATCAAATAGAATCTCAACCCATGCATGGACAGCTACAAATATTATATGAGCGTCATAATCCAGTCAAATATTCATTCCGACACTGACTAGAAATAGATGATTACATGGCTGTAAATGGGAACAGTTTCTTAGCATTTTTTTTCCAAACAAAATGGCCATAATAGTTCCGTAGTCATCTTTAAGCTCAACTTCAGATCGGCATTTGCAATCAAATGATGTGTGGCTGAGGTTTTTGCATGTAATTGTAGCACTGGGAAGCTACTTGCATTCCATGTAACTGTTATTAATAAAGTTGAAAACAAGTACTTTGTAATGAAGTAAATATTAAGATGATTGAATTAGTTGATGAATATATTGTAAAGTTCACTTTAAATGCTTTGTGTTTGACTTTAAATGAAATAATAAGTACCTTGATTGTGGCTGTATGCAAGTGAATAACTTTTCATACCCGGCGACTATACTTTTATGACATTTACTGAATGTCATGTACCAAAAATTTTGATCGAGTTCCTTGATAGTAGCTGAGGCTTTCACTCAATAAGACAGTGTCGTAGAAAATGTGTTGCATAAATTTCAAAAACAATATTCTGTCCTTAACAGGAAAATTGAAGCATAGAAATTGGCAAACCAGTTTTGCAAATGGAAAAATTGAAAATAGTGTTTTGAGTAAAAATTATTAACAATCAAGTATGAGTACCCCATCAGAAAGTAACAAAAACACACTGGAACATTTCCATATATGTGAGTGTAGTCATAGCTTTGGCTCTTTGGTGAATAGTGATATAATGAAAACAACATAGAAATGCCTTTGGCGTAATCATTTTTGGGAAATTCTTTTTTTAGATAATTTCCAAAAGACAGTCCCTCGAAACTCCTTTAAATAGCTGTTTGTGCATTTGAGAGGAAAAAAACACGTTTATAAGAAAATGTAATAGATTTCAAAATCTTTTTTTCCTCCAAATTTTCATCCTTTTGACTCCCACAAATTGGGAATTTGAAATTTTCAAATTTCAAAACTCAGGATCTGCGGCATGTGTCTGCGTCCCTCCCTATGTCTCCGCTTCATCCTCTCTATGCACCAGTAAATGAAAGGGAAGGTGTATCGGCAGCTGAGAGTTGAGTAAGAAACAAAAAACGAATGTGGTGGGGGAGAGAAACTGAGATGTTGAGAGAAGTATAAAAATCAATAACTTCACTGGATGAAAAAAAAGATACATGGCTCTCTCTGGCAAGAGTTTTACACTTTTTTTTTTTTTTTTTATGGCTTTTGTTTTCTTGTAAGAGTGATGTCTTGGCTTTAGAGTTAGGTACTGATATAAAACAGTCACTGTCTCGCATAAAATTATGTAGGAGAAGAGAATGCAACAATAAGGCAAGTGGCCTTCTTAAAACGTTAAATTGGGCTACAACATTTAAACAGAATTCTTTACAACATTTTATGTTTTTTTTTTCCCAAAAATGCCTTCTTTTTTAAAGGTTATCCCCCAAATGTAAAAAACCAAAACCTTACTCCCAAAATACCTCAAAAAGCACTTTGAAGAAAAACGCAATTCTTAATAGCGTCTTCTTTTTGCCAACTGACAAGAATAATAAAACGCAATTCAAAACTACATTTTAATCAAAATGCAGTTCTTGATTGAGTTTTGATATAAGACTCTTTTTTTTTGGAAAAATGTCTTCTCATCTAAAAATTATTTTCATGCGAAAAAGTTTCTTTTCTTTGTTTAATTTATAGTGTGTAAAGTTAATAAGCAGGGAACTCAATTTCCTCCCATTTTTCTTTAATTTATTTCTCCTTTTTTTTTCATTTTCCTTTCATTCCATGAGTATAAAATACACCCTAAGTTTGAGCTTCAAAATTTTTTTCCTAACATTAACCAAAATAATTGTTACATATAATCAAATCACTGAGATAACAGATAAATGAAAATATATTGGTGAAATGCGTTCTATCTCAAAAAAATTAATTAAAATATGAATTTGAAAGCATTTATTAAAAAACACATTTTGGTTGGTTTGTTGGAATGATGTACATCATTTCAAGCAACCGAAATCTTGACCGTAGCAAGCCTAAGGCATTAGCCCTAGCCCTAGCCCTAAGGTGTCTTAGGTTTGCAATAGTTAAGATTTATGTTGCTTGAAATAATGTACGACATTTCAACAAAAACGTCTTTCTTAATAATTGTTTTCAAATTCATATTTTTATTAATTTTTAATTAATTTTCTCGAGCTATAACACATTTCACCAACATATTTTCATTTATTTATTATCTCAATGATTTGATTATATGCAACAATTATTTTGGTTAATGTCAAGAAAATAATTTTGAACTTCAAGCTTAAGGTGTATTTCACACTCATGGAATAGAAGAAAAATGAAAAAAAAAAAAAGGAGAAATAAATTAAAGAAAAATGAGAGAAAAATTGAGTTATCTACTTATTAACTTTACACACTACAAATTAAACAAGAAAAAAAATTTTTTTTGCATGAAAACATATTTTAGATGAAAAAAAAATTTTAAAAAAAAGTCTTAAATCAAAGACAATGCAAAATTACATTTTATATAAAAACATAGTTCACACACTAGGTTTTTATACAAAAGGCGTTTTTATATTATTCTTGTCAAGTGGCAAAAGAAAGACGCAATTAAAAATTACATTTTCCTTAAAAACGCACTTTTAAAATACTTTTTGAGGTATTTTGGAAATAAGATTTGAGTTTTTAACATTTGAAAAATAACTTTTCAAAAACAAGGCACTTTGGAAAAAAAAAATATCAACATTTTATCAAACACTATGTAAGCAAATAATTTCCACCTTCCGGAACCAGCAGAATTTGAAACACATACACAAAATGGTTTGTATTGAAACATCATCAGGAGCAAAAATGGAACCTCAAAAAAGTGAATAAAACACACAGAGAGAGAGAGAGAGAGAGAGAGAGAGAGAGTACCTCTGAAAACCAGGCAGTCAGCAAATGGTAGAGAGAGAACGGCTTGTAAATCTATCTATATTTTGTGAGACTTCTGAATGTATCTATATCCGCAAAGCAGGAGGTGGAGGTCTCTTGAAAGCAGAAGGTGCATCTGGAGGTCTCTTGGAAGCAGAAGGTGCATCTGGAGAGGGAGGAGGTGGGGACAATGAAAGCAAGAGGTGGAAATTGCCCAAAGCAGATATCTAGGTGGACAATTGGAAACGGATAGAAACCCACCAAGAGAAGAGAAGAGAAGGCCCTTGAGTTGATTAGAAAACTGAGAGAGAGAGAGACAGAGAGAGATGATTGGGAGAGAGTGGTAAAAGTGGCAAAAGGAGGCAAAAATGAGTCGGCCAAACCAAACAGCTCAATGGCTCTCTTTATATAGTTAGATTAGTTATCTATTCTAATATACGAAAACAGAACCCATTAGCGTCTCCCAAAATTGTCATGTATATATTTTATTTTATTTCACAAAAAAATTAATTAAAATTAATTAATTATAATTAACATCAATAACCCATTACAAATTTCTTAGGGCAAAAATAAAAAAAATATCCTATAACAAATATCCAACGTTTACCCAACTGCTTCAATTATTTTTTTCCTCTAGGACTCTAATCTCTATCATCTTATGTTCCTTGCAGATTATCTTCGATCATCTTCGTTGAAGATAACAACACAGCTTTACTTCATTCCTAATTATCTCCGGTGATAGTAAGAATCCAATCAATATTGACATTGGCCCACCGTGTAGCAGATTGCAAGGCGACAATAAGAATCCAATGACATTGGCCCATCGTGTAGCAGATTACAAGTTTGAGAACCAGAGCCATTAGGGTTCCTAGGTAAGCTTTGTTGAATACGCCTGCCATGTATTCTCTAGAAAATATCCAATGGCATTGGCCCATTGTGCAGCAGATTGCAAGTTTGAGAACCAAAGCCGTTGGGGCTCCCAGGTAAGCTTTGTTGAATATGCCTGCAATGTATTTGCTGCCTGAACAACACGCATTTTCAAGTACTCCATTTCAATTATTCATATCAAATATACTTGCTTAATTTTTGGTTGTTTAATTTGTTTTTTGTTTATTTTGTATTTAATAATGCCTGTTGAATATTTTCCAAAAAAGACGCTCGATGTGTAATTTTTTTTCAAAAGAGATCTTGAATAGGCTTTTTTTTTTCTTTTTAAATTACACAATCTCTTCGGTGGATCATGTTTTAAATTCCTGTGGTTTTAAAATGGTAGTTGGGCTATGCATAGATTTTTTTTCCCAAAACTATATTAAGCAAACATCACCCGTTGTTAGGCTTTTGGAATTACACATTCTCTTTGAGTAATGTTTTGACTTTCTGTGAATTTAGAATGATGCTTGGGCTATGTTTCAAGAACAATTTTGAAGTATTGTGTATCTTACAAATATTGTATACACTGCGATAACTATGTATATGTATAGATAAAAATATTATGTTATATTTTAAAATTGTGTCGTATGAGATGTTTAGAATATTTTAAAATTTAGCAATGTATATATTTAAACTAAAAAATAATGTACGGCTTGAAGGAATACATAAACAAAAGAGGCAAAAATAAAAATAGAAGAATCAACTATCTCAATTGATTTTTTTTATGTATACACATACCTTAATCAAATTGCACACATGTAGCGTGTACCCATCTTCTAGTGTGTATATATATTATATAATACGAACAATCAAATTTAGTTTCCATCGCATATCATGGAATGCATGAACCATAGTTACACTTTTTCTCTCATAATGCACATGCACACACACACACATATATATAGGGTAAATTACACTGACCTCCCCTCAACATTTGGCTTAATATGGAAACCCCTCAAAGCATTTCAATATTACACTGACCTCCCTGGCCAGAGTTATACGGTAAACGGCGTTAACAAATGTAGTGAACGGACAAATTTGCCCTTGACGTTTAAACATGTATAACGCAAAATAAGGAATAATCCAAATCACTTCCTCCTCCTCGATCAAGAGAAGGAATAGGGTTTTCTCCACCCAAAACCCTATTTTAGTTCCAACATTACAGACCTTCAATTCCTTGTTACGTCATTTTTCCGTTAGCAACAAACAAGAGTTTTTGGAGTGAAAGCAAAAAACGCGAAGTGAACAGAGGAGGAAAGTCGAAGAGGGTGGTTTCTTTAACGTTAATCAGTCTTATCTGCCAAGGTATGAAATAGATAGGGTTTGTTTGAGCATTCGTGAATGTGATTGTGTTAGGGTTTTTCAACAATGATAGAAAATTATTGGTTCTATGAAATTTTCCAAATTCGTACTTGAGTTTGGGTGTATAATGAGCAAACTTTTAGGGTTTGTTTGTAAGTAATAATAAATTATCATTTTTTGACAGTAAATACAGCCCTGAGTTTAGGTGTATTATTATGAATTTTTCCAAATTCGTACTTGAGTTTGGGTGTATTATGAGCAAACTTTTAGGGTTTGTTTGTAAGTAATAATAAATTATCATTTTTTGACAATAAATACAGCTTTATGAAAATCATTAACTGTGGTATAGGTTTTACAAAAACTGCCAGTTCCCAGATTGTTCAATATGTTTGTACACTAGTAAGCACACCACATGTTTGATAATATGTTGAAGAGATGTTTGTTAGTTCGTTTGATGATTGGCTTTATGTTGTGTGCCTAATTACTTGTTTAAATATAGTTCAAAAAATTATGTACACTACTTGTTTGATAATATGTTTGTTGAACTTGCATGTGTAGTTCTTGGTTGTGAGTTCAGCACTTATAATGTATTTGTGCATTTTGTGCATGAGCACTTCTTCGTTTGATGATTGGCTTTATGTTATGTTTGTGTGTGCCTAATTACTTGTTTAAATATAGTTGTAAATATTAAGTACACCACCTGCTTGATAATATGTGTGTTTGAACTTGCATGAGCACTTGTTGGCTGTTAGTTATAATGTATTGATTTGTACAGGTTGAATATGGCATGGTTGTTAGTTATAATGTATTGATTTGTACAGGTTGAATATGGCACCATTTGCAATATATGATTTGGTAATACAATATAAGGGGAAGATTTACAATAGGAGGAATGTTGATCCCGATAGGTATTCAAGGTTAAATTTATTAGCAGATGTTTGTGAGAAAGCACTTGTTGATATCCCCTCCACTGTTGGAGTAGAAATCAAATTATATTACCAATTGGGAAGTATGCGATTTGAGGTTAGAAATGATGAAGATGTTATAGAAATGTTTGAGATTTGTGGGAAGAGTGAAATAAATATATCAGTAGAGGTGGAACAATGGTCATTGGGAGTTAATTTGTCCCAGGCTGGACCTTCACAAGTCACTGAAATTCATAGTGTAGAAGTAACTGAAGTTGAACCTGCTCAAAATGTACCTGTACAAGGTAATGTAGGTGGTGGTAATGAAGAATGGAATGAACATAGAGGCAATGATGGAGGAGGGACTGATGGAGATGCAGGGTCTGAGGTTCCTGAATTTGGGTCATGCAGTGATGATGCATCTTTTTGGGAAACTGATGATGAGCAATGGCAATATGATGGTAGTGCAAGTGATGCAAGTCTTTATGGAAGCAATGAAGATGAAAGCTATGAACCAAGTGGTGATGGTGTCGATAGTGATACTGAATTAAGGGATGTTGAAGTAGATGACATTGGGGTAGATGGTGCTGCTGATCAATTATCAGATTATGCATCTGATAGTAACGCTAACTGTGGGTCAGACTGTAACTTGAATGCTAAAAGGGGAGGCAAAAAGAAAGGACAACTCTTTGTGCTTAAGAAAGGGGAGAAAATCAAGTTAGAGACAGGAATTATGTTTGCAGATGTCTACCACTTCAGAGAGGTGCTCAGGGATTATGTTGTCCAAGAAGGATTTAGACTTGTGAGGGACAAGAATGAGAAAAAGAGAGTGACAGCTCACTGTGGTAGTGAAAATTGTAAATGGCGTATACATGCTTCACCAATGCCTGATGGTGTGACATACCAAATCAAGAGTTTGTATGCTGCACATAATTGTGTGACAAATACAAAGAATGCTGAAGCTACTTCTACTTGGATAGCAAAAAAGCTTGGTAAGAGGTTAAGGGAGAATCCTGAGATGAAATTGGCAGGAATGAAAGCAGAATTACAAAGGAAGTTTGATGTTGAAGCTGGTTGGATGCAATTATACAGAGTAAGGAAAAAAGCCATGGAAGAAATTGAAGGTAATCACAGAGACAGCTACAGAAAGTTGCCAATGTATGCAGTAGAGATTAGGAGGAGCAATCCTAGAAGCTGGGTGAAAATCCAATATGAGAGGGTACCTGGTCAGTTATACCCCTCATTTCAAAGGTTGTTTATTTGTTATGAAGCAGTGAAGAGTGGATTTATAAAAGGTTGTAGACCTTTTATTGGTGTAGATGGTTGCCACCTCAAAGGTCCTTATGGTGGTGTTTTATTGGCTGCAATTGGCTTAGATGGGAATGATGGGTTATTTCCAGTAGCTTTTAGTGTTGTGGAAAGTGAGACAAGGGAAAGCTAGAGCTTCTTCATGCAGCACTTATACACTTGCGTAGGGAATGTTCCAGACAATAGGCCTTGGACAATCATGTCTGATGGCCAAAAGGTATGACACTTCAATTATTTTATGTTAACTTTTTAGTTAGTATGCTTTATATCTACTTCAATACTTTATGCAATTGTCTAACCCTTTCATTTAGCATAGGGCATTGAACATGCAATTGTCGAACACTTCCCAGGAGCTGATCATAGAAGGTGTGCTAGACACTTATATAACAATTTCAAGGGAAGCTTCCCTGGTGTGCACTTGAGGTCCCTATTCTGGGCTGCATCAAGGGCCTATAATGAGGTTGACTTCAACAGGGTGATGGAGCAGATGAAGGTTGCTTCTAAAAAGGCCCACAAGTGGTTGATGGATACCCCACTACAATCATGGACAAGGCACAAGTTTAACCCCCTTGTGAGGACTGATCACATCACCAACAATCTTACTGAATCTTTTAATCAGTGGGTTGGTGAATTGAGGGCTAAGCCAATATTGACTTTGGTAGATGCTGTCAGAAGTAAGCTAATGCATAAAATTCATCATAGGTTTGGAAAGTGTGTGACATGGAAGGGTATGGTCACTGCAAGCACAAAGAAAAAGTTAGACAAACTAGTCCAACAAAGTAGGCAGTGTACTATGTTATATGCTGGATCTAATGAATATGAGGTGACAGAAGGAACTACTAGATATGTGGTATACCTTGATAGGAGGACATGTTGTTGTGGAGCCTACAAGTTGAGTGGAATACCTTGTAAGCATGTAGCAGCATGTGTTATGTTTAGGAGGTTGGATATTGAGAGCTATTGTGATAGGTACTTTAGCAGGGAAAAGTACATAGAAGCTTATGAAGGGATTATTCACCCTGTGCTTGATGAGTCAATGTGGAGTGGAGAAGTTCTTGGGGATCCAATACAACCTCCTATTCTTCGCAGGTTACCTGGTAGACCCAAGAAAAATAGGAGGAGGGAGGTGGATGAACCAGAAGCAGGTACAAATTCTCAGAGGAAGTGGCACACTATCACTTGCACTATATGTGGCCAGCATGGACATAATAAAAGAAGTTGCCAGAGAGCTCCTGTAGCTGTATGCTCTTTCACTTACCTCTTCACTTATTTAATTATAAAAAGCCATTTAATTTTTATGTTTTATGTTTTATGCTTATTTTGTTAGAGCAAAACAAATGGACCTAGAAAATGTGTTACAAGGGGTACTAAAGGTGCTGGTAGAGCAAGTAGGGGTGCAAGTGGCAGAGGTGCTGCAACAAGTACAGGTCCTGGACCTGCAGCTGGAACAAGCAGAGGAGGTGCAATTAGAAGAGGTGCAACTGGAAGAGGTGCTGGGAGAGTTGCAAGTGTACCTGTAAGTGGAACAAGTGATGAGTGGGCATGTCTGTAAATGGGGTGGGGTACAGATGGGATACTAATACTAATTTTTTATGGGTACAACTAATTTATACTTTTTGGTACAGTTTGGGAGAATATTTTGGCATAGCTATGCTGCTCAATGTTTTTGGATTTGTCAGTAGCTAGTTTATACTTTTTGGTACAGTTTGGGAGAATATTTTGGTATAGCCAGGCTACTCAAGAGGAAGTAGCATGTTTTTGGTTTTGCACAGGAAGTATATATTGTGCAGTTATATTGATTTATGAGTCATGCTCAGCTCAGCTCACTTGAAATATGTAATTAATGTTTAACTTATGCACTTGAATTAATAGATGTAATTAATGTTTAACTTGTGTACAACTTAGCATGTTTTTAATAGATGTTTTACTTATGCGCTTTATGTTGTAATGTGGCTCATTCCAAACTCATATTGTAAAATCTGCATTACATTTAGCATCAAAGGACATTACATTTTTAGCATTTGGATGTCTAGGCAGACAATTCATGCTACAAAAACATGATTGGCCATTCACAAAAACAATTGGCCATTCACAAAAACCTATCTCTAGGAAACACTGATTTACACCATTACACCAAACATCACTTCAACAATATGGCAACAAGGATGATGAACACTGCCAACCAAGTGAATAACACACTTCCAAATAGGATCAACTTCATAGCTGCTTCGTTTGCCTCCAAATTATGGAGCCTAGCGGAAATCTCTTTAACTTCATTCCTAACTTCATCCCTAACTTCAACAGTCCTCCCCTCATCCACTTCATTCCCTCTGTTCACTCCATTAGTAAGATGACCACTCCACCATGCAAAGAAATTGCATTGGCCTTGAGCACATTGAAAGTATAACTTCCCTG
Organism: Euryodendron excelsum; assembly: GCA_033060915.1. Lineage (NCBI taxonomy): Eukaryota > Viridiplantae > Streptophyta > Magnoliopsida > Ericales > Pentaphylacaceae > Euryodendron > Euryodendron excelsum. The sequence continues at coordinate 10,044,376 of CM065397.1, read as the reverse complement.
GATTGTCTGTTGACTGTGATATTCCCACAGCTGCTTTTTTCCCACATTTGCATTGTCGATTACGGAACACCCACCCACCACTGCTAGCTGTTGTGCTTGTTGATGCCATTTTTCCTTCAACAAAGTAACACACTTCACTTCAGCATATTATTAAACAGGTGGTATGCTTATAGCTAGTATGAATTCCAAACCCAGTTCATAATGCAAGAATTTGACAAAGATTTTAAAACTATGGTATTTTGAACACAAGAAATTCACGAGACTCACCCAATGTTTTAAAGCATGATTTCCCCTTTTCTTTTCGCTTGGCTCTGTAGATATGTGAACTTCCCTTTTCTTTTGGTATGCTTCCAGAAGCAACTCCACTAGCAACGTGGGATGAGGACGAGGTAAACTGTTGTTCCTTGTGAACTTCCTTTCGCTTGGCTCTGTAGATATGTAAACTTCCCTTTTCTTTTGGTATGCTTCCAGGAGCAACTCCACTAGCAACGTGGGACGAGGACGAGGTAAGCTGTTGTTCCTTGTAAACTTCCTTTTTCTTTTGCCTTCTCCCACTCTATGTCTCCAACATATCTTCCCTTCTTAATCTCCACTTTCCTCTTGCATCACGACTGGTAGCCCTATGGGACGAAGTGGCCATTTACCCTTTAACAAAGTTACTCTGTTCGCTCTTTAAATAAAGGCTTTTTAAACATCTTGCAACGTGCCAAGGGTAAAATTAGGATATTTCAGCTCTTTTTTGCTTATGTAAGACATTTCCGTCCTTTGACAGGACAGTCGTTAGACGGAGGGGGGATTTAGTTAACCAAAATGTTAAAGTAAGGGAGGTCAGTGTAATACTTGAATGTCAAGGATATTTCCCTGTATTAAGCCAAATGTTGAAGGGAGGTTAGTATAATTTACCCATATATATATATATGTGTACATGATGATGACATGTGAATAATTCTACTATTGGATGAGACCATTGAACTTTTATCCATGTGCCATATAAACTAGGCATAACATGCCTCGTGGGTAAAAGAACTCTCACCATTACAACATACGTCATGATATAGCCATTGAATAAAGAAATGAATGACATCAATCACGTGCATGTAGACCAGAATCAAGTCATACCATGCACAATAAAGCATCAAATAATCAATTGATGTGCAAGTTAATCCATGCTCATATAGACATGTATACATGCATAATACATATCCCTCGGCCAAAGAAATCGCCATGGTGGCTCATAAATCCCCAAATCTACCTTTCGCAGTAAATAATTGCAAGAAATCAATCAGCCATATCATTGAAACAAATGCATATACATAGGTATGGGTTAGCTCTCTTCACGAGGTATATATAAATATATCTTATATATATATATATATATGCTTAAAGAAAAATCACTGTCAGTGATTCTTGTAAGTAGAATTTTATGAAAAGGCTTGGCCGATCACTAAAATCAATGTCGATAAGTCCAAATTTACTGTAAGAAAGAAAAGTTCGAATGGGTCGATTATTGGTGAGCCGATCACACTCCGATAATTAAATTAGCAAGCTTAACCAAGAGTTAAATAAATAAAAGTAGTATATACTTGGAGTTAATGGTCCATACCTGGCTTTTGATGGCTTGGGTATTTATAGTGTGATCGATGAAGTGTTTTGCTCTTGGCCTACCAGCAAGTCATCATGGCCTGCTGGGTAGGCATTATCATACGCCGCCGACTACCCGCGTGCGGGCCCTGTCTTACTATTGTTGAAGAATCCGGCTGATCGGATATGTAAGTCGATCTCGCGTGGGGAGTCGCTAGAGCATTTAATGCGGGTCAACTCCGCATTTAATGCTCTGAGACCGCTAACGGTTTGGGCTCACCTTTCGCAATTTGGGCCAAGGTCGCCAACAGGTTGGTAACTTGGGCCGGACCGCTCTTTAGTGCTGGATTTGGGCTTCCCAGCAACCCAGCTTTGATATGTGTTAGTCAGGCCTAACCAAATGGATTGGGCCGTGTGTATTTACCCCACAATTGCCCCCTAGCCTTTGCGTCATTTTAAACTTTCGAACGGCCAAGGGCTGCAACGGGTAATTATGGCACCCTTTCAAGTTTGCGACAGTTTCTTCGGTTACCTAGTCACGCGGACGGCGGGGATTAAAAGCTCTATAGATGGGCTGCCATCGAATCAACGGCCGATGTGACTGTTTGACGGAGCGACATGATTGCTGCCGTTTTTCCGCGCAGGAACCGACGGCTTGGATGTATATAAAAGGAGGATGCCTTTTCTAGTGAAAGACACTTCGTCTTTCTTCATCTCTCTGTCTAGCATGTGCGTTTGCCAGTCTCGACTTCTATCACTATAAGTCTTTCTTAGCCCACATATCTTTCGCTCTTCTCTTTGTTTTCCTTCTTATTATCAACGGTTGTCCCCTGATGGCATCTCGTCTTAGGAAAATGCTAGAGGGTCCGACGGCCATTGCCGCTTTTAGGGCTAGGTTTGAGATCCCAGATGAAATCGGCTTAGAACAAGTCGATCCCAACGATCACCGTATGGGGGAAACCAAGAAGGGAGTACCGTTCCCAATCATTGCTATTGTAGAAGGGGGCCTTAGGTTTCCCCTTGATCCCTTACTCCATAATAATAAAAAATAATGTGTCACCCTCCCAGTTGTCGTCAAATGTATATAGGATCATCTTTGGCGTGCTTGAGATCAATCGGCACCTGGGTGTGAACCTGGGGCTTGCCGAACTGGATTATTGCTATATGCTCTGTAAGGTCAGGGGGAGTTCCAAAGTCTACCTTCGGGTTGTAGAGTCGGCCAGAGAGTTAGTGAAGTGTCTACCCTCTTCTGGGAAAAGCATTGACAACTTTAGGGTTTGGGTAACCGGGCCCTGGGAGTTCGGCAACATTCCTGAGGGTGAAAGACCGGCATTCTAATACTCTAGACTATTGTGGCAAAGGCAGATTGAGGGACGCTGCTTGGACCGCTCACGTTTTGCTCAACTACCCTCTCCTCTACTCGACCTTTACTGTCGACATGGGGATCCCACAGAGCGTTCTTGCGAGATTAGCGAAGGAAGGTGCTGAGGGAGATTTCAAAGAGATTCCCATTGGTGTTACTGTTGAAAGGGCGCATGCCCCCACTAAAGTAACAGTTGTTGTTTCTCCTCCGTCAGTGCCCTTCGTCGAAGAACTGCGTGAAGCCCGCTCAAAGTCGAACAGTTCGGCCTCAAGTTCGTCACCACTTACGATCTTAGACCGCCGAGTGAGAGTTTCTACCAGAACACAAGAGTCCACCCCATCTCCAAACGAGGAGGACAAAATAAATTTGAAGGAAAGGATGTTTGCTGCAACGGGCAAACCACTAAAAACGGTTGCCACGACCTCTACTGACCCTCCTGCTACTGATCTGGAGACCCTCCCGACGGTTGAGGTCACCCCTGTTCAAAAGAAGCCGACAACCCGGCAGCAAAAGAAAAAGGCACCTGAGATTGCTACACTGCCTCTAGCCAGTAAGAAGCCAAGAATCGGTGCTAGCAAAGGTGCTGAGGAGGAAGTCAGTGAGGTTGTTACTGTTACGCCGGATATTTTAGGCTGACCTTTGACAACGACGGATTCGATGATCGACCAAGCTGAAGTTGCTTTCGGCATCATGAAGAGTGTTCTTCAGAAAAAGGATATCGCTAAGTTAGGAGCGGCAAGCGACACAACCGTCTTCATGGGGGCGTTCCATGATTCCCTGCTAGTAAGTCAGCATTGCCCTTCAATTTATTTAAAGATTTCGCTCAAATTTATTTTAACGCAAACTTTGCTTTTTGTGTAGGGTTGTCTGAATTCACTGGAGGCGATGAGCCTCTACCAGAAACTTGTTGAGGAGCACGAGCACCTTATAGAGGTGCATGGTGGTTTAAAGAAAGAGTGGATCGATGCCACCAAAGATGGGATCACTTTCAAAAAACAGGCCGAGCAAGCGACTGCCGAACTTAAGATGGTGCAGGCAGACTACGAAAAGAGAGACAAGGAGGTGGCCGACCTTCAAAAGAAATTTGATGTACAGTCCGCGGACATATACAAGGCTAAGTCGGAGATTGAGGCACTCCGAGCCGAAGTGGCCAAGTTTAAGGCGGAAGAAGAGGCCCTAATGATGAGGGCGAAGAAAAGGCGGCCAGCAACTTGGCCATTGAGATGACGGATCTAAGCCGTATCATCCTCCGATAGGGCTGGAACGGCACCATTCTTATTGATGGGGTGGACAAGTCCTCTGATGTTTGGCACTTATGCCTTGATTACTTTGACACTACTAAGGATGGTGTTGTCGACCCAAAGAAGGTGATAGCCAACGTTGAGTATCAGAGACAACTTGCTTTGGAGGCTGCTGCTAAAAGGGAGAAGGTTGTTGCCAAATCGTCTAAGGGTGTGGAAATGAACACAGATAACTCGGCGGAGAAGTCGCACAACTGGGGGAGAAGTCGGCAAAGTGATAGAGTTGTAGTTTTCCCCTTTTTTAATATCATTGTGTAACAAACCTCCCCACCTTTAATGAAAGTTTTTCCCTTCGTCTTAAAATGTTTAAACAGCTATTTTTGCTTTGTTTGATTGCTGAAATTCATTTCACCTTATGTTTGTATGACTTTCTTCACTGATCGACCTATCCAACTTGGACAGGACCAAGTATTTACACTTAGTTTTTCGTGGCCTTCTTTGGCTGGCCTGTCCAACTTGGACAGGACTAAGTTTTTACATTTAGTTTTTTGTGGCCTTCTTTGGCCGACCTGTCCAACTTGGACAAAACTAAGTTTTTACACTTGGTTTTCTGTGGCCTTTTTTGGTCAACCTATCCAACTTGGACAGGACCAAGTTTTTACACTTGCTTTTTCGTGGCCTTCTTTGGCCGACCTCTCCAACTTGGATAGGACCAAGTTTTTACACTTAGTTTTCTGTGGCCTTCTTTGGCCGATCTGTCCAACTTGGACAAGACCAAGTTTTTACACTTGGTTTTTTGTGGCCTTCTTTGTTTGACTTGTCCAACTTGGATAGGACTAAGTTCTTACACTTAGTTTTTTGTGGCCTTCTTTGGCTGACCTGTCCAACTTGGATAATGTAACCACCCCATTTTTGCCCGCTCAGTAATCTCCGGCCCGACCGGGTTCGGTTTCCAACATCACAACACATGCAGGTTCAAAATGAGCCTTACAATCTCCAATCCAACCAACTGGTTGCTTTTCGGGTCCACAAAGACCCGCTAGAGCCCTAAGCACCATTATTCCAGGCAGCTTTCCGGACCAGGTGGCTCCGGAAACCAACGCCATCCAGGTAGCTCCTCGGGATCGGGCGATCTTGGGGACCAACACCTCATCAAATTCTAGACAGTTCACTTCTAGCGCCTGCTAGCCCACCAACGTAAAATGTCCTTCATTTGGTAGTTCTCTGAGACCGGGCGTTTTCAGAGATTAACACCATCCTTCCAGGTAGCTTTCTAGGACCAGGCGTTCTCAAGAACCAACACCACCCGTATAGGTAGTTCTCTAAGAACGGGCGTTCTTGGAGACCAACATTGCATAGGTAGTTTTCCAAGACCAAGCGGTCTCGGAAACCAACACCTAGGTCAACACCAGCGCCTGCTAGCCCGACTCGGTGAAAAATGACCAATCCTGCCCTTTGGGCCTCCAGGCACATTTTGGGAAAGTTCAAAATCCCTTAAAACGATAAGTCCATCCTTCTAAAATGTTGTTAAACCATTAGGTGTCCCCCGCATGCCATTTGGTCCGAATTCAGTCCTATTCTGGCCCACTCCAGCCAAAATGACCATTTTACCCCTGAATACTTCAACACTGCGCAAACCCCACCGAACGGTAAAAGACTCTCCCAAAACCATCCCTGAACAACCCTACACACACACTTAACACAACACACCAAAACATTCATGACCATTTCCAGCCAACCCTGGTCAAAATGACCTTTTTGCCCCTAGAAGCCCAAATATGCCCCAACACAGCACCGGCCTTGGGATTTCGAGCAGAGGGTTTTACCACACGCCCTTGTTTAACTCGAGGAAAACCCTACAACACTAAACTCACACGACTCGATAAAAGTTCCCTGGAGCGTCTCGCAAACGCTCTGCCTAAATTGTCTTTTCCCCCGATTCCCTGGTTATAACGCACCGTCAACTGACTTGAGAAATGCGTAAATCAGGGAATTTTCAAAAGCTCGTTCATAGATCTTTCCATCGATACGCCTCGATCGAGTAGATCGCTTCCTGAAGCCCTCCATCATACGGTGCAAAAACTATAACTTTCAGCAACCCTTGGAGCGTCTCGCAGACACTCCGCCAAGGTTGACTTTTTCTCCAATTCCCTAATCAAAACGCACTGTCAAATGACTTGAGAAACGCGTAAATCTGGAAATTCCTGAAAGTATTTCTAGAGTACTTTCCATCGGTACGGTCCGATGGAATGGATCTTTTCCCAAAGGCCTCGATCACACGAAACGAAAACAGCCACTTTCGAACACCCCCGGAGCGTATCAAAGACATTCCGCAAAAGTGACCTTTTTGGCACACTTCCCAAGACGATATCGCCTGCCTCCAAACATAATTCAAACTTCCTGAAAACATAAAAGTTTACCGTAAGCCTTGGGAGAACATCCCGAGTGTGACCGATTCCCCTGAAACCTTCTCGATTGACTCAATTATCGAGGCAAAGTTTGGACGAACCTTCCCGGTGATGGAGCGTATGCTATATGCACTCAAATTTTGATTAGATCGACCAACTTTCGATCAACAGTTGAGATTTATCCAGTACATGGGGTGCCACGTGTCATTCTAGCAAATGGAACAGTACCTGCGCATGTGCTACATGCGCAGGGCCAAATTTTGGCCAGGCGCATGTAGTACATGCACCAGGCATGTTCCAGAATCTTTATAAATACCAGAGCACCCTTTGCATATTCCAACTCTAATTTCTAATGCGAACCCCTGCTGAAGTCACTCTAAAATTGCGAATCTCTATACACACTTCATCCCTCCTACACTTAGCTTAGGTTTCATTATCCCCAAGCCTATATACTTCACATATAAGGCCTTATACACCATCAAACACTCCTTACCAGCCCTCTAAGCCTTCTTAAAGTCATTCAAGCTCCCATCAAAACATCCCTTGAAAACTATAAGTGTGTTGAAGGCAAAAGGTGGTATCCCTTTTACATTTGTGTCTTCCCCCACTCTTTTCTTCTCTCTCCTAGCCTACTTAGGCTATTCTCTATTTTAACCCCCATCTTCAACCCCCCTTTCTTGCATACTTGAGCCAAGCGGGCTCTTAGATCATGCCTAGAGGAAAGCAAGTGAGAGCCACCGTGTAGGGAGATCTCTCACTAGCCCACTTTAAGATGGTATGGCCTAAGAGCCCATTGTTTATGTGGTGTAGCCTAAAAGTCTTGTATGTAATCATGACCCCTTGCATATCACTATTTTGATCATGTTTTGCATGCTTGTTTTCATTTTATGCTTATTGTCATACGCTACAGTGCTTACATTGCTGTTATTTTCATGCCATCTCCAAGCTCTATATTTTTTTCAAAAATTGTTTCAAGAGTTGGCCACTTGAATTGTAGGATGGGATTTTAAGAATTATGGCTTAAAAGACCTCCTACTAATCCCCTAACTTTCATTTTGGTATCATGACATTTTAATTTGCATAAAGGTTACTTTCTAATTCTCTAATTTTCAAGATTTTCATTCTTTTAAGTGTAGTGGTTGGAATGGCCCCATGGAACCCTCTCTTGAGTGGTCTCCCTTTTGTTTGGCCATATGAACCCTCTCTCGATGGAATGGTCCCCTTGAAAAGTGGTTTTTAAAATTCTTCTCAAAAGATGATTTTCAAAAATGCATTCTCTCCATCTTTGCATCAAAAATGATTTTTCAAAATTGCCATCATTATGTTGATTTTTGAAACCTCCGCTCTTGTCAAGATAAAGGTTATAATGACCATGAGGAAACCTTTCTTGGAATGGTCTCCAATCACCAACCATATAAACCATACTCTTGGCTAGAGTCAAAATTTTCATGGAAATGATCTTCAAAAAGATTGCCAACCAAATCCAGTGCATATCATGTTTTGTTTTCAAAACTCTTTCCAAGAATGCATCAAAACAACTTTCAAAACCATTATCCAATCTAACATTAGGTTAACTAGACCCTAGTTGTCCAACCCTAGGTTAACTTGACCCCAGTTATCCAACCTTAGGTTAACTTGACCCTGGTTGTCCAACCCTAAGTTAACTTGACCCTAGTTACGCAACCCTAGGTTAACTTGACCCTAATTATCCAACCCTAAGTCAACTTGACCCTAGTTCACTTACCTTAGGTTAACCTAACCCTAAGTCATCTTAACCTTAGGTTAACCTAACCCAAGTTAGTTAACCATAGGTCATCTTAACCCTAGGTTAACCTAACCCAAGTTAGTTAAACATAGGTCATCTTAACCCTAGGTTAACCTAACCCAAGTTAGTTAACCTTAGGTTATCCCTAACCCTAGGCTAACCCAACCTAGATTAGTATACTTCAAGGTTCCAACTCTTATACCCTTTTCTAAATGATCATTCAAATTTTCAAACTATTCTCATAACCTATTTTTCCAAAGTCTCCTACTCTCATGATTCCAAAAAAAGAACCAACTCCATAATCTCTTCAAATGTTCTTACACTCCATCTTTAAGACATTTCCAAAAGTATTTTCAAAATGTCACAAACCTAAGGTGTCCTAGCCCCCTCATGGTTAGGGATTCCAAGGACAAGTGATAAATCAAGATCAACCTCTAAGGTTGTCCATATTAGGATTCCAAACCCTTAGCTATTTCCAAAAACTACTTTAAAAAATTAATTCACCAAAACGCACCTCCAAGGTTTTCAAAACAAGACTTCAAAAACACTTTCAAGTTCGCTTGAGTCATGCCAAAGCATTTTTTTCCAAAACTTCCTTAAGTTCATCCAAAAATATTTTCAAAATATTCCACCATCTAATTTCAAGTCAAAACTTCCAAGACCACAAAGAGTCTTCAACTTCCAAGACCACAAAGAGTCTTCTACTTCCAAAGACCTCAAAGTGTCTTAAACTTTTCTAAGACCACAAAGAGTCCTCAACTTCCAAAGACCTCAAAGTGTCTTAAACTTTTCCTAAGAGCTCAAAGAGTCTTCAACTTCCAAAGACCTCAAAGTATCTTAAACTTTTCTAAAGACCCCAATGTGTCTTCAAACCTTCCAAAGGCCCTAATGCGTCTATTTTCCATCGGGCTCTTGCCCGAACTACGAATGACCTGATTCTCGCCAAATGAGATACGTAGGCAACCTAAAATAGTGCGGTCATAACTTTTATTCCAACTCCAATCCCTTTTTCAAAAATTCTAATCAATTCAAAGTTCCTATTCCAAACTCTTTCAAAACCCTTATTATTTTCAAACTTCTTCTCAAGAACTTGCATCATGCATCATCCATTCGAAAAGTGATGACCAAACCCCATTTTCAAAATTCTAAAGTGGATATTAAGTGGACAATGGTAATCGGTTATTTTAGTGAGTAAACAAAGGGTGATTAGACATGTAGGTACCAAAAGGGCGGGGTAGGGTGATGATCTTAGGATATCTTTCCTACACGTAACCAACCCCCAAACCATAGACTTCTGTTTTTAAATGACTAAAATGGAGTTATTTTCCAAAATGGCTTAAATCTTTCCAAAGGTTGTCAAACAACCTATTTTCTTAAAAACCCTCTCTTAATGGAGTTTTCAAAACCTGTTCCAAAAATCCTAAGTTTAATCTTTGGATTAACACTTAATTTTAGGTGCCCTAACTCACCTTAATCAAGTTAGGTGGCGACTCCTATTTTTGTAAAGCCCTTAGTCAAACTAATTTTCAAACCTAGTCGCACTTGTCCTTCTAGGAGGATGAGTTCTAGTGACAGAGTTCCGTGCTTTCGTGTCCGAGCCGAAAGGACCTTGGACACCCAAAAACTAGGACGCGACAGATATGACCAAGTTTTTACACTTGGTTTTTGGTGGCCTTCTTTGGCCGACCTGTTCAACTTGGACAAGACCAACTTTTTACACTTGGTTTTTCGTGGTTTAGTCTCGTTGTGCTTAGAGTAGACATGCTTGAACAACTTCATATTGTATTCATTTCATAAAAACTTTACACACTTGTTGTGTTGTTACATCATATGGGATCCTGCACTACTGGTAGAACTTCTTTAGGTTGTTTGCATTCCAGGGTCGAGGTAGCTGTCTTTCCTCTTCCACAATTTCCAGTCGGTATACATCAACGCCGACCTAGGATGCCACTCTATAGAGGCCCTCCCAGTTGGGGCCGAGCTTGCCATCCGTTGGGTTCTTTGTTGCCCCCAGTACTTTTAGTAAAACAAGGTCACCTGGAGCGAAGTTTCTCGGATGAACCCATTTGTTGTAGGAGCGTCTTAACTGTCGCTGATATTCGGTGAGTCTGATCAAGGCAGCTTCCTTTTTTTCTTCGGTGAGATCCAAATCTTTTGCAAGAGTATGGTTGTTAAGTCCGGTATTGAATGCTGCTAATCTGATCGTTAGTAACCCGACCTCCAAAGGTATGACTGCTTCCACACCGTAGGCCAAAGAAAAGGGAGTTTGGCCGATATATCTCCTTGGGGTAATTCTATAAGACCAAAGAACGTTGGGCAGCTCCTCTACCCATTTTCCTTTAGCTCTCTCCAGCCGTTTTTTAATCCCATTGAGCATAGTTTTGTTTGAAATCTCAACTTGTCCATTGCATTGTGGATAAGCTGGTGTTGAGTAATAGTTTCTGATCCCCAGCTCCTCACAAAATGATCTGAACAGGTTGCCTTCAAATTGGGTGCCATTATCCGAGATAGTGGCACGAAGGATGTCGAACCTCGTCACTATACTCTTCCATGCGAACCTTTTAGCGTTGATCTCTCTGATGTTTGACAAAGGCTCCGCCTCCACCCATTTAGTGAAGTAGTCAGTCGCCACAATGAGGAAGCTCTTATTACTGGGAGCTCGGGGCAAAAGCCCGGCTATGTCTAGGCCCCATTGAGTGAAGGGCCATGGATTGGTAATGGTTGCCAGATCCTCAGTAGGCTGATGTATAATGGTGGAGTACCTCTGACACTTTTCACACTTTAGGACGTACTAGGCTGCATCTTTTTGCATATAGGGCCACCAGTATCCTTGTGAGATAGCTTGGTGTGCTACCGATCTTCCGCCGACATGACTTCCATATATTCCTTCGTGGATTTCAAATAGGACGCCTTGCACCTTATCCAGGTGGACACAGTGCAAGTAGGGACCTGTGAAGGACTGCCTGTAAAGTTCCTTGCATGGTGACAGCCAGTATCTAAAAGCTACATGTTTGATTCGTCTAGCTTCATTTTTGTCCTCTGGTAGCTCATCTTTGTCGAGATAGGAGATGTTTGAGTCCATCCAGGATGGTCTCAACTGTTCCATAGCCAGAGCTTGTTCTTTTTCATAAAATATGCTTGGTCCGACCAAAGTCTCCACGTTAATTGTTCTTTTTGACCCAGACTTCAAAGCTGTTGCTAACGTCGTCAGAGCATCGGCATGATAGTTATTGTCCTGACTGATCTGGCAAAGTTTGTAACTACTGAATTTGTTGAGCAATTCCTAAGCTTTAGCTAGGTATTACGTCATCCTGTCATTCTTTGCTGCGTACTTTGTCGTAATCTGGTTGACAACTAACTGGGAGTCTGAATAGATGACGATCTAGGACATTTTGAGTTCGATAGCTCAGCGTAGTCCAGCAAGCAAGGCCTCGTATTCATATTCGTTGTTGGAGGTAGCGAACTCGAGCTTGATAGCTTGTTCGATTGTCAAACCATTTGGTGTAATGAGCACTATGCCCGATCCTGTCCCCCGATCATTGGAGGCTCCGTCGACGTAGTGTTGCCAATGATCAGTGTTCTCCCAAAGATCCAGGGGGAGGTTGTCGTGATGTTGAGTAGGAGGTGGTGCTTGGGCGGCTTCGGGTGGTAGTTCAACAGAGAATTCGGCAATGAAATCTACAAGGACCTTCCCTTTCACAGGCGATCTTGGATGGAACTTGATATCAAACTCTCCCAACTCCACAGCCCATTTTTCCAATCTGCTAGAGAAGTCGGCCCTTCTGATGAGAGGTTTAAGCTGGTGGTCTATGAGGAAGTTGATGGTATGAGCTCTGAAGTAGTGCACCAATTTTTGGGATGCTACTACCAGTGCGAGTGCTAATTTCTCTAGGGGTAAGTATCTACTTTCTGCCCCGAGAAGAGTTTTGCTGACACAGTAAACATGCAACTATTACCGATCTTGTTGCTTGAGTAGTACGGCCCTGATTGCATGCTCCGATACCGCGAGGTAAAGGAAGAGTTCCTCATGCTTAAGTGGGGTGGAAAGTAAAGGTGGTTGGGTCAGGTATTTCTTCAAATCATTGAGGGCTTAGTCACATTCTGGAGTCCATTTGAATTGTTCTCGTCTTTTAAGAAGCTGGAAGAATGGCTGGCACTTATCTGATGATCAGCTGATGAACCTGTTGAGTGTTGCTGCCATTCCAGTTAGCTTTTGTACTTTCTTAGCATTCTTCTGGGCCTGAACGCTCTAGATTGCACTAATCTGTCGCGGATCCACCTCAATGCCCCTATATGTAACTAAAAACCCCAGGAACTTACCCGAGCTGACTCCGAAGATGCATTTCGAGGCATTTAATCTCATTTTGTACTGCTTCAAGATGCAGAGTACTTCTTGTAAATCTTCCAGATGGGACTTGTTGACTTTGCTTTTTACCACCATATCATCGATGTAGACTTCCACAGTGCTGCCGATCTGTTTTTTGAATATTTTGGTGACCAGTCGCTGGTATGTAGCTCCGGCGTTCTTCATACCAAAGGACATAACTTTGTAGCAAAATATACCCCTTGGAGTGATGAAGGCCGTTTTCTCTTGGTTGTCAAGATGGAGGGGAATTTGGTGATACCCCCGGTAAGCATCCAAGAAACTCATCCTCCCGAAGCCAGCTGTTGCATCTATGAGCTGGTCGATCTTGGGGAGCGGGAAAGGGTCCTTGGGGCATGCTTTGTTTAGATCAGTGAAGTCCACACAAACCCTCCACTTGACGTCCTTCTTCTTGGCCACCACTGTGTTTGAAAGCGAGGTTGGGTAGTGGATTTCCCGAATTGCCCCAACCTCCAAAAGTTTTTTAGTTTCTTCAATAACGGCGTCCACATGCTATGTTGCCGCCCTCCTCCCTTTTTGGACCACAGGTCGGCATTTTGGGTCAATATTTAGCCTGTGGCAGGCAACTTCGGCATCAATCCCTGGCATATCATAAGTAGTCCAGGCGAACACTTCAAGGTAATTTGTCAATAACTCGATCAGAGAGTGCTCCTCGTTTTTGGATAAGGATGTGCCGATAACGAAGTACTTATCATCTTGCCGATCGATGTGTATCTTCTTTAGGTCCTCCATAGCCTTGCTCTCCGGCGTCTACCCCACGTCGTCGATAGTAGGACTGTCTTTGTACAGCTCCATCATCTGTACTTTTTTGGCCTTTGTCCTTGTTGTGCATGCTGTCAGAAAACACTGTTTGGTAGCCACTTGATATCCCCTTATTTCCCCCACTCCACTGAGGATTGAGAATTTGATCAGTTGATGGTTGGACGAGGGGATAGCTTTCATAAGATGTAACCAGGTTCGTCCCATGATAGCATTGTAGGGGGAAGGCACGTTGATCACTAGGAATTATGTCTACAATGTAATTCCGCCAGCAGTCACTGTAATCGTTACCTTCCCCATAAGCCAAACTAGATCTGAGCTAAATCCGACTAACGGGTTGAGAAATGACTGGAGGTCGGACTCCTTGAGCTCTAATTTTTTGAACAGGCTATAATACATGACTTCGGATGAACTTCCTTGGTCAATGAGCAGTCTTTTTACGTCACAGTCCGCCATTCTCAGTGTTACAACCAAGACGTCATTATGAGGGGTCTGCACCCCCAGGAGGTTTTCATCAATGAAGGTAATAGACGCAGGGCCATCACCGACCTTGACTTTCTTGCTCGGTGGTGGTATCTGCATTACTTCCCTCAAGTGTGCAGCCTTTTGTATTTCAGCCCGGTATCTATGTGGGTTGACGGTTCCTGATTCGGCTGAACCGTGCAGCACATTGATCACTTGGACCAGTCTCGCTTCAATCTCCTTCTGGGGGGCATCTTCCACCCGCGGTTGCTCGGCCTCATTTTTTGTTTTGTCCCGATCAATAAATTGGTTGAGATGACCAGCCTTGGCCAACTCTTCTAGGTGGGTCTTGAGATGCCGACACTGCTCCGTTTCATGCCCCTTCTCGCGGTGGTAGGAACAGATCCTCTTTTGGTCCAGGGACGCTAGGTCTCTGCCCAACTTCAGGGGCCACTTGAAAAATGGTTTGTCACGGATCTGGGGCAAGAATTTATAGATTGGGTCCTTAAAAACTATGTAAACCCCCTCATTCACCTTTCTTCCCCGATTGTTGTCTTCTTGTCACGGTTTTTTGGCCTCCTTCTTGTCTGTCTTCTCAACGACAATGTTGACCTTTACCAAACTCGGCTGTGGCACATCTTCGTCTAATCTTGCGTAGCGCTCAATTCTTAACATCAATTCCTGTATGGTGAGGGCCAGCTTCTTCATCAAAGACTGCCGCAAGCGATACTCCCTAGGAAGGCCGATTTTGAATTGAGTCACGGCCAGTTGTTTACTGCACTCGTCAATTTCGTTGTAAGCCTCCCAGTAACGTCGTGCGTACGCCTGTAATCCTTCCCCTTCTTCTTTCTGCAAGGTCAACAAGAAATTGACCTCCTTGGGCTGCATGTTGTTAGCTATGAAACGAGTAATGAACAGCTCGGCAAGTTACCTCCAATTTGACACGGATTTGGATGGTAACTTGTTGAACCATCACAAGGCTACATCCCCCAAACTAGAGGGAAAGATTTGGCACAACAATGCTTGGTCATCACCATCATCTGCTTATAATGCCAAACATGGTTAACTGGGTTAGACTTCCCGTCGTACAAAGTGAACTTTGGTGGGGTGAACTTTCGAGGAATTTCGTGGGACTCAATCTCCTCTGTGAATGGTGTGGATGCAATCTGGTCCATAGCCTTTTTGATCAGATTAGGGGTTGTGCGGTCTTTGGTATGCTGTTTCTTATCCTCCAGCTTTTCATTGAACCATTTCTCCCAATCCTTTCGCTGCCGATCTCTTCTGCACGCTCGTCATTTGGCAGAGTCTTGCTCCTCCCTCTTCGACGATCTATTCGCCTATCGTCGCAATGCCCAATGCTACAGGTGTAGCTTCCTCTTACTCGCGACACCGGAACGTCCCTGCTTCTTATGATTCTTTCATGGTTTGGGGACCTTTCTCTCCCACACCTGTCTTTTTTGGAGATTGCCTCCCTCATGACCCGAACTTGAGAAGTGAGGTAAGCAATCTCTTTGCCGCGCCGTCGAATCTCCCTTTCGGCCGAACGAAACGTATCTGTCGCGCCCAGATTTTTCGCACTCGAGGAATACTCACACAAGTGGAAAAAACGCTGTACTCTCTCATTAGAACTCACCCTCCTAGAAGAATGAGTGCGACTAGGTTTGAATTGAAAAATTGGTTTGAATAAAGGGCTTTTGAAGAATATTCGGAGTCGCCACCTAACTTGATTAAGGTGAGTTAGGTCACCTAAAAACTAAGAATAATTCGAAGACTACACTTAGGGTTTTTGAAAAAAGTTTTGAAAGTATCACCTCAAGAGAGGGTTTTTAAGAAAAACAGGTTGTTTGGCAACCTTTGAAAAACATTTAGCCCTTTTTGAAAAATAACTCCTTTTGGTCTTTGAAATCAGTGATCTAAGTTCGAAGGTTGGTTACGTGTAGGGAAGATGCACTAAGCTATCACCCTACCCCGCCCTTTCGGTACCTACATGTCAATCTACCCTAGATTCACCTATGAGAGTCTTCAACTAACTATTGGTCAATCCTATCCATTTTAGAAAAACAATGTTTAAAAAGAAACTAACATGATGCATGGTATGCAAGTGTAAAGAAAGAAAATTGAAAAATAGATTTAGAAAGAGATTGATTTGATTTGAAAATAGATTTGAAGAGATGGAATTGAAATTGGAAAGTTTAAAAATTTGGAAATAGAAATTTAAAAATAGAAATTTTGAAATTGGAATTTTGAAAGTAGATTGGAATTTGGGATTTGAAAATATGGAGACCGCACCCATGAGGGTGGAATTGAAAGTTTGAAAAGTGTTGTGACCGCACCTATGAAGGTTGCCTACGTATCCCTTTGGGGGAATCAGGTCAGTCGTAGTTTGGACCGGAGTCCGATTGAAAAGAGATTGATTTGAAGAGAGATATTGGATTGGAAGAAAGAGATTGAATTGAAAATTGGATTTGATTTGAAATTAGAAGAGGAGATTAGAAACTGAAATTGAGAAGACTGGACTTTGATTTGAAGAGATAGATTTGGACTTGTTTTGAAAAAGAGAAGGTTTGAGAAAACCTAGACTTAGGAAAGAGAAGAGACTTAGGAAAGATTTGACTTGACTTGGAAGGTTTAGGAAATTAGGAAAGATTGGATTTAGAAAATGTTCAGATTAGGGAAAAATTAGGAAAGTTCTGAATTAGGAAAGTTTCATTTTTGGGAAGTTTTGAAATTAAGAAAGTTTGGAAATTGGAAAGTTTTGAAAATTGGAAAGTTTTGAATTTAGAAATGTTTTGAATTAGGAAAAATTTAGTTTAAGAAAGACTTAGAAAGTTTCAAGTTAAGAAAGTTTTGAATTTTGGAATGTTTTGAAAAAGGGAAGTTTTGAAAGTGGAAAAGTTTAGAAAATAAGAAAGTTTCGTCTTGGGAAAAGTTTGAAAAATGAAGGTTTTCAGTTTAGGAAATGTTTGAATTAAGAAAGTTTTGAGTTTAGAAAAGTTTTAGATTTGAAAAGATTTTGAAGTTTTGGAAAGTTTAGAATTTAGAAAGATTTGAAATTTAGAAAGTTTAAGATTTAGAAAGTTTTAGGGTTTTAGGAAATCATGAGATTAGGAAAGGTTTGAGTTTAGAAAAAGTTTGAAAAATTAGATTTGGAAAGTTGAGATTTGGAAAAGGGGTAGGATTAGGAAAGGGTTGAATTAGGAAAGATTTTTATGTTCAAGTTTTGGAAACTTAAGATTTAGGAAAGTGGAGGATTAGGAAGGATTTGAATTAGGAAAGATTTGGATTTGGAAGGGATTAGATTTGGTTTCTAAAAGAAAAGATTTGATTTTGTTTCCAAAAACGGAGGACGGGATCTAGTTTCCTAAACGGGGAGATTTGATTCGGTTTCCTAAAGGGAAGATAGGATTTGGCAAGGATTTGGAAAAGGAGATTCTAGAAACCCTAGATTTGAAAAATTATAGTTTTGACGTAGAAAAGAGGTTTTGGAAACATGTATAGTTTGGATGTGAAAACAAGAGGTTTTGGAAACCTAGGTTTGGGGCAAAGTTTGAAAATCATGTTTTTGGAAAGAAAATTAGGGTTTCCTAATGGTTAGCTCTAGGGCTTGACTTGGGCTCTAAGGAAAGAGTTTTTGGAAAGTGCGTTTTTAGAAACGAAGGTTTTCTAGAAGGGAATCCTAGGGAGGAATTTTTGAAAAGTGAATTTGAAGAGGGAGTTTTTGGAAAAAGATTTTAAAGAGAAGGAGTTTTGAAAAGTGTGTTTTTAGAAACGTAAATTTTAGAAGGAAAATCCTAGAGAGGAAATTTCTAGAAGGAAGATTTTGGAAAGAGAGTTTTTAGAAAGATTTTTGGAGAGAGTTTTTAGGAAGGTGAATCTAGGGAGTGTTTTTAGAAAGTGAATTTTTAGGAAAAGATTTTGGAGAGGAGTTGAAAAAGAGAGTTTTGAAAAATAGATTTTGGAAGGGAGTTTTTGAAAACAATTTTGAAGAGGAGAGTTTTAGGAAAGTATGTTGAAACAGAGATTTTTAGGAATGGATTTTTAAAGAGAAAGTTTTTTGGAAAGTATGAAAACGTCTCACTTTCCTAAAACGATTCTAGCCATAAGAGGGCTAGAACCACTTTTAGGAAAGCGGTTTTGAAAACAATAAGATTTGAAAATATAGACCAAAAAGATCACTTTTAATGTAACACTTTTCCAAAGCAACCCTAGCCATGGAAAGGCTAGAATCACCCTAGAATTGTGGTTTTGAAAACAAGTTTTTAAAAAAGAGATTTTGATGCAATTTTGAAAACAAGTTTGAAAACGTTTTGAAAAACAACTTTGAAAACGGTTTTGGAAGATGCAAGACTATGATATGCACAATGCAATTTGGGGTCGTGAACATACAAGGTTAAGGCTTCACCACATAATCAAGGGGGCCGGACCCACGTGGTCTCTGGTTAGACTAGAAGAAAGCCCCCGACACGGTGACTCTCCAATAGCCCAATCCTACACATGGACCGGGAATCCCTTTATTTCAAGCATGCAAAGAAAGGGGGGGAAAGAGATGGGGGATTAAAATAGAGAAAACCCAAGTGGGTTGGAGAGAGAAGAGAGAGGGGGGAAGTGCGGAAATTTAAATAGGGAGCCTACCGTATGTCTTGTTTATTTTGTGCGTCGTGCTGTCTTCGGTCTTCGGTCTTTGTCTTGATCTTCTTCTTCAACCTTTAAGGGTTGTCTTCAAGCTTTAGATGGCAGCTCTTCAAGTCTTCAAAGGATGGTTGAAGGCTAGTGTATGAGTGTATGGGGGAGTGTATAAGTGTATAGGAGACTAGAGTTTGTGTATGGGGGCTAGGGTTTGGATAACCTAAGGAGGCTAGGGTTTGGGGAGTGCTCGAGCTCTGTATATCAAATTATATGATTTTTAGGTTAAGTTTGCAGACCCCTTTCACGTTGAATGAGGCTCTGTATTTATAGAGGTTGGACAAACCTAGCGCCTGTTGCAGTGGCGCTAGGGCAACATTGCTCTTGGCGCCACTAGGAGTGGCGCCAGGCCAATTCTTGGCTTGGCGCCACTAGTAGTGGCGCCAGCCAGTTAGGAAACTTTATAAGTCGGCAAGCAACGTATCTTTGACTAGATTTGGGCGCCTGTACTAGTGACTACCATGCAATTTTTAGCTTGGCTTCACTAGGAGTGACTCCGGAAAGTCCGGGAATGATTTGAGGGAACCGGGAGTGACCCGGAAGGCCGGAAAGGAGCAGGAACACTTAAAATAGTGCCCTGGAGGTATTTGACTTGAAAAGTGAAGACAAAATGTGTCGGAAAGGTTGACCGGGCTTTTAGGGGCAAAACGGTCAATCGGAACGGGAAACTGCCAAGACAAACTCGGACTGTCCCGGAAGAAGACTTGGGATCTGGAAACATTATTTAGAATGTTTCCAGAGATTTCTGGTTTGATTCCCAGAGCCGGTGTGGTCGGAAAAGGAGACCGGCCCACCAAAGGCAAAACAGTCATTTTGTACCGGGTTTGCCGGAACTGACTCGGAATGATTCGGAGAGGTAAAGGAAGGTTGAGAATACTATAAAAAGTATTCTTGGGACATTACCGGTTTGATACCCAGAGCCGGTGTGGTCGAAGAAGGAGACCGGCCCTCCAGGGGCAAAACGGTCATTTTGTACCAGGTTGGCCGGAACTGACTCGGAATGATCCGGAAAGGTAAAGGAAGGTTGAGAATACTATAAAAAGTATTCTCGGGACATTACCAGTTTGATACCCAGAGCCGGTATGGTTCCCGGGGCATTCGGATGCTTAGGGGCAAAATGGTCATCTTGACCGAAAAGTCTCGGAAAAGGCTCAAGGGACAGTTTGGTCATTTTTCACCAAAGTGGGTTAACAAACACTGGTGTTGACCTGGGTTTTGAGTGTTTCCGCCACTCTAACGGCGGTCGTCGTGACATAGGGGTTTGTTGCCAATTCCCTATATCGACCTATTTATGAGTATTTCCGCTACTCTAACGGTTTTGTGAGTAGTTTCGCTACTCGGACCGTCTCGAGGAATAAACTGTCTCGAGAGAAGGATTGGAAAGGGGACTTACCGTCTCCGAAGAGACGTACCTGGATTGGAACCGTCTCGAGGAATAAACTGTCTCGAGAGTGGGGTTGGAAAGGGGTCTTACCGTCTCCGAGGAGACGTGCCTGGATTGGAACCGTCTCGAGGAATAAACTGTCTCGAGAGTGGGGTTGAAAAGGGGTCTTACCGTCTCCGAGGAGATGTGCCTGGATTGAAACCGTCTCGAGGAATAAACTATCTCAAGAGTGGGGTTGGAAAGGGGTCTTACCGTCTCCGAGGAATAAACTGTCTCGAGAGTGGGGTTGGAAAGGGGTCTTACCGTCTCCGAGGAGATGTGCCTGGATTGGAACCGTCTCAAGGAATAAACTGTCTCGAGAGTAGGATTGGAAAGGGGTCTTACCGTCTCCTAGGAGACGTGCCTGGATTGGAACCGTCTCGAGGAATAAATTGTCTCGAGAGTGGGGTTAGAAAGGGGTCTTACCGTCTCCGAGGAGACGTGCCTGGATTGGAACCGTCTCGAGGAATAAACTGTCTCGAGAGTGGGGTTGGAAAGGGGTCTTACCGTCTCCGAGGAGACGTGCCTGGATTGGAACCGTCTCGAGGAATAAACTGTCTCGAGAGTGGGATTGGAAAGGGGTCTTACCGTCTCCGAGGAGACGTGCCTGGATTGGAACCGTCTCGAGGAATAAACTGTCTCGAGAGTGGGGTTGGAAAGGGGTCTTACCGTCTCCGAGGAGACGTGCCTGGATTGGAACCGTCTCGAGGAATAAACTGTCTCGAGAGTGGGATTGGAAAGAGAAGAGAAAGGACAATGCCCCTAAGGGCATTTTGGTCATTTTGCCTCTATTTGGGCCTGACAAGCCCGCGAAGCGATGGAAAGACGGAATTTGGACCTAGAGAATTGGTTTCGATAGGAATATGCCCACAATGACTTGAAAACAAGTCTGGACGAAGTGTAGACTGTCGAGTGGTCAAAAATAGGGTGTTTACAGTATCTTCACTTGGGACGCGTCCACTGGAGGGTGATGGGGCAAGGTCCCGGTGGTGGTTTCTGCGAAAATTTTGCCCCCTGATATAGTCTAGGTTCCTCTGCAGCCTGTCTTGTGCTTCCTAGTGGCTCTCAGCAGGGGTTTGTATTTCCAACCTCAATGTTTTGCCTCGGTGCCAATCTAATGGGGTAGATTGGCAATGCGTCAAACTGGTTCAATCTTTGCTAGAGGAGGCTCCGTTACCTCATTCATTGTGGTTCTCTCCTCTTCTCCTTCGATCATTTAAACTTATGGTTATCTCAGCCTTCCCATAGACGACGCCAATTGTAAGTCGGATTTTTCAGGAAGGCCTAGCCGATCATTCAAGCCAATGTCGATGAGTCCAAACTCACTGCAAGAAAGGGAAGTTAGAATAGGTCGACCCTTAGTGGGCCGATCACACTCCGATGATTAAGTTAGCAAGCTTAACCAAGAGTTGAATAGATAAAAGTAGTGTCTACTTGAAGTTAATTGTCCATACCTGGCTCTTGATGGCTTGGGTATTTATAGTGTGATCGATAGAGTGTTTTGCTCTTACCTTACCAGCAGGTCATCATGGCTTTCTGTGTAGGCATCATCATACGCCGCCGACTGCTCGCATGCAGGGCCTGTCTTACCGTCATTGAAGAATCTGGTTGATCGGACATGCAAGTCGAAGTCGCGTGGGGAGCCACTGGCGCATTTAATGCGGGTCAACTCCGCATTTAATGTTCTGAGATCACTAGCGGTTTGGGCTCACCTTTCGCGATTTGGGCCAAGGTCGGCAACAGGTCTGCAGCTTGGGCCGAACCGCTCTTTAGTGCTGGATTTAGGCCGCCCAGCTTTGATTTGTGTTAGTTGGGCCTAACCAATAGATTGGGCCGTGTGTATTTACCCCACAGTTCTAGACTCAAAATCTAGGTTCTCATCATATAATAAAAGAAATGACAATGAGATCCATCATAAACAAATGAAAACATATTTATAAGAGTAGATCTTATCTCTGAGTTTTATTTGTGCAAATGAAACCCATAAAAAACAAATTTATAATTCAATCGGTAGATTATGAATTATGGAGAATTATAGTAAATGGTCCCAAAACCCCTACGAAAAGTGTAGAAAGGATTGATATCCCTAAACCCGAATTCGAATGAGATGAGGATGATTTGAAAATATTGTAATCTAATGCCAAAGTCATGAATATTTTATATTGTGTACTTGATTCTAACAAGTTCAGCTCGTCATACTAATAGAGAAAATTAGTGATGAAAAAAATGTTATGGTGGGTCACACTGGGAGAAAGAAGTAGTGGAAATGGAGACAAACACTGGCCAATATATATTAGGGTCAATTACACAAACATTCCTTCAACATTTTAAAAATACAGGAACTTCCCTCAATCATTTTAAATTTACAGTGACCTCCCTTACTTCTTAATTTCATTAACAAATTTCCTATTCCGTTCAATTGTTGTCAATTATCAAAGCAGAAAAGGGCAACGTAAGCAACATAAAAAAGTGATATGTCTATTATACCCTTTTTTTAACATGGAAGATGTAAAAAAACCATTTGTAATATTATTTTCATAAAATTTTTCTTTTTAAAAATTATGAAAAATAAATTAAATATTTTTATTTTCTCTTTCCTCATTCTTCTACAACTACACAATGCATTTGTGGCTACCCCTAACATCTTGCCTCTACCCTCAATCGCCATTATTGTAAATACATGCCACATCCATATGCATATATAAAGAGAGAAAAAAGATCATGATGTTGAAGAAGAGAAATTCGAGGTTGCTGGAATGGGCTTGGGAAGGGGTGGCGGAAGAGCGATGGGGCGAAGTGGAGTGGGAAAGTCCTGTACATGGCACGGCCATAGCTGGAGGGGCTGTAAGGTGGCTTCCAACGGGGGAGGGGCTGTGGAGTGGGATGGCGATGTAGATTTATAGATGATCTTTCATAGATGTGAGGTGCAGAAGGTTTGGGGTGGTCGATTAGGATGATCTCTTCTTCAGCGCCATGATCTCCTCATCTATATTCATCCCAAGCTCTTCGACGATGTCATCGTTTAGTTCTTCCTGAATTGAAATAACCGAATTTCATTGAATTACAAAAACTGAGCATTAGTCTCTAGATAAGGCTCCGGATAAAGATGTGCTCAGCATCTGGGGTATACCCATATGCAAAATGTTAAGAACTTGATTTGGTAGGTGGATATGGGGAATACCCAAATGCAAAAAAGTTGGTGACAATGGGTGGATTTGGCCGAAGAGGAAGAAGGAAGAGTGAGAGATGGACGGGGAGAGAAGATTGCCGGCAATGGGTGGGTTTGGCCGGAGACGAAAAAGAAAAGTGAGAGATTTTTTTTATATTTTATCTTTTTAAAGCTAAGGATAAAATGATCATTTAACAGCTTCCGTTAACGGCTTTTACCCAACGTTAGATGAAAGGAGAATTTTGTTAATGAAATTCTAAAGTAAAGGATGCCAGTGTAAATTTGAAATAGTTGAGTAGGGTCTCTGTATTTTTACAAATGTTCAGGAAAAATTTGTGTAATTTATCTTATATATTAACATATATTATTGTTTTAAATAATTATATTTGTTATTGTGATTTGGACAGAGTTATCAATTGTCATTTTTGCCTTTGAAAAGTTAGTAAATGGCCGTCACATGAGCTCTCTATGTTTTCTTTGCAGATGGAAGTTAACAGAAGGGCAACGTTGCAACTTTTTATAAATATGAGAATTTAATTATAATTTTTATGACAAATCCTGAAGTCAATTTTATTTAAACTGCAAAGGTGTTAAGCATAATTTACCCTTATAAATTAATCCAGCTGTAGGTAAATAATTGAACTCCAAAATGTCAGATAAGTATGAAATTATAATTATCATTACGAGCACACCTCATAAACTATAATTCGATATCACTATACCCTCTAAACTTTAAAATGTAATAAGTTGACTCTCTAAATTATCAATTTATATCAATCAACCTCTTCTATTAGCAATATATGAGCGAGTAGATTAAAAAATATCATGTATCTTGTACATGTTCACAAAAGTTCATTTTATACATAAATTATAATTTTTTAATAATAATTGTCTAATACTTGAAATATCTCTTATATTGTCTCTAAATTTACTTATCATTTTAAGGGACATTTTAGTTATTAAGAAATTATTATAATAAGAGAAAATCAATTTAGGTATAAAACTATACTTTTATAAACATGTACAAGTCGAATAACAATTTTTTGTCTATTTTCCTAACATATTGTAATATGAGGAGTTGATTGATACAAATTGGTAATTCAAGAGGTCATTTTGTTAAATTTTACAGTTTAAGGGATGTGGGGACCTTAAAGGCCGTGGGTGTATGTATGCCATTTGGAAAGTATGACAGTCACTCAATGAACATCGAAGCAAGCAGAGAGCGAAATGAAGAGGATTAATGGTAACCTAAGAGAGAGACAGAGAGAGAGAGAGAGAGAGAGAGAGAGCAATGAACCAGAGAATCCCCTTGACATTTGATGATGAGTTGATATCTCGTGTATTTGAAGGAGGGAGGAGGCCTTTATATAGACAACCTGGATGGGACAACCCGTGGAAGGAAGTCCCTTTCATCGTGGGTGGAGGGGACAATTCGTGGAGAAATGTCCCAACCAGCCCTCCATCCAGAATTCTGTCGAGGGCAGTGTGACATTCCGGATGTAGGTATTAAGGTCCTTTGTCTCTTCCTCCTTGATGATGTCATCAAAGCATCTTGGGGTCTCTCTCTCATTGTGGTTGGTCAGGGAGACCCCTATAAGGAGAGGATTTACATCTTGACGAACCCATGAATCCTAGTATCCAAACCACAAATCCCTAATGGTCTCTTGTGGAGGGTCATGGCTGGCTGGAGGAGTGCCATGACTCATGCTGGGGAGGTACATCCTTAGGTTTTGCTCAAGGCTCGAAGATTAGAGTTATCGGACTACTGCCCGAGAATCCTAGGGGCAAGGTAACCCAAATATAATGAAGAATTCTTGGGTGCAACCTTATGCTCAAGATGGGATGGTAGGATAGGATAAAACCCAATTTAGAATTGTGCCTCTTGGAGAAGCGCAAGTTTGATCATCGCTTTACTTTAGTTTGGGAATAAGTTTTGAAAAGTCATTATTAGGGGAATAAATTTGAATTTTGAAGTTACTTTGGACAAAAAAAACCAAGAATATCAGCTGAAAATAATCTCCACAAGCAAATGTATTCATTCCTTAAACGAAAGCGTCACGCAGTATATTTTAAAAAAATTGATGTGTTTTATTATTTAATGTTTGAACTGATTTTGATGAATTAATGCATTTTCAAGAGTTAAAAGTGAAAAGTTTCTCACCTTAATTTTTGAAGAATAAATAGGAATTTTTAGATGACATGCCAAAACAAAAAAACGCAAATACATTAATAAGTAGGTATAAATATAACAAACCAATAAGGGAAAGTTTTTGGAGTGGTTGTATTGCCATAAAAGAAACAAAGAATAAAAGGAAAGAAAATGGGGTCAAATCCAGTCACGGGTCTGGCCCGATAGATTTTAACTCAACTCAATTGACATGCTTAATTAAGGTGTTACTTTGAGATAGCCGCTTTAACCCGCCACTCGTTTCCACCCAACCCGAACCTTCTGCACTCGCCTATTTTGCTAGCCCTTCTTCGTCCAGCCAAACATAGCATTGGCAAGAGCCAGAGGTAAAGATCCGCGAAGTAACCTTTTGAACTAGTTGAACCACTGACCATTTTCATTGTGAAGTAATCTCTGGAACCTGTGGAACCGATGACCTTTTTGATCTGAGGTAAAGTTTCTTGAAGTAACCTCTTGAACATGTTGGATCGGTCTTATTTGACAACAATGTTAAAAAATGTAATCTGCTCTTTACTGGTAAAAGGATGCTTGGTTGAATACCTTTATCGCTAACGGACCCCATTGTGACTGATCTTTTTCGAAATGCATAAATTTATGATAATAAAGTTTCTACATGTTTGCTACTAAATGATTACGAGCTCAAAAGTCACTAGGAAAAAGAAAACATGTTTGAAAAATAAGAATGACGAACATCAATCACGGTAAGCATGAGTTCAGAAGTATGAATAAAGCATATATACATAATATATATATATATATATTACCCCACGTTCAAAAACAATTAAATTGAAACTGCAGATCCAATCCAGATCATATTTGTTAGAGAGATTGAAATACATATGAAAATGGTTCAAGAATTTTGTATTTGTTGAAGAAAATTAGCACATAAAATCAAGATTACCTCATTCCAATTCAGCTCTAGATAGGCAATAAAAAGGTGCCTTGGTTGGCCTAATCATCACAATCTAGCGTTCGTTTCGTCTTGATTGAATTTTTTGCATGATCGACAAAAACGCTAAATTATTTTGATGAAGCTTTGGCAATAGTATGGTTAATCCAATCACAAAGTCAATATTTTTCTTGACTTTTTGACTAAGATCACCTATAGGGTGAAAACTAATTAATCACCTAACTGATTTTCTGTGCAATAATATTTTAAGGGGATCTTATATAGTAATTCGAATTCATTTTCACGATAAGAAAAGAGACAAGCCAACTTGTAATCAATAATTTAGTGAAGATAGAGTTACTGTGATGATAGTTGTAAAGTTAACCCAAGATTCTTGAGATGATTGCTAATAATAACCTTCTTTTTTATTATTTTTTTTTAGACATGCAAATATAAAAAAATGTCATTGCCAAGACACTCTTGTGTAAGGCATAATTAACTTCGTTATGAAAAAAAGTCTCTAATCAAACTATGGATTATGCATTTATTTGTTTGAATTATTAATTTCGTGGTAGATTTTTAGATAGGCAGTGGGATCGAGATGAAGTATGTCAAATGTATGCCTATTTGCTAGCGACAAACGTAGCATTAGCGAGAAACAGAGGTGAAGCTTCAGGAGGTGGACTACGGGTAGACTTTGAATCGCTCTTATTTTCCTACTTATACCCTCTTCGCTCGAAGCAGAGAGTACAATAACACGTCGATGTCCGACGATCAACGCTACCTCTGGACAGAAAATCCTACGTTCTATGACATCTACGGTGTCATAGATGATTTACCTGCCGATTTCCAAACATACGTGCAGCAGAGGGAGCTGCTCTACTGGCGTACTGAGTATGACTTTTGCGTTTACGATTATAATTATGTTAGACGTGTTTTTTGGAGCCGAGAACGTCCTCCGGATCGCTGCTCCCGTGAGTTTTTTTTCTTTTTTTTCTTTTCTCTCTCTCTCACTCGCTCGACCGCTCTCTAACTCCTCCTATTACGGGGCAGCAATATATATATATTTATATATATGTTATAGGTTTATGATTTTATGTACCACCTGCTTTTCTTGTGGTACATTACTTTACTCTTTCTGAGATTTTGTTCATTTTGCCCCTTTTTTTTGGCTGCTAAATTTGCAAAATAACAATAAATAATACAGAGAGAAATTATGCCATTGCCAATCGGGAGATTACAGAGAAGATAAAATCCCTGCTTGGAAAGCTGGAATTCCGGGGACACTTTCTGATTCAGTATTGGAAAGCCATAGAAGAAATTGGGGGGGCGAGGAGGAGGCGTTTACTTACAACTCAAGATCAACCTTTTTGTCTTATCACCCCAAATGATCTTTTATTATTTGATCCCAAAACCAGTGAACAACAACTTTGTTCCCATAGGTTGATGTCTCTAGGACATAAATTTTATTGGATGATGATGAGGAGGACAGTGAAGAAGAAGACCTTGGACTTCTCGGCCGTGTGTTCCGGCATCAACAGCCGGAGGCTACTCCCGATGTGCGGTGTTACTCCTCCAAAGAATATCCACTCTGTGATCGTACTGTAGATAAGTTGGGATCTTTGGCTTTGCCAGTGTTTTCACCTTCGCCTTCACCTTCTGGGGGGTGCTGCTCATGTGTTGGTGTACTTCAGCTAGTACAACTTGACGGTTGTTTTTATCCTTCCCTTTATAAAAAAGAGATTTGTAGTACGCTTGAGGTTGGTACCCTTCTAACTCCCCATATTTTGATTTTTCTTTTAGAACGGTGGCTTCTTCTATTTTCATGGAGCTGGAATTATTTTATTTATTTTTTTCTGTTCCATTTAATAACTTGTCAATTCATTTAATTAATGGTTCCGCTGATTTTATGCCATTTAGATAAGAGTGTGCAATATATGTTTCAATTTCACTGCAGGATGTAGGTCTGAAATATTCACAGTGCAATCATTTGTATGGGCAGGTAAGTGGCAAAATGCAATGCAAATTGTCTAATCTGGTACTCTTTCGTTTTTCTTCATTAGGTACTGTAGCTAACAAAAATATGTTCATGAAACTGCTTTCAAACTAGAACAAGGACATGGATGAAGCTCTTGAACGTACATTATTGGAAATCAAAGAGCTGCTGGAAGTGGTGTGTACAACTCATGGTCTACCTTTGGCTCAGACTTGGGTCTTCTGCAGGCTTTGCACTGCTGTATTCACTAGCCGTGGCTTCAATTCCAAAAGTACGGCAGAATATTATAGTAAGGCAGGGGCATCTTCTTTTTTAGATGCCTGTGCTATGCGTCACCTACGAAAGGGGCAGGAGTTGTTGGCAAGGCACTTTCGTCGCATAATTTGGTCTTCTGCAAAGATACTACCCAATTCAGCGTAACTGAGTACCCCTTCCTACACTATGCAAGCTATTGGGGACTTACTAGCTGTTTTGCAATTTGTTTGGGTAGTATTACGGGAGATGATGTTTACGTGATAGAGCTCTTTATGCCCCTAAGCTACATAGAATGCAAGGATCCACAGAACATCTTGGTCCCAATATTAGCAACATTGAGGCAGCATTTCCATAGTTTTAGGCTTGCTTCTGGAGGAGAACTAGGAGATTTACCTATTGAAGTTATTGATTTTTCAAAGGATGACAAACTTGATCCCTTTATGATTCCCCAAGTTGCAAGATCTCCAGAGCCTAAAAACTTGGAGAATAATGGAGGAGAGGTGGTGTTGCTAGAATCATCAGATGAACAATTAATGGAAGTAGATGCTATACACAGTGGAAACAAAGCGGTTAGTATAGCAGAAAAAAGCAACATTGCTGTTACTTCCTCACAGCAAAAATCCGTATTTAACTCATCGCGGAAAAAACACAGAAATGCTGGAATTCAAATTAGTTTAGGGGATGTACAGAAACAGTTTGGAAAGAAACTTGATGATGCTGCGGAAAGCCTTGGCGGTGAGCTTACACACTTGGGAAAAATCGTTTGCTTGTGATCTTGCTCTTATTATTTCCAACTAGCTAGATACTTGTAGAATATTCACGTTGTGCTTTTGGTAGTAGAAAACAGGAAGTCTTTTTTCTTATCTGGATTGTTCCTTTTGCAGTTAGCCGATCTACACTGAAGCGTGTCTGTAGAGAATATGGGATCTACTGGTGGCAATCTCAAAAGAGAAACAAGGATAAACACTCTCTCTTCCCAATGAAAATGAACCTGTCCAAGTTGTCACTCAACAACAAATCCAAGATTCTAGTCGGCCTCCAAAGGATAACCACTCTCTTCCCAATGAATCTGTTCAAGGTTTTGCTCGGAAACAAATCCAAGGTTCTAGTCGGCCTCCAATTTTTAATCCACCTCGTAAGAAAAGCAGGGCTGGTGCTGCTAGCACAAAGCTACATTTTGAGGCAGTGCAAGACACAAGTAATGTGACCATAAGCAAAATATAGAGGTTATTTTATTAGATTTGAACTCCCCATGTCATCAGGAATTGAAGAGTTTCAACAGCAAGTGGCAATGAGGCTGCCGAAACTAAAGAGCGGAACTTACAGTGTCACGTATCAAGATGATGAGAATGACGAGACTTTAATAGCTTGTGATAAGGACTTGCGGGACTATATTTCTTATTCGAGATCGCTGGGGAGTACTACACTCAAAATGGCACTTCAGCCAGTTATTAATTAACTCAATGTTAGCTCATATGTTTAGTTGGCTAAATTTCATAGACTAAAATAATTTCTTTATATTTTATAATTCTTCTATTTAATCATGGTTAAATATTTAGGAGAGTTTTTAAGTTACAAGAAATCAATACTAGTATATGAGCTGAAGTGTCTATCACAAGCATTTAAATATATTTAATTGTCTATTCATTTGAGCTCGTGCTAAAAAGTACTTGAATGATACAAAGGAGTATTGATTTTGTTTTTCAAGGGACGTCGATGGAGTTTGCCGGATCTCAACAAAAGAAACATAAAGAAGTGTTGGAATATTTGGTGTAAAACATCAACTTTGAGCAATTGTTAAGGTGGAATCCACATGTCCTTTTTAGTGGGTCTAAGATGTTTTGTGTTCTCCTCTATGAGGAGATGAAGAACAAGTATTTACTTGTTCAAATCCATAGAGATTTGAATGAGATAATGGCCTCCAAAGTAGATACCTTGAGTATGATTTTTGGATGGAACTAAAGGCTTGTACCACATTGATTTTCTATGAGAAAAATAATGGATATATAAAGCCTAAGTTTAAAGATGGGCTTGGACCCCAAGGGGCACCCCACTTTTGTGAAAGGGGAAGGACCACGGAACCCATGGGTTGACCCAATAAACCACACACGCGCGCCACCCGCCCATCCGGCTCAATTCAGGTGCGATTAAATTAATATTAAAATGCATTGGGCCGGTTTAATATTTTTGGACGCGGGTTGAACCGAACCGGTTCAAATTTAAATTCCAACGGTTGCGTCCCTTCCTAAGAGCGTGTTTGGCTGGCACTGTTTCGAAGGGGTGCGATTCTTTCTATATATAGAAAGATTCCCCCTTCGAACAGGACACAATTTTAATACAAGTTTTTTTGTCTCTCTCTCTCTTTCTCGGCTTCCGACGACGTGCCCAGATTCCGACGACGTTAGTGGCGAATGGCGAATCTCCGGCGAAGTATTGTCCAGATTCCGGCGACTGTTCCAAGAAAAATCTGACTGTTCAATCAGTCATTTCTCATGTTCGTTTCTGCCTTAGAAATTCTGTACGAATTTCTATCCAGGTTTCATCCGGTTAATTTCTTATTTTACCGATCGTGATTTCATATGTTCTGTGTGATAAATTTTAGTGAAAATTCTATCACTTTCTTCTGTGTTTTTATAGTGAATTTCAGTGCTGAAATTCTACAAAATGATTGCAGTTTTTCTGTGTAGAAAATGCAGTATATTCATTATCATATCATGTTAATTTTATCAGAAACGCCGTAGGTTTCTGTATGGAATTAAATGTCATAATTCTGTGTAGAATTAGACAAAAATTCCTCACTGTTTTATGTCATACATGATGCATATATTCCATACATTGAGAGAGTAAAATCAAAAGGTTGATTTACTAAATCTTGAATATTGTAGTGCTACTTATTCAAAATTGTGATCATTTTATCCTGGAGATAGACGTCCGTTCATCTCATGAGCACCTGTGTGGGGGACGAATCTATCTTAAGCTAAGAGTGTGTAACACTCGACTTGATCTCCCCTGCATCGCATATTTTATTATTTCATTATATAGGACTTATTGAATCTATCATATTACGTTATTTCACACACATTATGTAATATTCTTGATTTCACTTTATGGTGGCTACATGACAATAATATTACTATGCTTTATTTCATTTTATTGTGGCTACAGATTATATAGAAAACATTATACAACTAATATTTTTTTTCTACAAGAAGTTCATGTCCACGTTCCTCGTGGAACCTCGTTAGACCTCACTGAACTTTGCTAGAAGATATAGAATGCCCTATCTGGAAGAATGTATCTCGCTAAACCTTGGGGCCGCGAGATGCGCTAAATTTCTAGTCTTGGAAACTCATGAAAGTCAGTTTTGGCAATGGTTTTGACCATTATGAAACCTAGAAACTCTAATTCATCTCCACTATAAATATGATGCTATAGGAAGGCTAAAAGACAAGTCTAAGGAGACCAAAAACTTTTGAAGGAATTGATTGCACAATTGCTTTATATTCAAATGATTTTTATGAGAGCGGAGCTACTAAAAAAATTATTCTAAAGGTTTTTACATATCTTAAAGAAGCTCTCAACTAGATTCTTAAGAAGATCAATTTTTATCTTCGTTGATTGA
Source organism: Euryodendron excelsum (assembly GCA_033060915.1). Lineage (NCBI taxonomy): Eukaryota > Viridiplantae > Streptophyta > Magnoliopsida > Ericales > Pentaphylacaceae > Euryodendron > Euryodendron excelsum. Next base: position 10,012,188 of record CM065397.1, on the reverse strand, counting down.
TGTCTTGAAGGAATTCAAGACGATAGTGGATTTGAGTTCAGTTCTTAGAGGATTTTAAAGGTGTCGTGGAGCTCAACACTCAATCAAATATTGAAGAATAGTATTAAGGGATAAACACGTGATCGTAAGATTCGATCAATAGAAGAATAACATACCCGCAAGCGTGTGGATTCAACACCCATGAATTGGGTGTTAGAATAAAATTATTCTTTATTAACTTTTAAAACTTTATTTACATTATTTAATTATTCGGTTACAAGTTTTTATTACAAAGTTTATTACATCATTTGTTACATGGGGTTTAATGAGATGTTACAATATTCACTAGCTATTCATTAAGAAGTTTAATATCCATAACGGCTAGTTTCTTAAGCCTATATAAGGCTCTTATTTGATGATGTTAGATATATGAAAAAAGGTGACATACAAGAGTGATACATATAGAAAGACATGTCTGAGATACAAACATATATTTTAGCTACCATCTCTATATTTTTATATTGTGTTTTATGGACAACTGTGGTTGGGACAGTTCATTGTTCTCCCAGTAGGCGTGACTCCTGAAGAGATAAGCAGTGAGCAAATTGGGTTAAATCTTGGAGCAGCTGATGTTCGATTGTACCTTCACGTAGGAAGGCACAATTGCTTTAGAACAGTGATATCATGTCTCTCAATTATCACAGGTCAACTTTTTTGTTTTCTTTTAACTATATTTTATCATTCATCAAGTTATATTTTATTATGTTATAATTAGATTAATTCTAAAATTATTATTTATTTATGTTAATGAGAATTATATAATGTGTTTTTATGAAATTCTTCCAACAAACTAAAGCAACTGTTTGTTTAAAAAAAAAAAAAACTTTTCTGATCAAAAGGAGCAACTCTCATGTAAGGTGTCTAGGACATGTTGTGGTTCGATTTTGATTATATATATATATATATATATATATTTTTTTTTTTTTTTTTATGATGTCATTAGTGCTTAGTGGTCACTGTCTTTCTATCTATGTGGTGTGGCTTCGAGTTAAGATTAACCGTTTTCTATTTTATACTACTATTCAAAAGGAAAACTGCTCACTGTTTCTATTTTGCAACAATTATCTGCTGCTCTTGGTTCAGAACCTTCTTATATTCTTAATAGATTTTGCCTTATATTGTTCTTGTATTCTTTGATGGGTTATTGTAGACTAGGTTGTGGTTAATTACAGTTTTTAGCATGGAAGAGAATATTTGTTATCTACTTGAGATGTGACCGTTGCTAGCACATACAGTTAAATGGTTTGTAGGAATTGACTGTTAGAATCAATCTTGTCATATAATCGTATTTGAATGTGCCTACAAATACATACATATAAATTGATTATAATAATACCCAATCGAGCCAGATATTGCAATTATTGTAATAAATGAATTTTAACTGTTTTATAATTTTCTGTGTTTTAAATGAAAAGTCTTACCGTGTGATTATATGAATTGATATGTCTTACAATTTCTGATTAGTCTTGGTCAGTTACAGTTTTTTAAATATATTATTTGGACTATATATTACATTCAGCCATCCACTTTTAGTTTAAAGCATTTTAGATGCATCTAGATATTAATGTTTATTGTGTGGACCGGTTAAAAAAGAGTGGGTCTGACGTTGGATGTGAAAATTGAATTGGTAAATTGATTGTGGCTGTGAATGTCATGTCAACTAATTACTAGTGCTTTAAATACATGGACTGAAAGTTTATTATTTTACAGCCGTTCGAATGAATGTTGTAATAGCGAGATTCTATACACGAATTAGTACATTATTGATTATTGATTGGTGGTCTGTTACACTTGTTTTTATTCTAGTCTTTAAGTAGGAAATTAAAAGGCTATTTAATTTTTTATTACTTTATTATATATAACTGTTGTTAGTTGTTTGTATATGTTTATAAATGTACAAAGTGGGCATTGAAGTGCTATTAAACATTATTACAGCATATAACCGTTAATGAAGCATGCTAATTGAATCATATAAAATTTTAATATGCTGTGATTGTTTAGAATAGAATATTATTTCAAAAGTTTTGAATGGTGTGATCGATGTTGGTGTATCTTTGTCACATTCTGTTGTTTGTTTTTGAGTTATTTTCTTGTCATACTTAGCTTGAAGTTTGGTTAATCTGTTTTGTTAGATTTATGTTATTAGCTCAAAGCTTGAACTTAGTTAAGTTCAATTCATAGGCTGAAGTGGAGTATGTATTAGGAAAACAATGTGCCATGTGCTTATAGTAAACTGTAGAATCTGTTTTGTGCTGGAAAATTGGAGGACTCAGACTTCCAAAGCATATTTCACAGCTTGTTAGTAATTACTGTTGACTTGTTTTCTTAAAACCTAGCTATTTGTAGTTGGCTCAAAATCAGTTTAATATTTGATTTCTGTTTGGATCAATTTTGGACATTACGTTCCTATTCGTTAAAAAGCATGTTATTGATGAATGAATGGAGAATACATATTTTTGAAATATGGGGGTTGTGTTTATGGTTTTTATAAATATTTTGTTATGTGAAATTTCATTATTGGAAATTATGCTGACCTTGAGTATATGTTAGAGATTCTGCTTGGAAATTTTCCTATGTTCTTCCTTATTTATTTGAGAGTTCTCTATTACATTGCAAAGAAGTTTCTTGAATGGGAGTTATGCTCAAGGATACCGATTGCTTGTTTCTTATAGCTCAAAAAAGATTAAAATGTCTATTATTCTCTAATCTCTATTGCTATTATTCTTTAATCTCTATTGCCTGCTACTACAAAATTCTAAGGGCGTTCTCTATGATAATGAAAATTTCTTTATCAAGTGCTTATGTGCATCACATATGGTTTTTATAGTAGTATTCATATTCTTGCGTTGCAAAGGAATGTCTTATATATGAGAATGGTCGTTCTTTATGGTATTCTAAATTCTTATTGCTGAAGAAAGCAGAGATTTCTCTATTAATTTCTCCTATGGTATTCATATGGTCTTCTATGATATTTGAATGGTCTTTCTATGATATTCTATATATCTTATTGCTCAAGAAGATAAGGAAGATTATTATTCTCTATCAATGGTTTTCTTCACGGCTCAACTGGATACTGATTTTCTTTATATTTATTATGCTTTATCATATAGTATTCTTCATGGCATATTTATATATGAAGGCGCTGATGTCTATGGCTACTTTGGATTTGGCTTATATTTGTTGGCAGATCAAAATCATTATGAAGCGTATTCTCAGCGTGGATATTCTCTATGGACTAGCGTTAGAGACTAAATTCTTAATATATTGAGGCAGGCTTGAGAATCTAAAATGTTACATAAAATTAATTATCTCTAGACTAGCGTTTAAGGCTAACTCCTTTATATGTCCGAGGGGGGTCAGCATAAGCTCACAGGGAGTCACCTAGAGAAATAACCCATCTTCTGTGACTGGGAACCCCATGAAGACAATTTAACGGGTAAAAGCAATCCATATTGCGTGACTCAGTACCTAACACCATTACATAAGGAGACACTTAAGATGTTCTCCTGCTCATCCCTAAGACATTTGTACTGTGAAAATGTGAATTTTAAGGAAGGGTATTAACCCTGAATGAGTGCAAGGCGGGTAAACTCTCGCGAGGTATTCTCGTCACATGTACCCTTTAAGGATTCACCTAAGTAAGAGCCGTCGTGAGGCCGCGACTATGAAAATCGGAATATTCTCTAGTAACTCTCATAAGAATCAAGATCAGTGCATGGCCATAATTGCACCAACCCGCGAACATGTCCAATGGTCGGTACTGTGTATGTGACATGTTGAACTCTAGCTTAAAGGGTCTAGTTCAAGGTATAGTCTCACTATGATCCTTCAGAGGAAAACTGTTAACACTAAGTGAGGTTCAAGTCCAAAAGACACCTACACCTATTGCACAGTATTAAGGTTACCCAAACCTATTATATTTATTTTTGTTTATTTTAAAGTTTTGAAATTTGTAAGGGATTATTAGAATAAAATTATTCTTTTATTAAATTTTAAAACTTTATTTAATTTATTTAATTATTCGGTTACAAGTTTTTATTACAAAGTTTATTACATCATTTGTTACATGGGGTTCAATGAGGTGTTACAATATTTATTAACTATTCATTGAGAAGTTTAATAGCCATGACGGCTAGTTTCTTAAGCCTATATAAGGCTCTTATTTGATGTTGTTAGATATATGAAAAAAAATGACATACAAGAGTGATACATGTAGAAAGACATGTTTGAGATACAAATATATATTTTACCTACCAACTCTATATTTTTATATTATGTTTTATGGGCAATCGCTGCTGCTGGGATGGTTTATTGTTCTTCCGGTAAACGTGACTCTCGAGCAGATAGGCTGTAAGCAAATTAGGTTAAATCTTATAGCAGCTAATGTTTGATTGTACTTTCACGTAGAGAGACACGGTTGCTTTAGGATAGTAATATTACGCCTCTCAATTCTCACAAGCCAACTTTTCTATTTTCTTTTAACTATGTTTTATCATTCATCAAATAGTATTTTATTATGTTGTAATTAGATTTATTCTAAAACTATCATTTATTTGTGTTAATGAGAATTATATGATGTGTTTTTATAAAAATTTTCCAACAATGGGAGTATCTAGGATTGAGTTATAAGTTAACTCTTTTGTATTGTTTCTTGATAGTACTTGATTGGCTGAATTAAATCTTGTAATTTTTTACCGAATTAGAATTTTGCACGCTAAAATATTAGTTGTCAATTATGTGCTTAATTTACTTATCTTGCCATGTTTTGTGCAGACTTGGGTCTTAGGTCGTCGAGAACATCTTCAGTATCATAAACAACATCCCTCACTTGCTTAACCCATATTTTTAACTCATTGATCGCTTTGTTCCATTGTATCTGCAACCCATAGGAAGGCCCTCGTACGCTCGAATTCGTCCCTGATTTCCTTGACATCACCCCAATCACCTCCCAGCAGTTTCAACTCTTCTTGGCTTAAGTCTGTAAGCTTGTTCAGCAGAAACGTGACTGAACTCTGCCATTATTTAATTTGCTCGTCTTTCGAGTGCTACAATGGTGGGAACTCCATCTCTACAATATAGAAATTTGTTTCCACCGATTACATTCTTTAAAAGTAATCTTAACTTCTGGGATCTTCATGATTTTTGTATATTCATCACCTTGTTTGCCCTGCAGTTTTGTCATCAATTCATTCGGACTATTGTCAGCAAAACTTAGCGACTTCAGCTTGGTGAGGAATTCAACTCCTGTTGGCACCATTTGTAACAATCTGCAGCAGAAAACCCCGAGTTCTTCAACATGAGGCATTGCCCCTTCTTCCACTGTCACCAATCTCAGAGCAACCAAGTCATGAAGGTGTAGTGTCTTAAGCCCTTGGAACCCTCCAGCCTTAAAATGCAATGCATCGCCATCATAGGCCTGGCGAAGTTGAAGTTCCACTAGATTCGGCAAAGCCTGAAGGGCCTCAAGCGGATCATATCCCAGCCGACTCCACCTTAAGCGCAGTTTCACTAGGCTATGCATTGATTGTATCCATGGTGGTAGCTTCTCCAAACGGCCTTGTAACCACAGCCGTTGTAGATACGGAGGAGGAGAAGACACACCTTGGATGTCAATGATCTCTTGCTCATCTGTTGAGCTTACATCTAACGACCGAAGGTTTCTCAACTTTTCAATGGAAGAGCACAATGTCATTCCATCATCTCTTCTCAACTTGGTGATGCCCAACTTCCTCAGTTGGGTCAGCTTTCCTAGCTCACTCAATACGTCACTCCCATGATTAGCTTCTACAAAACAGAGCTTTTGCAGAGATTGCAGAACTCCCATTCCTGATGGTGCCTTGAAACCATAAGTTGAGCCAAAGGGCGAAGAAGATCCTTTCACGTAACGATACACCAAAAGATGACGTAGTTGCTTGAGCCTTAGGATCTCAACAGGCAATTCGGTGACATGGGCATGCTTGAGATCCAATGTCTCTAGGTTGATGAGCTTCCCGATAGAGCTTGGGATCTTGTTTACCTTCGTCCCTCTCAAGCTTAGATAGCTTAAATGGTATAACTTGAAGACTTCAATTGGAATAGTCTCCAGACGCGAACCTTGCAAATCTAACACCTTGATCAGCCTAGCACCAGTAAGAAGAGCAGGGAGGGCTGATTTGGATTGCAAAACTGGTACTTTGAACATGAACAGAGAACGAACCTGAGAGACCCTCTTCCTTTCCGGTACATTTTCAAACATTCCATGAACTGTCAAGCGACGGACTTTTTCTGGCCACCATGTGGTATTTGCATTGGCTATCACTACAAAGTTTAGATCCTTTGATTTTGAAACCACAATTTCACGCATAAGGTCATGGATACGACATGTGCTAACCCTTCCATTTCTAGTTGTTCTAGCAATTTGGACCAAGCTTCTGTTGACAAGCTCATTGAGGTAGGCGTCAGCAACTTCTTCTGGCATCTGCCCTTCTCTTACTTCTATGAATCCTTCTGCCATCCATACTCGAATCATTCTCATACGCTTAATAGTGTAATCCTCTGGGAAAATGCTCAAGTACAAGAAACAAGCTTTCAAATAGTAAGGCAAATCATCATAACTGAGTGACAGTATTTTCTTCATACTCTCAAGTTTATTGTTGCCCTCCAATTCAGCACCAAGACTGCGATGAACTCTCTCCCATTCATCTACTCTATTCTTGTCTTTAGTAGACAGAAGGCCGCTGATTGCTACTATTGCAAGAGGCAGTCCTCTGCATTTTCTTAAGATACTCAGTGAAAGTTCCTCCAAATCTACGGGACATCGGTTTTGCCTGAACGTTTTTTTGCAAAATAGATTCCAAGACTCTTCCGGAGACAAGGGTTCCAAGTGATACGCATTACCATGGAATCCAGTGCAGGTGGTGGAAGCTACATCCGAATTTCTTGTTGTGAGCAATACTCGACTCCCACATTCGCAGTCAGGTAATGCATATTTCAATGCTTCCCATGCTTCTACACTCCATACATCATCCAAAACAAGCACAAACCTTTTCTGTCTCAGAAGTTCTTTGATCTTCATTTTCAGGGTATTTCTGTCCATGTTGTTGACTTCTGGAGGGACTGGTTGCTTGATTTCACTGAATAGTTTCTCAATTATGCCCTTCAGGAGCTCCTCAATTATGAATGATTGAGAGACTGTGATCCAAACATGGGTCTGGAAATGCTTTATCACTTGTGCATCATCATAAACTTTTTTCACCAGGGTAGTTTTTCCCATCCCTCCCATTCCAACAACTGAGACAACTTTGAGCCCTGGTTCGTCCTCCAGAAGGCACTCAATCAAATGCTTCTTGTGCTTGTCAATGCCTTCTAGCTCAGCTTCATCCAGAAGAAGTGCATCCCCTCGACGATCATGGCATCTTCTGTTTGCACCTGTTGAGCTTGAGCCTTCCTCCCCAACATTATTTTTGTATCGGTATCTTTCATGCCCCTCAGAAATATTTCTGACCCTTGATTTGATGGCTTTCATCTTTGAAGCAATTCGATAGCGAGCTTTCAATTTGAGGACAAAGTGCAAAATCTTCGGGACAAAACCAAAAGCCCACTGCCAATGATGATTTGGTGCCACATGAAGCTTGAACTCGTCGAGAACATCTTCAGTATCATAAACAACATCTCTCACTTGCTTAACCCATACTTTGACTTCTTGATCGCTTTCTTCCTTTGTATCCGCAACCCGTAGGAAGGCCTTCATCCGCTCGAATTCGTCCCTGATGTCCTGTACATCTCCCCAAACACCTCCCAGTAGTTTCAACTCTTCTTGGCTTAAGGCTGTAAGCTTCTTGAGCAGAAACGTGACTGAACTCTCTGCCATTATGTAATTTGCTCGTCTTTCTGAAAACACAGGAGGATGGTAATTTATTATTCAGTTGTGTTAAAGATCAAGAGAATTTGGCTACTGCAACTGAACGCCCATCGGTGGAGCTCATGTGAAAGGTGGGGTCGGACCCTGTTTCTTTCCGAGTAAATTCACGTTCTTTTTCTCTTTTTGACTCATTGACACGGCAATAGATTCTCGTCTTCATCAGCCATGTTTCCCCAAGTGGAAAGAAAAAGATAAAGTGAAAGGTTGGTTCTCCGAAATCACTCGTCTTGTTAACATCAGAACAGAACTAGAACCTCTTTTCTGTAGTTACCTATCTTTACGTAGAAAAGATGTGCTGCATAAACTTGATTGGTCATCATTTTAGCCATTTGATTTCAACAACATCCAGTAAATGATCAGTGCCTATCGTTTACGATTCACAGCCTCACTTTTGAAGTCCTAATGCCTTTTACTTGCTGCTTGGAAACTTGTTGAATTGGCATTGCATTTTCAAGGTTATAGACAGCAGTTATATTCCTTCCTTGCTTATAGAATTTGAACAGCTTCTATTTGCCTTCAATAAATAGCATAGTCTTAAGGTTAAAGCATAGATAATCCAGGAAAAGTTTGGACACATTGTTTTTCATTTTTTGTCCTTTAGAAAACTCAGCTTTGACTATTGCATGAACACTTAGTTACTTTCTATTTCTGCAAAATAATAGAATAGCTTTTCTCTTCTAAAACAGCTTTAAACATTTGATTCAGAAGATGACGATATTGATAATGAACAAAAATTAGCATTAGCTTAAACACTTAAAACAATTAATTAGGAGATCAGTGTCGTTTTAGAGACCTCAAAGCTGATGACAATCCAAAGAAAGGTGCCTATTTCTTTGCATGTTATTAACTTAGTTTTGTTCATTGTAAGTGCTACTTCTGAATTTGAATTTTATGCCCTTAAATGAAATATCCAAACAATGTCTCTGTGGCTTTTTATTTTTTATTTTATTTTCTTTTGGTTGTGTTTGAAACTTTGAATGAAGTTTGAATACAGCTTCCAATGCTTTTCCAACGCTAAAATAGCCAACAGATCTTTTGTGTTGGACGGATTGTGGAGATGTGACTCTTACTTCGGATCCCGAATTTATTGGAGGAAAGGAAAAGGAAAAGAAAAATGTGCAGAGGAAATAGAAATATATTGTAAATTTCATGGTTTTGTTTGGTCAAATTAGGAAAATAAGAAGGAAATTAATAGGCCTTTTTCAGTAACAAAGGTAAAAGAAAATAAGAAAACATGGTTTTTCATTCATTTTTCTTTTATTTTTAATTTTTTTTTTGTAAGTGATTTTATTTTCTTTTACTCACAAATTTTTCTTACAACTAAATAATAAAAATAATTTCATTTCTAATTCATTTTTTTGTCCTTAATAAATTCAAAATTCAAACAATGTTAAAGTCTCGCACTGAGAAGCTCCCCAAATTCGTAACCCCACAGAAATCCAACTAACCCACTTACCCACCCAAAATTCACAAGTCCGATGAATTACAGTTAATTAATTAAGAGTCATCACTTAATTTAAGAATAGAAGAAATCACATCCTCTAACGATTCCTATTTCCAAGGCCTAGTCCTTTTAGCTATTGAAGAGCGGGATTATGACACAATTATTATTTATGTAATATGTAAAATTTATACACGTAAAAGGCTTAGAACAATATAGAATGAGGTTAAATATTTAAAATTAACTTGTACTATTCATCCATTGGTTGATTAATTAAACATAAAAACAAGCAATCACACATAAACAATTGTACTAAAAACAAGTAAACAATTAAAGCGACTCATCAATAGAGAAAAGAAGCAAAACAAGAAAGAAAGACTTTAAAAAATTATTAAATTTTCAAAACCAAACTTTCAAAAAATAATCTCTCGGGCTCCGGGTTGAACTCGACCCAACTGAATTGCACTTGAATCAGGTTCTGCTCCACGGCGTCTGGTCTGGTGTAGCGTCTCCAACAAATCCCAGAGAGTGTTGGGGAGTTGGGTAGACTCAAAAACAAAAGATCTCTGACGCAAGAGTAGCGATCTTCCATTAATGGCGTCTTCCCCTTTTCTCGGCATCGCAGCTTCGGTCACTCTCCTGCTGGTTTCTGTCCTCCTCCTCAGATTCTTCCCTCTCAACCCACCAAGCCCTCCTCCGCCACCGGTTTGTTTTCTCTCTCTCTCAGCTGTTTATATGCGACTTCTTTCAACGACCCAATCTGTTAATTTAGTCTTAATTGCATGTTTTACATTCAGTGTGTTGTTTTCTGCACTCTGGAATTTTATTTTCGATTGTTTTTTCTTTGCGAATATTGCTAGAGACTGTTCAATGCACAGGAATTGGCTCTCTACAATGGCACGGATGATGGGTTGCCCATCCTTTTAGCAATTGTTGGGTACTCTCTTCCCCTCTCTAAACGCAGTCAATCAAACATAGTGTACATGGTTTATTCGGTTAGGGTATTTTTCATAATTGTTTTGCTCTGTATAATATGAATGTTTAGTCAATCATAATTTACATTTTTTTTTTTTTTTTTGGGGTGGGGGGAATTAAATGACCAGCTCTGTCTTTGATGTGACAAAGGGAAAAAGTCATTATGGAGCTGGAGGGGGTTACAATCATTTTGCTGGAAGGTTTGTTCTTTTTTTGTCTTTTTAATATTCATTTGTTCTTCTATTTCAGTTCTTTATGAATTTTTCCTTGGTTGTTGCTTCATACCATAGACTTGGCCTATTTAGACCATTTGATTGTCACCATCAGTTTATGTCATGATCTTTATTCATTGTTGCTCGAGCGTCCAAGTTCTTTGAAACATAATTCTATGATTCCTTAATACACTCTTTTATAGCTCTGGCCCTTCAAGAATTGAGAATACACTCTTAGACCCTGGCACTAAAACAGTTCTTTATGGTTTTCATAAATCATTATATTTCAATTTAAATGAACTTGCATTTTTCCTGTCTAGAACTGTGAGGAAAAATTGATAATGCATACTTATAAGATCAGGCAAATAACAATTTAGGTTTTCAAGTGGATTACTGGAAGTATCTACACACTCATAATCTGCTACATAAAACTTGTCCTTGAGGTGGCTGCTAATTGCTATGACTCTCCAATTATATTAAACCTCAAGTTATGTTTTAGTGTCTTCCTTTCTATTGCTAGACTTGTACGTTGTGTTTGGATCCAGGATTTGGTGATAGAAAAGAAAAGAAAAGGAAGAGGAAGAGGTGAGGGAAAAGAGAACAAAAATTCTCTTTCATTTTGTTCTCTTTTCCCTCCCTTTTTCCTTTTTCTTTGCTTTTTCCTTCATAAATCCGTTCCAAACACAGCAGTAGTGTTATCCAATTTCCTTGAAATCTGAAATTAGTAGCTTGAACATTATTTGGTTAAGATCAAGCCACTTGACTAACTTAAAAATTCAATTTCATGTTTCTTCTTTGCTTTATTTGGATTCATGTCTTACTTGTATGCTGAGAGCCTGAGACATTTTTGCCTTTGAAATTTTGATGATTCCAGAGATGCCTCTCGCGCATTTGTTTCGGGAAATTTTACAGGTAAAATTTTTGGCTGTTTACTTATTTAACTAGCCCTCTGTTTATTTATTCCTCTCTCTCTCTCTCTCTCTCTCTCTCTCTCAAGACTGCCTTATCTCTCACCTCGTCAGCTATAGCAGTCTCTCATCATGTGAGTGCTACTATACTTCCCATGGGGCTCCACAACCAGCCTACTCACCCTCAAACATCTAACTGCCAAGGAAAAAGCTGTTACTGTAGTGCTTCTCCATTTTCATATTTTGTAAATTGTAGTCGCATATTTCAGCACTTTCTTCTCTTTTATATCATCTTGCTGTCATTTTATGAATACAGGAGATGGACTCACTGACTCATTGCATGGCTTGTCCAACACTGAGGTAATCAATATTGTTTTTTCTTTTCAATAATCATGGTTTACACACACATTGCTGTTGCATTATCCCCTTCTTTCTTCTTCTGCTTTTTTTTTGTTTTGGAAAATGTTATGGTGCAACTCACCCCTGAATCATTTCGCATGTCCAAATTCTGCCCAATATGATCATTCCCATTGATTAATTGATGGTTTATATTCAATTTGACATTGGAAGTTTGTAGAAGTTGGACTACCTTATGTCATGTAATTGCCTTTGCTTATGCACTTTTTATAACATTGATTTAGTTGCTTTTGTCCCCACCTTGAGGCTTGGTGTCTTGGTTTGGGGGCTGGGGACAGTCTTATTATACTATTTGGTATTGCCTGGCCAAGTCTTAGTTCCCATGCACCTTCTGTAACTCTAGAAAGTTTGATGTTGCAGTGACTATGTCTGCAGGTGAAGAGTGTTATTGACTGGAGAGATTTCTACTTGAAAACGTACATGTGAGTTATATGTTGTTTGGCTATCTATTTGTTCAATTGAAAAGAAAATTGTTAACAGAAAGAAAAAACTGCCCAGTCTAATCTAAATTCATGATTGAAATTGGCATGATTGCATGATCATTATGCTAATTTTTATCACATAGAACCAATTCTTTACCCTTCCTGCTTTGGAAATTTGTGAGGAACTTGATATGATTTTAGTAATCTCGCTTTGATACAGATTTCTTGTGAAGTGAAAAATCGAAGTTTCACATGCATTTGTTTTTAACTTTTTTTAGGTTTATCATATATCTTTCAGGATGTCATATGTTATATGATTATGTCTTCCTTGTGTGCATAGTTACTAAAAGTTTGTCGATTTCCTTATTCAACTTTAGGTTTTGCTGTTGCATTGAGTATGTATAGCATACGATGTGTGATTTTTCATGTCACCAGCATTGTGAATGATCACTCATACCTTCCCTAGAGACAATGCTGCTCCTTGCATTTCCAGCTTTTGAAACTTATGGGATCTTGTGAAGTTTTGTAAAAAAATGTTGGAAAAAGTTCACAGCTTTTTGAACGTAATCATTCCTTTGCTAAAGTTCTTCATACATAGATGGGAAAAATCTGGATTTTCAAGGACATGGAGAGAGACTCGTTGTAGGATTTAGATTTTAGACCCGTTTTCTGCATGGTGCATTCTTTGCACCTTGTGCAGTTAATTTTAGGCTTTTTTTTTATTTGGCTAAGCCAAAAGGGTAAAGGGGGGCAACCAGTGTAGCTCCCTGCCTGTGCATGACCATAACAGCCCCTACTTCGCTGGGCTCTCCAGGAACGAGTGAGCCATAGTTGAACCCAGCCCCATCCAATGTGCAAGTTGATAGAGGCCTCCCACACACAGCATCTGGTTCACAAGGACTACTACCGCAAGCAGGTTTGAACTCGCAACTGCGTGAATAGGAGAGGGGAGTTTCACCCCCATCTGCCAAGACCAACTAGGCTACCACCTCGGGTGGTAATTTTAGGCTTTATTTGTGTCTTATATTTACTTCATTTATAGATTACTGTTCTGCTGGCCATTTTTTTTATTTTTTTTATAACCTTAAGGAGTCGAGTAGTTTCTTAATTTCAAGTTTTGCTGGATGTGGGTGGGGTTATGCTATTAGTTCCTTATATTAATTGTGAAAGAGTTAAAGTTTGCTGTTATTTTTTTTCAGTCTTAGTCCTAGTAGTCAATTTAATTCTAAGTTTGCATTGAAGTTAATCAGAGCTAGTAAACCACGAGTGGAAAGGCATAGAATTAGTTTTTTCCATTTTTGGTTTTGGCTTAAAAATATTTGAGGCTAGCATACTGATTGATATCATGCTGGCCATGTGGATTTGAAGACATTGGTACAGAAGTGAAGTTTTAAATTTTAGATAAATGGCTGAAATTGCTTAATATTTAAATGGCCTTGATTGGTGATTATCAGATATGTTGGCAAGCTAGTGGGTCGTTACTATGATAGCCAAGGGAATCCCACAAAATATTTGAAAGGGGCTGAAGCAAAGGCTGCTAGAGGTGCACAGCTGATGGAGAAACAAAAGAATGAAGAGGCTAAACTACCTAGTTGCAATTCAAGGTGGAGTCAGGATGAGGGTTCAGAGGTACGAGCTTCAATTGAGTAATTAAAATACAGTCCAGTCACTGACCACCAGACAAGCCCAGTGCTGGTTTTCTCCAAAACTCTTTTTAGCCTTATCTTATCCACTGTTTTAGCATTTTAATCAAAATTATGTATTTTGGAGTAAGCCAACCCATGGTGGGAATTGAGTTATGAATCCATTTTGTCAGAAACAGGCATGTTTTACAAGGTTTATAAAACCTTAGTGGATGTACAGAAACTAGTAGACAATTCAACTCACCATGAATTGGCATGCATCTATATTTTTGAGCTCTTTCTCAGCTTACGGCTATTTTGGTCAGGTTTGGTGCGATACTGGTTATCCGAGGTTAGTTCAAAGACCACTAGAAATGGCTATAACCGGGAAAGTGAGCAAGCGCTGTGCTTGCTTCAATGAAGAGGCACTAGACCAGCCAGGATTAGAACTCTACGAAGGATGTGATTATTTTGCCAAGGTCTGCCGACTTTAGGCAATGTAACGATCTTGTTCGTAGATAGTTGATTTTGCAAAGACATCGGAGACCAAACAAGTTATATGAGCTGCAGAACACGATGAACCAGAAGAAAAAGGGACTACAGAAGTGATGATACAGTTTGAAATATTTCGGTAATTAAAATTTCGAGATGAATACTTGTTTTAAATATGTTTATTTCTTTTGGTTCCTGGCTTTGAATGAATTTTTTTTGTAGACATAACCATGATTAATGGCATTGTAGCCTACTTTACAAGTTGCCTTTCATAGTTATTGTACCTATTGGGCACTCTTCATTTCCTGATTGTCTTCGTTCTCCATTTATTGATATATAGGTTGAATGCATAGGATTTGAAATATAATTGCTGACAAAATCAAGAGAATCTGACACTCCCCGTGCAGTGGCGCAGCCGCAGGAGCCTCATGCACTAGGCTGCCATTCTTTCTTTGGCAATTGAGTTCTCAAAATTAATTTGTTATAAAAATAATTCTTTCAGCTCTCCTAAACCACCAAAAGCAATTTTAGACATTTGTCACTGCAAGAAAGGGTTATAGACATTTTTCGATCTTGAATTGTCTGAGGGAAAACACATATATATCTGTGTATTCATTTTTATGGATAAATAAACAGAAAAAAAAAAATTTTATTTTTTTTTTTTACAATTGCCAATTCATTTCCTAAGCCTGTTTGGTAACGATTTTGGGTCTGTGTTCATTTTGTTTTTCATATTTTCGAAAATAAAATTTGAAAACATCTCGTTTTACTTATTTTTGGAAACAGAAAAATTGGACTATTGGCTTCATTTTAGAAGGGAAACGAGTTCAAAAACTCAAAAAATGCATTTGTATTAATTTTGGAGTGTTTTTTGAAAATTTTTATGAGAACAAGTTTCGGAACCAGCTGTTTTTGTGAACTAGCCTGCCAAATATAGTTTTATAGAATTTCAAAAAACAAAAAAAACACAAAAACAAAGGTTTGCTTTATCTTTTTTTTTTTTTTTTTTTCCTTTATAAATTTAAGGTCCTAACATAGTATAGAAATTCTTACATTGAGAAAGATACTCCAGTGAGCGGTGATTACCATCGTGATTCTTGTGAGGAAAAAGAAGAATTAAACACAAAACCTTTCATAATTACATGGTTATTCATGGAAAATGAAAAAAAAAAAAAAAAAAGAAAGAAAGAAAGAAATGTGAAGGAAACCTATTCCTCAGTTACTTGGTTATTGTGGAAAGGAAAACAATGATGAAAATTATTAGGTAGGCAATGAGAATTAAACGCAAGATCTTTCACTTCTCATGTTCATAAACTAAAGCACCAAAAACCTAAACTGTACAGAATTAATTATATTCTCAGCAGTACATCATTTCTCTTCCTGTCCAAGCATGGTTAAAAATTACATATCTCCTTAATTAACTTCAAAATCCACTCTAATAAAATTGATGACTTCTTTTTTTTTGAAAAGTGAAATTTCTAAAAAAATCACCATTTTATACTAATCAAACAATTTAAACTGTTTTGAGTAAATTCCAAATGTTTTACAGAATTTTGAGTTCAATTTTTTTAAAATTTTGTGAAAAGAAATCATGTTTATTTTGTATCTAACATGTATTTAGGGCCCAAATGCAAAACCAGAATAACAAAAACTCGACACGGACCCGTTACCAATTCCAAAATTTTGAACCTCCGGCTCATTCTTCTGCGGAAGCAGAGAGAGAGAGAGAGAGAGAGAGAGAGAGAATGGCCAGACCTCAGAAATCAAGTATGGAGGATCTACACACGGCGGCAAGGTCAGGCGACCTCGTCGCCGTGCAGTCAATATGCAGCTCCAACCCCTTGGCAATCAACTCCAGAGATAAGCACTCCAGAACACCGTATCCTTTCTTCTACCATGCATATTTGATATATGTGTTTGCGTGTATGTATTGCTTTAATCTTCTTATTAGTTAGTTTTTCTTGAAAAAATTGAACTGGGTATTGTAGAATTGCTGTAAGGATTCGTTGGTGTTGCTGTAAATCTGCATCCAACTATGAGGGTTAGTTGCAATGAGCTTGTTACGAAAAATTGGTGCTGCTCTTGGCCGTTCATCCTTGTTCTCAGCAGGCAAACGGAGTGCTACGATAATTGGTGGATGTTTGCTTCGAAGGGTATTTTTTTTTTTTTTTCAAGTAAATTTTTATTTATAACTTCGTTGATGAAAAATTGGAACTGAATATTTCATAGGGTGTTTGTTGGCCTTGATTGTTCCTTTGTGATTTATTGTGATAGTTTTTCGTAATTGCATGAATAAAACCCTTTCTCTTGGGAGTCATTTAGGTGATTGTTTGTTCACTGTCCATAGTGCAGGAGTGTGTTCCTAAAATAAAACCATAATTGCCTAATTCTTTTTGTCTTATTCTTCACCTATAATATGTGTGGAAATCCTTTGGGTGTTCCCATTCAGATGGCTAAATTCGTTCAGTTTTTCAGAGTCTGCTGGTTATTTAGTTAGGTATGCTCAGAGTTCAATTGCAGATCTTTTTTATGTTTGCTGCTTTGATTTCTGTGTTTTTGTTGGTTATTTTTCAGCCCTCTGCTGTTTCATGATTCTTTAGTGTATTGAGCACTGCAAAGTTTCTTTTTTACCCCCTTTTTTTTTTTTGGCTGCTAGGGGAAGGGTTACAATTGTCTTCCACTTCTGGGTGCTTGTATTTATTTCTTGGGTACCACTTGGACAATTATGGGCTTATGGCCAATACCAATGAGTTTAAGCCTTTGGTATGAGTGGGGAGAGCCTAGACCACTAGGAGGGAACAGGACCCGCGCCCTCTCCACACGGTTTATGGTGTAGAATTGCAGATTACCATTGTCAATTTAAATGGTAGTGTGTACCTTTTTCGGGCTCAGTCATTCTAGGTTGCCTTAGGTGGTGAAAGAAGTTGAAGTACATAATTAACCAACCCTCCCTTTAAAATTAGACTGAAAATTCAGGGATTGATGGAAGAGGACCGTGATGATTGCGACAGTCAGTGCTAATGTGATGTTCACGGACACTGCAAAACAAATTTGGCTGAGAGTTTAAAGAGATGTACTCCATGGAGAAGAATATCTCTATCATTCCATACCATAATAGTGTTAAGTTATGCATCTTGGGATCAACTGAGAGTTAAATTCATACAATTAGTTGGAAATTTTCGTTTATGATGACAAAAGAAAATGAGGGAAGAATGATGTTTTCTTTTGTTTCAACAGTATGCACCTTACTGTCTAAAGGCTTCTATGGTTAAAATATTTAAGGGACGGTTCCCTTCTCTTTTTTCTTCTGTTGTCAAGTTTTTGAATGATTTCTACATATAGGCGGCCTTTTTGAATAGGGTTTTGCCCCCTTATTGTGGTGTTCTTTTCCTGTACAATTATTTACTTATAACAAAAAAAAAAAAGTATTTTGTTAATGTACATATGCCCTTGAACGAGATGCCCTTCTGTTGCAAAATGATTGGTTTAGTGAGTTGTGACAGCAATTTCTTTTGTGGTGAAATTGGTTGATCTGTAAGTTTTAAAAAGCTGTGTATTATGTTTCCTTGGATGTACTCTTTGTTGGAACCTTAGTTCACTCTTAGATGGTTGTAAAAACACACAATAACATTTGGAATTGCCGCGTAAAATAAATGAGTCTCTTTGTCACCAACTGATACCAAGTTGATCTCTCCACCTTAATGTTAGGAGCTCATGTCACTGCTCATTATTCTTAGTGTAGCCCCCATCACCTGGCCCCATACCATAGAGACATCTATTTCCATTTCTTGGCATTGTATGGAATGAGGGCATTCTTGGATCCTGCCATTTCTCTTCCTTTTGTCTTATCCAAAAAGTATAGCCATGATAATAATAATGTCCTTGCCAAATTAATGGCTGCTTTGGAGTATTTTCAATTTCCCCCCTTCAAGTTTAGCATTTACTTGTAACTGGTTTGTTTCCTTGATTTGATTGGACCCTAGACTACATTTAGCAGCATGGTCTGGGCAGGCACAGGTGGCGAACTATCTCTGCAAGAACAAGGCTGATGTTGGTGCTGCTGCTATGGACGACATGGGCGCAATTCACTTTGCCGCCCAGAAAGGTCATTTAGAAGTTGTCCGAACACTCCTTGCATCTGGAGTCTCTGTCAAATCTTCCAATCGCAAGGGCATGACTGCTCTTCACTATGCTGTTCAAGGGTCTCATCTAGAGCTAGCCAAGTACTTGGTAAAGAAAGGTGCGAGTCTGAGTGCCAAGACAAAAGCAGGGAAAACCCCTCTTGATCTTGCAAGCAGTGAGGAAGTCCGTTCTACTTTGACAGAATGCGAGAGGCAATCTGACAAAGGAGATTTGACTGGTAAACAGAAACCGAAAGAGGCTCATCCAAAATCATCATCGCAAGAAACAGCAGAGGGTGCTGATGACCAAGTTGCTGTAGGTAGGCATGAAGAAGGAGAAGAAGAAGAAGAAAATGAGAAGGATGAATCAATTAAGAGGAAGGGCGATGAAGAGGATATCAAAGAAAACTTGCCAGAGCCAAAGAAGGCAAAGATTGCTCTTAATCATCTTTTAGCCTCAGATGATACACATGAAGACGAATAAATAGAGCAGAGTTTGGGAGAATTAACTGGCAGGATAATAGCAAAATTATTAAGGTTACTTATGCTTTGTTGTTAAAGTGTCCCCTTAGAATGGAAAAATGACTTCATTTCAGGAGTAGCATTCCTTTGACAGGAGCCTACTAGTCAGGTTATTCATGGCTTATTGTTTTAGAGTTAACTTTGCATGACCTTTGTGAAATACTTTTTTTTTTTTTGTTTATCATTTGGTTCCATGTTTTGATTTTCTTGCTAACAATCTGGTTTAGCAAATAATTGGTTTGATGGCTGACAGCATCAAAAATACAATTTGAAGTTACACCAGTTGTTGCTAAGGGGACATACTACATTGTAACAAGCGGGTGTGAGATAGAAGAAAGATTGAATTATTGAAATTGAACTAGCAACCAATACTCAATGGCTATAAAATCAAAGAAACCACTATTCAAATAATTTTTTTAACATAAGATCATATGTTGTCTGGCAGTCCTTCAATTGTAAGGCTCCTTTGCGTAAGATAATTAAAAAAAAAATGCATTGAAGCAAACAGAAAAATCAATTCACAACTCTTTGAACCTCTTTTTATATGTATTTGCTTACAAGACTGCTGTTTTACAGAATTCTTGCCAGAAATATAATACAAGATCTGATTTCCACAAAAATGTTATCCAGTTGAAAAACCCAGCAGTACACAGAAGTTCATGCCAATTCTCCAGCCAATCCTCCATACAGCATTTCTCCCAGTCCAAACCACTCAACTATGAAGGTTTCGTCCTCCAGATTTGTTTCTACCCTCTAATCCCGCACCACCTATTTTTTTATTCTTTAACCATCTATTGTCTCCAGCTCTTCACACCAAACTCCTGTCACCCAATGAAGGATAAAGTCAAATTAAGAGAGAATAGCAACACATCATAAGTAGTAACTTAATAAAGAATCAAACATTAAAAAATAAGATGAAATAAAAACATAATCCAAGCACATCTAACCATAGACATGGAAATACCATAACCTTTCAAAGACATCTCAGGTATACATAGCACACAAGATAATGCCTATCGTCAGCTTGCAACTGCTAAGTTTGAATTGCATGCCAAATCTGGCGTTTACCAATACAATGAACAACCCCATCCTAAGCAGTATGGAAGTCTCATAGAAACACCTCAACCAATATATTTTTGGCTAACAGAAGCAGCGCACGCAACATGCCAACAAACCATCCCAAAACATCTGCAAGTCTAGAGAATACAATTAAATTGAAAGGTGTTCATTTACCTCCGGCAACCATCAAATTACCCAACGTGATGCAGAGAACCCAATTATAGTAAAAAATTACACAACAAAATACAGGATAGGATCTAAACCATTAAATTGTGGATTGAATTATGTCAAGTATTTTCTACTTGGCCATGCAAGAACATTGTCCATGACGCCTCCCTACAAAGCACAAACACCAATTTCAATAGATACACTAGCATACTGCTTTAATAATAAAAAATGAATAATTGGCTATGGAAAGTTGATCCCCTATCCATTCTTGGGGTCAAATAGAGACCAAAAAAGATATGTCAGTAACCTAGCACGACAAAGCACTCTCTGAGGCATGGAATGCCCACTTTCTCAGGAACAGTACGAATGGGGGAGAAGGCAAGCCGAAGAATACCCTAACAAAAGGTCATGATCTACACAGTATTCATGTTCAAAAGCCAAAGTTTACAACTAAACCTTTGCTACTTGAGCAATAACTACTCATTGACTTTTCAACACGGACAATTTTTATTAGAACATTCAAGAGAATCCAAATCATTTGCCTCCTTTAGTGTCTCTTTCGTTGTCCCTTATTTCTATTGGTCCACATCATCTCATGTGATAATTACAAAAACATATGAGAAGGAAAGTTTTCTTACTAATAGATCTTCATATTTATCACAAGTGAAGATGTGGGTCAATGATATTGGAGATACAGAGAAGGAGGCACACTATGGAGGTAGAGGCCAACGAAAGTAGTCCAAATTTCCTTATCTGGATGTCCCAAAATTATTGTTCAGGTTAAAAGAGTAAATGTACATTTTCATTGAATTTCTCCCTATACCCTTTGTTGCAATAGTAATTACAAGTTTATTACCTTTGGAATAGTAAAAAATCAAGGGCAAAAGAGGAATAGTACCCTGTAAATATAATGGAGAATGCCTTTAATGCCATTTCCTAAAACTATTTACATCTTCGAAGTGGACAATTTCTCAAGGACAGAGAAAATACATATACTTATAAAAAAAGACAGAGTGAATATATTCATATTCACAGCAAACATCAATGCATGTAGCTGTCCAAAACCCCCTCTAAACTTTGGAACATTTCAAGTATGTACTAAAGCACAGATGATAAACACGGGCAATATATAATATACATACAAGTGCACAATTTCCCACATCATCAGTTCTAAGTTTTCGTACCATATAATGTTTTCAAATCTAATGTGGGAAACCAATCTCAATAATATTGTCAGTTCTAAGTTTTAGTACCATATAATGTTTTCAAATCTAATGTAGGAAACCAATCTCAATAATATTGTCAAGAGCTCTTGCAAGAATATTTGCTTTTTCACAAAACATATAAACAAGGCAGCTACCGGTAAGTTTCTAAATTCATATTACCACGGTTAAAGTGGTCCTCCACTAATTGGAAACACCCCTTAAGTCCTTAAAACTCTCCCTTGCCAACATCGAAGTTTTTATTGCTCAAATGATATTCTATTTTATTCCTTCAATCAAAGTGCAAAATAAAAAAATAAAAATAATAAAAAGAATATAGAGGATCATCTATGATTTCAATACTGAACTCACAAAAACAAAGCTATGATAAAAGATTTATGCCTTGTCCATTATTATTTTCGGGATCTTACTTCTTGTTGAAAGAAGAGATAAGATGTGAGATGGAATCAGTTGGTAAGTAGCATATTAGCCATCCACCAGTGGATCCATTTCTGCAGTTGTCTGGCTGCTGCTGATTTAATTAACAGCTTTCATTTTATGCACTTGGCTGAGGCCACACTATCATAATTAGAGAGGCCTATCATACAACAAGCGCAAATTAGATATTACAAGGACATTTAACGTAGCAAACGGACACTAATATATCACACTTCTACTTACTTTCCCAAATGAAGCAAATCACAGCAAAACAAGGACATCTCATTCTCAACATAACTCTGCCTCCGAAAGATATTCATATCAGACTAGTCAACAATTACCCATCATCAAGGAACTTCCAAATGCACACACACACACATATATATATATGTGCACACATTTATATCAGTGCCGTTAGATTCACCGTACACTAACTTATACATATAGATTTGTATGAGTAGAACAATAAAGCATTAACTGAGAAATCCTAGCGCACAGGGCAATGGGAATACCTTCAAACATCGAGGCCGGCTATAGCGTGAACCTCCTCGAAAAACCCTATTTTTCAAAGAATTACAATGCGTAAGAGAGATGCATACATACAGTCACAGACAATCCTCATTCGTCGTATAGAGTGTGTTTGGTTAGGCTTAAAAATCAAATTTTTTTTTAAATTTGTTAGTAAAAAAATTAAATTTTTTTAGTTTTTTAGTTTTTTTTTATTTTAATTTAAATAAAAATAAATAAATAAGTAAATAAGTTAACTTTTGCTAATTTTTTTACTTGTAAGCTTGTAAAAAAGCTAACCGATAAGCTGTACCAAATACCAAATACAACTATAGAGGCTTCTTTATGAAACCAGCCGAGGAAGCTAGGTCTTGACTTGTAAATTGGCCCATGGACCGGCCTGTTTATAATTGTTTTTTACTACGGGGTATGTTGAATCACTAAATATTGTGAATGTAAACAAGTTTGTTCAGTTTTTTTTTTTTTTTTTTTGTATGAGTGGAAAATTATTACATGCTACTGTCACAGGCATTGGCGGCTGATTTTAGTATTTGTGGATTCCTGGTGGATCCTATCATAAATGTTGTGTTAGTATTTGTGAATTCCTTGTGGGGCTACTCTCAAAATTACCTAATTTGTGTAGAACGAGAAATTATACAAGTTTCGAAATTAATCGAGGTGCGTGCAAACTAGTTCAGACACCCGATTAGCGAAAAAAAAAAAAACATAGCAATTGTCATGCCACGTGACAGTCACGTGATAATTTCTCTTGCAAAAGATTGATGAATTAAGCTTCAACTTTGTGCTTCAGTGGTCTAGATCCTAGTGACTTTGCTTTCCTTAACTTCTGGATACAGCCCAAGTTGCTTGAGCAGTATAGGGACGTATGTATGCATCTCAAGAGTCCACCCAACCAAATCCTTGTGTGTGCAAATATCTTCATTTGAGTGATTTTGACTTTTTAAGCAGGAAAGTATATGGAAATTGGATTTATACATTGTGTATTGTTGATAAGCCAAATCCAGCTAGTTCCTCTACTGATAGCCTGCTAAATATTGATTGACATCAACACAACCTGACCTGCACACATTGGCTCAGCAACTATTAGCCTCAAAACTTTAGGAGAAAAAATAAAATTCTGCACTATAATGTCTATTCTGGTGGCCCAACCAATATCATGACAAAGAAGATAATGAAATCCCATACAATTTGCAATATTTCTGAAAGCCTTTCTTACACAGCCTTCATGCAGCAGCAAACAAAAGAGGCAATTAGTGCCAGATAATAGGGAAGATTAAGGTGGAACAGCTGCAACTTGATCTTTCCACGAGTATCTCAACATCTTCGATCAAGCTCAAAGTTCCAGTCATAATTAAAACTAAAGTAACCACTGAAGTAAAAGCACCAGCAAGAAGCAACATGCTTTGACATCAAAGAGAGGTTCTACATTTCAGAATTAAAATTATTGAATGCTTCGACCTTTGGAACCTATAAGTAATTCAAATATACAGTGTCATTACTGCTAACAATTTGCCACATATACAACCCCCCCGCCCCCACGGCCCGAGTGGCACACACAGATCTTCAAGATCTTCATGTTTGAACATGGTGATACATGGAAGGCAAACACAATACATGGAAAATTCTCTCTATAACGAATAAACATGAATTCAGAGCCTCAATCAGACTTTTCAATCTCTCGGAATCTCTTATCCCACTCTTTTGCTTCATAGTCTTGCTCAAACAAGTCCCTGTCAGTGCTATAGACAATCCTATCCTTTCCAATGAATGTTCTCTGGGACATATCCCGAGCACTCAGTAGCTGAACAGATAGCAAGCAACTGGTTAATTATGCCACAATGGGTTACATCCATTTTCAACAATAATTCTACAAAAGCAAAAGTAAATTCAATCTTAAAACATATATTAAATGACAGATAACTTGAGTGCCAGTCCAAAAACTAGATAAGAAATAGCACAAGTTGAAGAGCTAAGTTCATTGAAGTGAGCATCTCAGTAAGATTTCAATAGTAATACATTTGAAAGACCAACGTAATTTAAAACTACCAACATGCAGACTAACTAGAAGGAATTTTTCAACATTCTTCCTTCCATTCTTGTTTTCTTGGCTTTCGGATGGGTTTCCTGAGACGAAGTTAATGAAGACCAAAGAAACAGAAAACCCCCAACAGAAACAAACACAAATTGATCTATAGCATGTAAAGAGTAAGCATTAAGGATGCAATCTGATGGATACGATGTGCAGCTTTGTGGACAGAAAAGATAAAGAATTTCAAAAGTAAACTCCACCTAAGACTCACAAGAATTAAGAAGCAAATGAGACTATTCATGAAAGAAGGATCTATAAGTTGGTTGCTTGTCCTAATGTAACTACTGAGCTCTCAATTATTATAATTTATCCATCTCACTAGTCTGAACTCTGAAATTTAAGATAAATAATGAAAGCACATGAAAAAGTTCCAGAAACTAAAAATGGAGTACAAAGTTTGATCCCTAGGGGAATTGCTAAATGCCATGGTAAAAACTTGTTACCAAGTGTGAGAACACGTGTTGATTATAAGAGCAGCCACTTTGCACAGTAGTGCAACGGTTAGGTCAGTATCCAAACTCACCACTCGCAGCACCCTGAATGAACAGGGACCAACAATGGGTAATGCCCTTTTAGTTTTGATCCCTCAAGCTTTCTAGGGAAAGAGAGATGCACAAGGTATTTAAAGCACCAGACACCAATAATAAACCCTAAAAGTGAAAGGAAACAAAAGCATGGCAGTATCTTCAGGAAATTCTTGGTCGAAATAAATGTACCCGTTTCATATCTCAAATGAAGTTCATAAAATAAAAACTGAGCAGAGCCACAGCTCCCAAAAGGGTAAATATTTATCTAAAACTCTTGCACAACAGTTTCTAGTCCAACTTAATGCCCATATAAAGCAGGTTTCCTACCAAAAATATAATTGTTGAATCTTCTCATTTTTACCTAGCTTAAGTGCTTACGTGAATTCTGGGACAAGAGAAAAGGTGTTAAAAGTTCCCATCCCTGCGCAGACATTTTGTGCAACAATACAAATTGGAATTTCCATAGGATGTTGTGCACTGGTATCATTACAAATGACATTGTAAAAAGAATAACCTTGTCAATTCCTCAATAACGAGTGTTTACTACAAACAAATCTGTTTCATCTTGCTCCGCCTTAGAATGGAATCCACACAACAAATAACATCCCTGAACCCCAGTTTCTAAAAGGTGAAGAAATACAAAAATCAAGTCAATGTTAACTAAACTGTTTGAATTCACTTGTGTATCTACAATATGTCATTGAAAGGCATATTTTTAAGACTCACTCCATCCTATGGTTGCTAAGGACTGGTTTTAATCATATAAGATTTTTCCACATAATATTATCAAGGATTTCATGTTGTCACAAAGAGGCAGTAAATTAAAAAAAAAAAACACAAAAGTAAAGATTCCTCAAACAAAAGAAAGGTTACATGAACCTCAAAATATACAACAAAGTTATTTTAGAATGAAGTTGTCAGCCACTAAAATATAAATAAAAATGGGTGCTGTGCCTGCTGACAATGCCTGTCATTTAGCAGGTTTGATTCCACTTCCAGCAGCAGCAATGGTACCATAATATTTTTGATAGCTAAAGAATATCTATTAGCCACTATTAAATTAACAACCATTCAAAACATCCTAAATGGCATTCTAATTGACAAGATGGCAAAAAGTAGACTACAATGCTCCAAGGCAAAAAGTAATTTGCAATTTCTGAAGTCCTTTGTTTATTACCTATCAAAGAGAGAAAAAATAAAAAAAAGGGAAAGAAAATTTTATAAAGCCAAACTAGGGTAAGATTAAATGTGAATCCCAGGGACATCAACATGCAGTAATGTACTCTCTTGAAGCATTGATTAACACAGAGAAATACAACATTGGGCCTTCAGAATTTCTAACATAGGATGTTGCTAACTAAAATTTACAACTGGTAGTTAATTTATGTATCACTTATATTGAGACAATCAATATATATTCTTCTCAAGGAAAATTAGAAGATTAATAGCATCCACCCAGTGGCGGAGGCAGCATATGCCCAGAGGGGACAACTGCCCCCTTCAAATTTTTGAAAATTGCACTTCTACCCACATCTTTTTAAATTCTTTTCAATTTGGCCCCTCACAATTTAGAAATGCCCCCCTCTCAAATTATCAACTATTTCATTTTTATCTACAGTTTTCAGAAATAGTTTCAATTTGCCCCTCTAGAATTTTATAAATGCCACCCAAAATTTTAAACATTCAATTTTACCTACAATTTTAGAAATACTTTTCAATTTTCGCCCTCTTAAACTTTATAAATGCTCCTTTAAATAGTTATTTTGCTTTAAAGACTCATTTATATATATAAATTTATATGCATTATACATATGTATGGAAGTCAAGTGTCCTGTTCTTGATTACAAATTTTTTTTTTCTTGATTACGATTAACTGTTGCCCCTCCTGAATGGATTTTCTGGCTCCGCCTCTGCATCCACCCAAATTTTACTTCCAAATATAAAGATGAAATGTTTGCAGAAGCAACTATTCTTAGCATTTTCAAGCCAAATTTATTTCTGGTATATATTCAGAGCTAAGCTTTTGAGGGTATTAAAATTATGATAGTCCAAATTTAATTGAGAACCTGAGATGTAAAAATTGGAAGAGAAGTTATTACAGTCAGATACACACACACACACATATGTAGGGGAGAGATCCACTTACACTTCTTGTAAAACTTTCTATTCTTGCACACTTTTCATATCTTTAAACATTTTCATGTTGACAGAACTAGTCTTTGGATTACATGTTCCTCCTTTGCTAAGTATGCCAATTCAGGTCGATCAGAGATCAAAATATCTCTCATCTACAAAGACCACCAAATTAGAATTATATTATATTATATTAAAAATACTAGTATATGGATGAGAGACCTCCTTATATTTGATCGACCTGAAATTTGGCATACAGGATTAGTATAGGAGGAACATTCAACGCTTAGTT
This sequence comes from Euryodendron excelsum, assembly GCA_033060915.1. NCBI lineage: Eukaryota > Viridiplantae > Streptophyta > Magnoliopsida > Ericales > Pentaphylacaceae > Euryodendron > Euryodendron excelsum. Next base: position 9,984,681 of record CM065397.1, on the reverse strand, counting down.
TGTAAAATATGAATCTATATGGGGAGGGATTCATTCACACCTGGTGTAAAACTTTCTAGTCTTACACCGTTTCATACTTTGACACATTCATATTCCACAAAACTAACTGTTGGATTATATGTTCCTCCATGGCAACTGTGCATACAAAATTTCATCAAACTGACTGTTGGATTATATACATATATGTAATAGGATTGCCAAGCTGTCCAAACAAAAATCAAAATTGCAAACCACAATTGTTATCATAGGAAATTATGATATGTAGAATAGGCATTCAGATGTCTACCTTCCGCCTAAGAGAAAGATCTAGCAATTCAAGTGCTCGAGCACATTGTTCCCTTGCAAGATTTCTCTTTTCTATTTCGGCATTTCTCTTGCCAATGAAAAACCACCGGACCAAAGGAATTGCGAAAAAAGAAGCAGCATAGATCTGCAAAATTGAACTTATGACCATCAAGATGAAGCAACTAAAATGATATACAGATGATTCCAATAATATAATTAACAGATAAGTGAGAACCTAATGCATCAATCCAACCTTTATGAGGAATAAGCATGCTTATCCAACCGGAAAAAATAATAATAAAACAATAACTTAGGCAGAATAGAGTACAGTTCGGCCAAGTACTTGGAAATCATTTAAACAGCAACCAAGCAGACACTCAGAACTTCAACTCAATTAATATTGACTTGAATTCATCAGAAGTATAGTCAAAAAGCAGAATCAAGAAAAGTCAACAAATAAGCCAACTGCCACAGAAAACATATCATAAGCCTAGATTTCAATACGCTTAACATCAATGCATCAGTGAACCCCAGTTTTCTTGTCATGAGGATGAATAACTGCCCTTGGTTGCCCCATTCAGGTTCACAAGTGAGCAACCATGCTATGTTAATTTTTTCTCAACATTTAAATTTATTATATATCAGTCTAATTCTTTCAAGGTATGAAACTCGACTCTAACTAATTACCAACCTAAAGGCCATTCAAGAATGTACACCAGATGCTAACATTGGGTGCTCTTCCTTGTATTTACATCATCCCTGAAACCCCTCAACCTGGACCATGCAATTGTTAGTCTTCTGCACAATGAAATGATTGGATAATTGACTCAAGTGCCTAGACTCGATCATCTGAGATAACATTACTCAAACTAGAGAACTATGCAATCGTTGCAGATCGTGACATATGTGGAGAGGGAGAAGTAACCTGTACCTAGTACCACGATATACCAATCTCATACCTAATAAGCATTAAGTTGTGTGCATATGCATACTAAAATCAAGAGGGAAAGGAAGTTGCAATACAACCATTAAGGGCTTCAAAATCAATTACTAAGCTATAAACATAAAAAGAGAGAAATTGGTAAACGTGTAATTTCTAATCAAATAAATCTAATCAGACAGAATTTCGTTTACTCTGGTAAAATTCCAGGTATTCTCAACTTTATAAAGCAAATTTCAATTGCCACTTCCAGAAAAAAGGAGGTGGAGTGGCTCTATAGATTGAGAAAAAATATAATTGTATTAAATGGATCATAGAGAGCAGTGTATTATTTTGGGAAATGAAACAACAATTCCCACCTGAAGTAAAGGAAATATGTCAGAAACAAATGTAATGAATCCACTCGGTGCAACTGCAGTATTCCTTCAAATAAATATACAAGCAGAGCCGTCACACGTTAGATAAGGTACAGGAGAAATTACAGAAACTAAGAAGCATTGTCAATAGAAACATACTTTAACATGGTACCAAGTATAATAACACCAAAGAGATTAAGTCCCCCCAGTCCAACGACCATCGCCCTCTCAGATGTGCTAGCTTTACTGCATAGTAAGTACTTAATCATTTCAGAAAACAGTGTCATATGAAGCCTAACCAGATGAATATGATAGAAGAACCTGAATAGCCATTTCTTCTCCTTGAAAAACTTCTCAACCCCTCCAACCCAATCCGCCCATTTTCTCCCAACATATTCCTTCCTTCCACTCCTCCGAGGAGAAGCTGTACGTTGTAGTGATGGAAATCGATAAAGAATATTTCCCTGTATAAAAATGCAGTTCAAAAGTTTTTAAAAAATCAAAAAATTATTTCATCGGCGAAAGACAAAGGTGTGTGTGAAAATGAAGACCAAGATTTGTGGGTTTGGGGGGGGGGGGGGGGGGGGGGGGGGGGGGGGGGGGGGGGGGGGGGGGGGGGGGGGGTGGAGCGAAGTTTAGCTCAAGGACTTTAAACTTCACTTTTGGGTTATAGTTCAATGTAAGAGCTATTAAGGGGGGCAAACAGGAAGGGTGGGACTTGGTGGAAGTTCAAAACAAAAATTAGATGTTTCATAAGAAAGTCATCATTCTTAAAACTACCTTCATATGGACTAGATAAAAAAATAAAACATTTTGGTCATTTTATGAGAACTTATCAAAACAATGCTTAAAAAGTAACATGAAATAGTGAAAACAACAATTTATATGAGAGACTAAGCAAAGTAACATGGAGTAGGAACAAGAGGGCTTTACATGAGAGACCAATGTGTTTACAAGCAACTTAAGAATTTTCAAGTATATCTTGCGAGACTAGAGCTTCCCTAAGCAAGTTAAAACAAAAGTATCTGAAAACAGAAACCCTTAATTGAGTTCTTTACCAATACAGCAATTTAACACACCTCCTCATCTACTTCTGGCTGACCATCAAACCGTAAGAGAACAGGTAAGATGTATGAGTCATCACTCTGGAAGCAACAAGAAAACCAGACAAGGATGAATAGCACAATAAGAACTTAAATGGTGCAGTAAACAACGAGCAGATATTTTCAATTACTCAGTAAAAATCAGGTTATTGAAGAACAGGCTCAGAGAGTAACATGTGAAATATGTCTACATACATACATTACAATTTGATATGAGAAAGGAAAATTAAGGGAAGAAAGAAAATTGGACTGTGGACAAATACAAGATATGCATACAACACAAGACCATCAAAATATTCAAAGATAACAAGAAAGAAAAAATCCAGATACTTGCAAGCATAACCATTAAGCTTTGATTTCAAATTTCCGTGGTCAGACTTGACTTTAATAAGAAAGAAAGTGTTAAAATTATTTGATTCTGAGGATTCATGATCCATAAAATGCAAAAGGCTAACATATGAAAAAAGAAAAAAAAAATGTCCGTGAACAAAGCAATGTGAAACTAAATCATCAATCACAAAAAGATTCAATAATCTAAGCTCATGCAAAGATTCTCCCACTAAATTGTAATCAGATAAAAAGATAATTTCCAACTGTCTAAGAGAATCCCATCAGACATTATTGCAAGCTAGAAATGATCACAAACAAGCTTGCAAATACAAGAGCAAAACAACAAACTAAGTTTTTTATTACAACATAGATCATCAAGCATAAAAATACCATTTCCTGTGTAGTTTCTAAATCAAGATATGGAGCAAGTTCTTCAGCTGTGACTACACCACCATTTGATGCTATGTATTCTCCAATCTGAAGATATAATACACAAAAAATGACTAAATCAGTAAAGGATTATAAAAAATTAATTCAATGGTTAAGAATAAATAAAACCATTAAAATACAAAAAGCTCTTAACAAAACCAAAACAGTCACAATATCAAACAACTCGATGAATTAGCTTGTTACCACATCCAAGAATAGAAAATTTTGAATGCAAATGATGAAAACCCCTAAATTCTTTAATAGTTTACAAATAAAAACTTGCTTTACTAAAAATCACTTGACCATTTGCACCAGCAGGAAAAATGCACAATTTTATGCTCTCTCTTAACTTCCTCGAGGTGTGGTGAGGTAGGACACAGAGCTGACGTCCAAAAGTAAGAAACATACAAAATAAGTTATCAATTAATTTGGATGAGATAGAATGATTGATACATTCATGCCACAAACAATGAGAACCTCAAATTCATTTGGGTGAGAAGAAATGATAACTTCCAGAACCAAGTATAGAAGGGCAAAAACTCTCTTCTCCATTTCCTATTTAAATTTATATTTTATTTCCTCTCTTCCCGATCAAAGCTCAACATTTTTATATTTTTGCAACTTATAGCTATTTTGAACTTAATTGGAGCTTTGTTAATGGAATCTACGCATTTCAAACATCTCATGTACAAAATTACTAATTACGTAACTCACATTTTCTATAGATGCACTCACATAATAATGAATTTTAGAGAAATAGACTATGTGCAACATGCATGCATCTGTAAATTCTTTGAACAAATAGCTGAGAAATTTTTTTAGATTAAGACACCACAACTGGATCAGTCCCTCTCCAGTAGTTTTCACGTTTCAATATATAACCATCCTGTAACATCCTTGACGAAATTTAAACAGAAATCATGCCTCAATACCTCTTCAACAATATGCATTAAGCAAGTCCTTTTTTTCTTATAAGTACATTAAGCAGGTCCTTCATGTTTTCCAAAGCAGGCATTGAGCAGAATGGACAAGCTCAACATGTCAAAAAAGTCCAAACTTCCCTCAATCTCAGATACTAAAGGGAAAATCGAAAATATGGTTTGACATAATGTATAAATTCCTCACTATTTAAATGCCTAGCATATATCAGCAGTGATCGTAGCAATGGTGGTTGAAGCAACAAGGGTGACACCATGTTAGTGATGTCATAATCAAAACAATTGAAGTGAACTGCAACACGAGGTCACTAATAAAAACAACCTGTGTCATGCACTAGTACCAGTGTGACTGACTAAACAAAGCATATCAGAATGGCAGTGTACTAGTGTAGTTGTATGCAAAAGTTGCTGATACTAAATTTTTTATCACAAATAATTGCAGCACTATTGTAGAGGTAAGAGTACATGTAAACACTTCATATTAATCTAAACAGGGAACTGCATGAATTAGGCATTGTGATGCACCAATCAATATGGACGAGGGATAATTAAGCAGTCCACTATGTTGCCTCAAATATCTCCCACGCCACTAGACAATAACAGGCATAACCTAAGAAGTACGGATACAGACACGAATATGATACGATACAAACACAGACACAGATATGATACGATACAAACTCAGGGACAAAGCAATTTTCAAAAAATTAAGACACAACATGACTGGAACACGGCAAAACATAAATATTTATTTATATATACATGAAATAATAACTATTTATTCAATTTAGTTATATATTAATATTTTATTATATACAAATAATAAAATAGGAAATGTTTACATGTATCCCTATGCAATGGGCACATGTCCCCCCAAGTCTCAGAAGCGTGTCTGTCTCTAAAAAGGTTAACAAAATAACAGGACATGTTTTAATGTGTATCCGACATGTGTCAAGAGTGTCCAAAAGAGTGATGATGTCTAACACAGACGAGGCGCCTTCTTGGAAGTGTCCGTGCTTTTTAGGGCATAACTTGCCTAAGCCAAATAACACACTCACTATGAGTGCCAAAAGCAGGAACGCACCCCATGTAGGCGCAATTATCCAAAAAACACCTATCATCCATAGAAATGCATAGATCTTGCAGTAGCTCTACAAAAAAATCCATGAATGTGGGAGAACTCTTTGAGACAGAAAGACAATCAACAAAAAATTAAATAATTCATCCTATCACTTGGGAGTATCACCCATCTGAAACTTGCCTATTGCACTCCTGCCAATTTTCCAAATAAACCAACATATAGCCTAACAAAGCCCCCTCCATACGAAGCAAGCCTTCCTCTTAGTTCAACTGACACCAAATATTCAACCTTTCAAAACTGTTCACACGAGAAACATGCACCCAAAAAATGAGAACCAAGAGGTTCGAAAGTAGCCACCTCATAATGAAGTAATAGATGATCCTCACCGCCCTTACACAGACATCAGCAATTGATCAAGAGATTACTGCCCTTCCTTAAATTCTCAATAATCAGAATAGCTACAAAGCAACTATCCAATTATTCCAATCAAAACAGCTCCTTCAGTGGGCCTTTAAAATAAATGACTTTCCAACGAAAGTGCAGCACCCCACAGGACAAAGCACCTTATAACTTGAGCTCACATTGCACTTGCCATTTTTAACAACCTTCAATCTAATCTCATCCGCTTTCTTCTCCTGAATAGAGACACTCTGAATCTGCTTGAAGAGAAGAAAGGTTCTCTTAAGCTAGAAAAGAAAGAAGATTCAAAAGTGATAACAGGAGATAAACAACACTAACTGCCTTTGTCATCTCAATTGAGTTATTCACCAGGAGGCAAGGACAAGAAGGATGTTGCTCACAGAGTTAAAAGAGTAGGATGGATGAAATGGAAAACGTCAAGACGTGAAAAGGAACAAACAATAAGTTGAAACAAAAACATTGAAAGCAACGGACCACTGAATTTAGTGCTCAGTTATTACCAACTTCCACCGCTCTTCTTCAATACCTTGATTTGGATCGCCATCCCCAAATACAAATGAGAAAACCTACAAAACATTCAGACATTGAATAAAATTTGTTTTGGAAGTCAGAAGCAACCAGCAAAATATAAAGAAGCATTCAGCATCTCCCATTACAGATTCAATGAAGTTCATCCCATCATTATCTGCTCGTACTCGTTGCCTCCTATAGTAATATGGATCCCAGTACCTAAAATGAATACTTTAGTGAGTTAAATATATAATTTAAAAAAAAGCACAAGGATATGACACATGACCATAAATCTTTTTCATTCTCACAACCAGGTGTTAGAATTTTTAGTCAAGGCAGACATAAAAATGATGGCTTGAATAAATTTTCCACATCCATAACTGTTCCATTTTGGATTTTGCAATTGGGAGTATTAGATTGAAAACGTTTTCCTGTAGTCAGACACATCTTGTAACCTTATCTTATATGATCCTAGCAGCCCTAATATGTACAACTAATATTATGTGGATACTATCAAGACAACCAAAATATCCATGCAATTTTTACACTCGTCAGAAAAATAGTTCATCCACCCTAGATACAAAGACCAAGAAGGCCAAATTTATTTCACTTCATCCATTCCCGTCAGAAGTTCAAAACCACCAAGTACGAGAAAATTTTACACCACTTAAAACTCTAATAACTCAAATTATCACCTTCACCTAATTTACTCCACCCAAAATAACATTATGTTAAAGCATCAGATAAATTTACACCACTTAAAATTTTAATAACCATAAATCCAAGTCAACTTTAAAGTGGGCCAATTCAATTCAAATTGAACATTTCAAATTAAGTGTAAAAACTGCCCAACTTCTTGTAATAGTATGTGATGGACAAACATTGGGAATATGATGCATGCCAACCTTAGAAACCTGGAAAATAGTGGCTGTTACAAAGAAAGTGGTTGGAACTTCGCCACATCAGAATAGGGTTCATTGTAGAATATAGCATATTAAAGATCGTGGACATGAGAATATTCCTTTCCTTGATATGGTCCAAAACCCATTAATTATCTCAAGTCGTAGGGGACATCTAATTAGGCCAAGAAGAACCTCTAAACCTATGGCTCAAGGCCTTTCTACAAATCAACAAGTAATCAGGGTATTCACCAGTCAACATGTACACCAATCTAGAAACATTACCAAAACAAATCAGTAGGACGGAAGTAAAACATGAAACCAGAATCATATGATCTGCCTCCGCGTCTTCCACGATTGTCTTCGTCACTGTTGTCAAAAAAGAAGTTACACAAAAAAACAATTCGTTGTCAATGTCTTACAATCACATATGATTGAGTAAAACATTTTTTTTATCAATCGGATGGAACAAACGAAATAGCAAGGACCTGCAAGCATTGAAGAATAACATACCTTCTACTCGACAGGAGAGCAATAATTGTCGTATAGACAATCACAATTGAAGCTATTAGTGCTGTCCCAAAGGAAACCCTCACTAAATATTCAGCTGCTGACTGCCAAAAATAACAGATATCATATTTTGGTCAAAGGAGCAGTGTTGTGGCAGTTATGTCTCACTCTTGAGGAAACAGGCCTGCACATGTATTTAAGGATAAGGGTGAGGAGTGGGGGCCCTTAATACCTTTGCCTTTTCAACAAAAGGTTCAATTTTCATCCTAAAAGACTTGGCTGCAAGCTTTGACCGATAATCTTTTGGAAAAACATAAAGAACATCACCTTCATCTGATACCTGTTGAAACCATCTTGAAAACGATTCCACTCAAGAAATCAAGAACTCCAAAGCGGAAAACAATATAATAACAAATAACTGTCTTCACCTTATTATGTTCAACTCAACCAAGAATTGCTAACAAGATAAAAAAACAAGCTTAAATGTTTGACTTATTAAAAATTATACATATAAAAAAAATTTGAAATAAATCTATGTTAATAATAAGAATAATAATAACAAAATCTTGCGAAAGAATTATACAATAACTAAAGGAAATAATTTCAATCAAGTATAGTGGTTAACATAACTAGGCTAGCCAGTGCCTAGCAGCCATGGAAGTCATCTAGGTCATCTAAAGTTTCATTATGTATATTATGCATGTGGCAATATTAGTGGTTATCGGTTCATAGAAAACATCTCAGAGTAAAAACTACAGTCAACCATTTAATCACTAACAATAAATAAACTCATACTCCCAAAATATAAATAAATAAGTTGTGTTGCCTTCAAATTCTACTGAAGCGAAATTTGCATGCATTAGAAAAACATTTATCTACTTGAACATTAGTCTATACATAAAGGTAAACGATAGATGAAGATTCACCAACCCATGTGACCCCAAAAGATTGGGTGGATCACAAGATGCATATTAATTTGGAGGTTGAAGTAATGTTCAAACCTTCAAATAGAACTTAGATGTTCCCTACCTCATTAGCAAGGCAAATACTGGCAATCTAAGCCACAAACAAGCCCAAACTTCATCCAGCGTTGTCCCACAATTCCCAATTTATTACGTCTTTGGACCACCTTGTCCTTCATTAGCTGCTTACTAGATATGTTTGGGAGGTTTTCTTATTCCTTCTAGTGTTCCTTGAGAATGCCCAAAATGGTGATGAAGACCTTGTAGTTGGAGGGTATAATAGCAGCAAGAACACCGAGCTTTTTTAAACATTGGTGGCCTCTGGGGCTACAGGCGCAGTTAGAAGAAGAAAAACAGGTTGATGTTCTAATCTCAAGTTAGGAGGTGTATGCATTGAATTTGTTTCAGCAACCAAATTATCCGGGCTCTTTTGTTGATTTTCTCTATTAAATTTCCTGATTCTTCTCGTTTTTTTTTGGGGTTAACCTTTAACTTTCCATATACTTGGGCAATCCCTTTTTGTTGGTATAATTTGCTATATAAACAGGGCAGCATGACTAAAAATATAACCCCAAAATTCATTGCATGCACTACAACATAAAAACACATCACATAAGAGTCGTCTCTCATTTCCATAGATGAGCATTTTTCTTAACAACCACGTTTGTGTCCCTTTTTTCTCAGCCTATGCCTCATACTAAATGTCAAAATGAGTGATGTAAAGATTTCCAACCCAGATGTCTACTATATTAGGAGTAAGTGTAGCTTTTCATTAATTGGTTGAAGTAATCATTGGACAAAACCTAGGTGCTACTTGCTACAAAGCATAGGCATGAGTTCAAGGCATAAATGTATCTTGCCTGATAACTCCTAGGCAACTAATCTTCAAGACTTTCCAAGATGGCCCAGAGAGCCCAGAAACTCACCTAGGCAGGAATTTAAAAATGATCGACAGTTTAGTGAAATGCGAATCTGCCTACCCCAGTAAGAACTAGTAGTTAGCCCATAGTTACCAAGAAAGTCAATTTGATTGGGGAAATGCCCTAATGCAGAAGCGTGTTTTCGATACAGGTACGAAATTCTTTTAGAAATTTTAGGAAAACATTTTGGATACTTTGGGGATACTTTTCGAATACTGAAGGGAAACTTTAAAGAAAATAAACGGAAACTAGTGGCAAACTATTTGGAAACTTCAAGTCTAAGTTTTAAACATTGGTTTTCCTTGAGTTCCAAATAAGCAATCAATATACTTTATAAAAGTATCATTTCAAGTATTCATATAGCTTTCTACCAAGTTTTCTAAAGGTACTTTTTGTTTTGTAACAATTTCTTACTAAGATTCTTATTAGGTTTCCTGTTCAATTCTCAATTGTTTCCCCGCTTCCCATTTCCCCTTTATTTTTTGGCCATGTTTCCCACTTCTGTTCCGCCTATTATTTCTCGTTTCTGCTTCTTTCTGCTCCACAGCTACCATAACTTCCCACAAATTCAAATTATATTGTCTACTCCGGTGAAGAGTAAGTAGCAACTAACCCCGTAGCTATAAATGAAAGCTATTGCTTTCTGATATGTACAGTATGATTACCAAGATTCCATAAGCAAGTGAATATAGAGATAAAGATGGGTTAAGATGAATCACAAGTATTGTTAGGGTTTAGTTCATTTAACAAGGGTGTTGATTCTGCTGGGGTAAGGAAATGGCTCACTAAAGTTTTACGTAGTATTTGAACATAAACATACTCAAGAACTAAGGTTGCAAATGAACTGCTTGTAATAGATCAACAGTGACTTATTCGCACATATTCAACAAGAAAACAAGTCAAGATTAAGCTCCACTATTGGGTGGTTTTGTTAATAGACAGCGTAACCAATTTCAACTTCAGCTGTAGTTTACTGGACAACAGAACATCACAAAACAAGTATTATAGCATTGTTCAACAGCATGAAAGAGATGATCCAGATGGGGTAACTTGAAGAAAGTACCAACTTTTATTTGGCTTTGTTCCCCTTCCTATATACATTTTATTGTAGTTACAACTTTTGTTTGACAAATTTAAATGTTGAGATTAGGGCATCATATCATAAAAATTGTGGACTCCATAAATTTTATTTTCTCGGTAACGTTTGAGAGTAGAAAGGACTTTTTTGTTTGTTTAGAAAATCAGTTCCTTGCTGCTTTTGCATTAGACAATGTCATCTTCTTAATTTCTATTGATGCATCAAGTTTGTGAAGGCATTGTCAAGCCTAGCTTGAGTTGAGCCCCAACACATTTATCTAGGACCAAGGTGGCAAGGTCACCCTCAAAAACCAAATACTCCTCTCAACTCAATTCATTTGCAGCCCTATCAAGTGGATCGTCACCTAGAGTGAGAATGATAGCAAGAGCTGTCATATATTTATCAAGAGTACAAGCTTCAAGCTAGCTTTGTGGTTGGGAGGCACATACCAAGGCATCCGGTTGCTAGTATGACCCTTTGGAATACCAAAATAGAACGAGGTCAAATCCATGCTTAAAAAGACAAACTCACAAACTTCCCCAGATTCTATACTGGGTCAACTAATTTGTGAGCTGGTCTTGCAATTTGATACCTCTTTAGGCAGATTGAGTATCTTAGATCATAAGATGTATCATGAAATTCAAAGCCACAATGGCAATGGGTGGTGGAGTTCAATTTTTGAAGAATTTCATGGTCCCCAAATTTCACTTTTATTTGGGGTAATGACTACTACTTTTATCAGTCATGCTCCAAGCCCAGTCTACACACCAAAAGCATACAAATACACAATTATTGCATTAGAGTTTCCATGACCAGACAAAACGCAACTAGTACACAAACTACAGCTCAACCCAACTCAACAAATTTTAATCCCAATTAACTGCAATTCAGCTACATGTATCCAACTTCTGCAATTGGCTCTCCATAAAGCCATATCCTCAGCTAAATCTAAGAAAATCGCTCACAGCTTCAATCCACATCCTTTTGTCCTATCTTATCCTTTTGACACCTTCAACTTAGATCGTCACTCCCATCTACCAATGAGTTTGTCTAGGATGCCCATTTCTCGAACATTTCAAGCAATGTTCCCTCCCTTTTTTTTCAATCACTACCACTTATTTCCTTTGTTATTACGACTTTTTCTTGCAAACACTCATCCATGCAATATTCAAGAGGTATATCCCAACGGTCCCAACCATAGCTGTGATAGTGTCTTATTCAGTCAAGCGCAGAGCATTACTGTTCTTTAATCTTCCTAATTCTAGATAAATAGCACAAGCTACTAAGATCCACAAACCAATATCAAGTTATTAAAGTACCAGTGTGGGTATAGGTGACCTCCAACAATAATCGAAAAGCAGAAATGACTTGTGAAATGGCACATTTGTATCATCCATAATATCAAAAATTTAAGTACCCAAATCGAATACAGATACACACAACCGATGAATAACTTAACAAGTGAACATACAACCAAAGTTTTGAATTGTTGAATGGAATACCTCCAAGAAACCATTAGTATCAGCGGCAAGTGCCTGCAAAGCTTTCTGGGTTTCATTCAACTTAAGCCCAGCCTTGCTCGCCACATCCCCAATCGTGACCCTCCTTCCGCAGGCATCGACGGCATCCATGGCTCGCTTCCGTACATCAGCCGGCAGCTTATCACTCTCGACGACCCCTCCGGGCTTGACTGCAGTAGTCGTAACATCGATACTCGCCCTAACAACAAGACTAGGAATCAAGAAGCCACTCCTGCTGCTATGCCGAACTTTTGATGATGATGATGCGTTGTTGAGAAGGAGCGCAGCGAGTGGCCTCTGATAGTGGAATTGCGAAGTGGGTTTGACGAGGATTGAGGGTTTGGAAGAAGAGAAGATGATTGAGTGAGACTTGGCTGTTAAAGTGAAGCATGTGGATATAGAGGCCATTTGACATAATCTTGTTCAGATTTCAGCCATGAAAGAGGGGTTTGTAAATATGTAGTTGTGTATATATCGGATATTATCGAAGGATTTTGCGAGTGGCTCAAAATTGGTTCTTTGGATTTTCTTTCTCCTTTTTCTTTGCTGTGTTTGAGACCTTTGTTTGGTGCCGAGTATTCTTTGCTACAAAGAGAGCGATAAGGAAAGCCGAAGAATTGTGTTGCTCAAATATACAACTTTGCCCTTTGCAGCCTATCCATTTGAAACTTGTGGAATGAAGAGAAGGAAAAATACGATTTTGGAGACAAATTGAAGAGCAAACACATTCACTGAAAACAGAGAAAAAAAAAAGAAAAAACGAGGAGAAAAAAAAAAACATACTCTTTCTTTCTCTCTCTTTTCTTTTTTTTTTAATTTTTCCTATACTTTCTTTTTTTTTTTTTTAAATGGATATATAGATAAGTTAATCTACATATTCGTCAGAAAGTATTGTACCTTAGCACCACAAAGTCATTTACAGAAGACCTTACCGCACTTACATCGAGACCGAAACTTAAGTCACATCGCCTGCTCTGAGGTTAAGAGTATGTTTAGGCTCACCGAGCGACTGTAGAGACCTGAACTCAAGCATTAAGTGAGAAAATTCAAATTCTTACCTACTGAATCAATCACTTAGTGGTCCTCTACTTTCTTTATAAAACCAACCAAAAATAAAAAAATAATTTTTTTTTATTTTCTTTTTCCTTTCCCTATCCTCTCCCAAGTTCCAAAAAGGTTGCAAGGGAAAAGGAAATAAGAAAGAGACAGACAGTGATTATTTTTGGCAAGTTTTCCTGACTCAGGTTTTTTACAAACATAATTCCACATTTGAGGTGTGTTTTAACTTTATGCTGCAAGGCAATTTAATCGCCAATTCGATTGGCGTTTTCAATGAAAATGCTAATTGGATTAGCGTTTTCTAGTCACGGGTAAAAACCACCAATTCAATTCGCAATTTTTTTACTCACAAAACCTTAGCTCGTTTTTCTCCCAGATCATTCGAATTTCCTCAGTCCTCATTCGTTATTGTTATAATACTAACAAAACCCTCTGTCTCTCTCTCTCTCTCTCTCTCTCTCATTCACTAAGAGGCTACGCCTCCCTCTCTCTCTATCTCTCTCTCGTTCGCCTCTCTCTCCGTGTCTCTCTCGTTCGCTCTCTCTCTTTCTCTCACTCGTTCGCAAGCTTATACTCCGAGTGTGGGTGAAGCTACTAGAACCACTGGTATGTTTACTTTTTTTTGCTTTTATTGAACTTTTATAAGTGAATATGTGCATTATGTATGCATTGCTCTTGATTTTATTTTAGTTATAGACATAAAAATACTTTAGTTTAAGTTATCTTCTACATTTTTTGAAGTTATCTTATTGACATATAGTGAGTTAGATATTTATATTTCATTTCAAGCTCACACATTGCATATGGAAACAAGTAAATTTTTTTGCACTTTGGACCCTTGGTTTTTGGTGTATTTCTCTCTTTTCTTTTCTTATGGATAAATTTTTTAATGTATTTCTCTATTTTCGTTATTTCAGGGTAAATTTTTTCAATTGGTCTTCCTTATCTCCATTTTTATATGTACTCATTTCTAAAAAAAATTAGTATAGTTTTGAGTGTTTAGTCGGATGTTTATCTTAATTTTTGATTAGCTTTAAATTTATTAGGTATGACAAGCACCTAAGACTTTATAATTTCAACAATATTGTCAACATAACTGTTGTTTAAAAAAATATAGGGCAAAATGAAACTAACCACTCTTTTACTCTTTCTCTGAAAAATATATAAGTACCTCTCTTGCAATTGTCCGATTTGTGTGAAAAATACAAAAATTAATCAATGAGATATTTACATTAAAAATATTTAAAGAATAAAAAAATTAAAATGGCTAATAAAGTTAAATATATTTTAAATTAAAAAATAGTAAGGGAATTCATGGAAAAAAATCATTATTTATTGGTCAAACAACAAATGGCGTTATACCATGTGTTTGCATATATAAATTACAAGTGTTAAGAATTTTTAATTAAATTTAAAAATAGGAATAAGGAATTAAGATCATTGGAGGCTCAACGTGGCTTCTTTAATTTCATAATTTCGAAGAAACTATTGATGAGAACATTTTAAACTTCGCTGCATTGCTATATATGGAACACATAAGTAGATATATTCATGTAAATATATGAGTTAAGATCAACTTTTAGTTTGTTAGTACCCTACTTGTCAAAACCATTATTTGCTTTGTAAATATATGTGTGACTTTTTTTTTATTCTCAAACCATTTTGTTTGATGGTAGGCACAGGTAAGTAATGACGACAATTGTACTATTTTATTTTTGTTGGGGGGGGGGGGGGAAGATAGTACGAGATCGAAGAGAAGGGATAGCCTATGATATAGAGGCTACTGGATGTTATAATGTAGAACTGGAAACCTCACTTGGTGGGTTACAAGACATAATCATTCCTAAGATGGATGAGTTTGGAGAGCATGTAAACATAAAGTTCATATGTAGATACCCTGTTAGACGAAATGGAGAAGTATGGATATATAAGAGGTTGTCAATTAAGGATGACGAGACATTGCAAACTGTGTTAAATCTCCCTTCGAGATATCCTGACATGTATTGTGTTGAAATGTACATTGAGAAAGACATATCCACAATGACCACCAGTTACAGTCGTCCTGCTTTAATTGGGAAGATGTCCAGTCCTACAGTGAAATTTTGGGAGGGAGAGGTGATGCATCGGATTTGGGGACATTTACTAAAATGCTTACAGTTGGGCATAGTAGTCGAAGCGCAATTGAAGAGGATGCGCTAAGACAACCGATGCCTAACTTGTTCACCCCATACAATGATTACTCACAGGGTCCAAGTAATGTTGAACAATTGCATGACTTTGACAATCCACCCACATATCACCCACAATATGCTTCGGGTCAAGGGGGTGCGTAGAGGCGGGAGGTCCCAGTGCAAGTATGGATCCTGTAGAACGACTTATGGGCCTTGATGAGATTGGTAGAGGGATAGATGAAGATGAAGATGTAGATATTATTCAATCCGATCAATCAGAGGAAGATGTTGATGTTTTAATAAGAAATGATGAAAATGACGACTCTAATGACGATAGGCAAGAACAAGTGAACCTTCCTGAATTGAATGACAATCCGGTGCCCTTTTTTACGAACCTAGATAGGGTAGATGATTTCGCAGCTGGTCGAGACTTATACCATCGTGGTCCAACATGGTCAAATGCTAATCTAGAGTTTGCAAAAGGGATGGTTTTTAAAGATAAGGATGCAGTGATCCGTGCATATAATTGGTATCATGTGAAGAGGAACAAACATTATTATGTTGTAGAAACAAATAAAAAGGTTTGGAGCACCAGGTGCAGACACGATTGCCCATGAAAATTGCGTACCTATTTAAAGAAGAAGCATACTTTGTTTGAAATCACATAATACCCTGGGCCTCATACTTGTTTACATGGGATGGAGAGTTTGGATCATCACAACCTTAATTCGACATTCATTGCACACATGATTAAGACACAAGTTGCGGTAAGTTCTTATAAATTATAACTTAAAAGTAAGATGTTTGGATATTATGCAATAATGCTCATATGGATATAAAGATTGAATATTTATTTTGTTGTGATGTATAAGAAGACCCTAGATGGAAGATAGCTTCCATAATCGAAAGTGCAAAAACTAGTGCTGGTTTCACAGTCTCATACAAAAAAGCTTGGCTTGGAAGAACAAAGGCCATTACGATGGTTTTCGGGAATTGGGATGAGTCCTATGAGAAGTTACCAAGGTACATGAGAACGTTACTGTTCAGGAACCCGGGCACAGCTGTGGTATTGGAAACATGTGACATTGGAAGGTCTGCCGACGTCGCGTTAGACAGAATTTTCTGGGCATTCTGGCCATGCATTGAAGGTTTCAACCACTGCCTTCCAGTGATTTGTATCGGTGGTACCCACCTTTATGGAAAATATAGAGGAGTGTTGTTGATTGCTGTGGCCAAAACTGTTGCCAACAATGTTTTCTCTCTAGCTTTCGCAGTAGTTGAATCGAAAAACTATCGTGATTGGTCATGGTTTATCTACCATGTCAGGCATCTTATTGTGCCAAGGAAAGAAAGGATCACATTGAATTCTAATCGGCATGCAGCCATATTGAGTGCAGTAAAAGATTATTGGGAAAGTCCACGAGACGAGCAACCAGCTGGAGTCCATTGATATTGCCTTAGGCACTTTAAAAGTAATTACCAAAAAAAGTTCAACAATGTTAAAGTTAAGAATCTTATATGGAAAGCTAGAACTGCCCGTCAGGTGCGCAAGTTCGACGAGACAATGGATGAGATTAAAAATTTACAAACGGAGTCGGCGACAATAGCATTTTGTGACCTGTGCAACGAGGACCCTAGGAAGTGGACATTGGCGCATGACGGACGTTATCGTTGGTGAGTTATCGTTGGGGAGTTTTAACCACCAACGATTCAGAGTGCTATAATAATGTCTTAAGAGGTGCACGAGACTTGCCCATAACTGCATGTGTTCAGGTTACTTTTTACCGTTTGGTGGCAACTTTCATCGAGAAACGAGTACAAATTCATCGTGCCGTAGAGAAGGGGTTGAGGTACACATCGAAAGTGCAAAAGAAGATAGAATCTTATCAAGTTCGATCGGCGATGCATCGCGTTAATGTCTTTAATTGGTAATGTCACAAAATTTATACAGTTTTTTTAATTCACACCGTTTATTGATAGATTTGTAAAAGTCTGCATCTCTATTACAACTATGACGTGAGTATATTCCAAATGCAGGGCTCAGGGTTCCGCTGAGGTTATTACAAACCCAGTAGGCACGAAAGGGAATAACAGACATCCGGTGACTTTGAATCCCCCCTCGTGTGATTGTGGAAAATGGGTCATCTACCATTATCCTTGTTCGCACATGCTGGCAGTTTGCGCGAAAACAGGAAGACAACCATGGGGCTTAATTACTCCTCAATATAATCTCGACATTTTTGCTCATGTGTACGAATCAAGTTTCCAACCGATGGTGCATGAGCATTATTGGGTTTCCTATGATGGTCCTAAGCTCATTCCAGATCTGACCCGTCGACTAGAAGCTACGCCAGGGCGTCCAAAAAACAAACGAATCCAGAATGAGATGGACGTCTCTAGGAGATGACAATTCAATAATTGTGGTATTTGTAAACAACAAGGCCATGATAGGCGTAAATGTCCAAACCGGACCGCCTGATTTATGTATTGGAAGAACAATTAGCTACCTAGTGAAGAACAATTTGTATTTCTATTTAAGATAATGGTTGGTTGTCATTAAGCGTATATTTGAACTTAATTGCATTTGAACTTATCGTATTAATTGTAAGGCTTATTTGTATTTCATTAATAGTTTTTTTAGGGTTTTGTCACATCGTTCACATGCATAGATGTGATATTCGTAGGTCTCTGAGGTTTTGATCCTATCATTGACAGCTTTTATGCAGAAACCCAATGACTTTTGCAGACCCTTACATCATTTATTTTATTATTGTTTTAATCCCATATGTTACGTGTCAATTGCAGGTGTTATGGATACAGCTACAGCTCTTCCTGGGCCTATCGATCGTACTATGCTGACATTACAGAGCCATCATCGATCGAGTTGGATATGGGACCATGGGGTATGCGCATTTATAATATGTTTTATATTTATGCATATATTTTGTGAGATTTCATATGTATACTAATGCCCTTCCAATTAATGATGTAGGGTACAGATCCTCTTAAATGCAGAAGCGCCGCCAGTCATTTATACGATGTGATACACCCACGTATTTTGCAGTATGTACTACGTGTTGGGTTCTATGGTGTCTACCGAGTAGGGATGATCCGGTTGGACCATCATTTGATCACGGCGTTCATAGAGCGTTGGCGACAGGAGACCCATACCTTCCATCTGACTATCGGGGAGGCTACCATTACTTTGCAGGACGTTTCTATACTATTAGGACTACTTGTCGATGGCCATCCTATCATCCGACGGGAGGTTCGGAGTACTGTGCAGGAGTGGCAGGACTTATGTGTCCAGTTGTTAGGTGTGGCCCCACCCCCAGAGCAGTTAAATAGGGGGCGTGTTCGGATTACATGGCTTCGTGCACTTTCCAGGCCCTTCCAGCTGGAGCTGATGATGTTACTGTACAGCAGCACGCACGTGCATACATACTTCGCCTGATTGGGGGGGTGTTGATGTCAGATTTATCCCAGACTCTTGTTAGACTGTCATACCTTCTATTTCTGGAGGACTTAGACGCGGCAGGGAGATATAGCTGGGGCAGTGCCACCTTAGCTATGCTTTATAGGTCGAAGTGTCGGGCGACGAAGCCAGACGGGAAGCAGATAGCAGGCGTACTACTTTTGTTGCAGGTTCAATAACTTTGCACTTCATCCAGTATGCCGTAATGTTTTATTTTTATTTCATTTACTATTTGTGTTAACATTGAACTTTATTCAGATATGGGTTTGGGAGAGATTCCCACGCAAGTGCCCTAGTTGTAGAGATCAACCTACTGATGGCCAGCAGCCCTTGGATATAGATGGGGTACAATTACCCAGTGGCCCGTGGGGAGCTAGGTATGTACCTAGTAGTTATTTATGTTTACCTTTATATCTTCAATCATTAAACATAGTTTTCATATTATGTACACATATCTGTCAGATGGAGATCGAGATATCATACAGATACAGTGTCGACCCATGTTGTCCGTGTATATCGCGACCAGTTGGACCGCTTGAAGTCGGACGAGGTATGAATACTCCTTAGCTATATTTATGTTTAGTTTTTTTGATCATATATTTCAATTAGTAATGGGTACCACATTTTTATATGTTTGTAGTTCACATGGAAGCCATATGATGATATCATCGATTCACTTCCAGATTATTGTCGAGCTGGGAGCGATATCTGGATGACTCGATCCCCATTATTGTGTTTTGAGGTCATAGAGTGGCATCTACCTGATCGTGTATGCCGATAGTTTGGTTTCAGACAAGTCATTTCACAGGCTCATAACACATCTCCTGACTTACATAGTTTAGATGGGCGTGGGAGATATAACACCGATTGGATGGAGTATCATATACAATACATACAGCGATGGCAGCAACGCCGCGATCATATTATAGTTGGGGTTCCTATTGCTGGAGACATGCGATATGACGATCCATATATGCAGTGGTATCGCCGTATCACACGCCCATTAGTGGGCAATCCAGCTCACCGCCCAGAGCGAGGCTACCTGGAGGTTGGGTCTACGGTAAAGATTGTGGTTAGTAGTTTTTTACGTAATACGATTTTTCAAAGCAAATATGAATTGGTAAAGGGACATAAAAATTATGCTTCATTTTGCAGACCCGTCATTTCACGACCGTGCATCATCTTATAGATCGTGCTATATATGGGTTTGGGACTGAGCCGGCACTAGAGGACATGTATAGGGGTCGTGACTTGTGTACCAAGTCACTAGACATATTACGTGAGCAGCAACGCATTTCACAGGCCCAGCCATTAGTTTTGCAAGCCCAACCCATAGTTGCCCAGCCATCAGTTTCGCAGGCCCAGCCCTCAGTTGCCCAGCCCTTAGTTTCGCAGGCACAACACTCAATTGGCCAGCCAGCCTCGATCCAGACACCTACATCACATGTCACACCAAGTATGCCAGTATATACATATCATAGTGACCCTCGATATGTACCCTCATCATCATATGCGACCAGTTACGAGGTGAGACCTCATCGCACTGCACCCCGCCACGACGTTTCTCCTGTTTTTTATGACCAGCGATTTGGTTCCTCGCCCGTCGGAGATGATATGGGATTTCATACACTTTTCAATCCATTGTTACCTAAAGGGTATCGTATAGAGACGCCTTTCATGGACACCCAGGGTCACGGTCCATCTACTGTGTCATCCGAGACTACACATCCCATACCACCATCATAGGTAGATGGGTCATCTCAGCTCACTCAGGTTAGTAGTAGGCCTCCTATTGATACAGTTGACGTAGGCCCTACCATTGACCCACATCAGCATATACCTCCTGAGGGCGTTTCACAGATCACCCAGGCAGAGCCATCTCAGTTGAGACTACGTATTATCACACGGGTCTTTACCCGTAAGTCGAGACGAGAGAGGAGGCCACCCCCATGTGGTAGAGGTGGTCATGTATAGTACTTGATGGTATGGGTTTTGTATTAGGTACATTTTCAGGAAGTTGTCGAACATTTGTCGATGTAATCGAATATTATGGTTATTTCTAGTATCCCGTGTTTATGGATGTATCAAATTTTGTAGTTCATACGTTTTTGTATCAAATTTTTTATAAGCGTGCATTAACTTCACGTGAAGGCTGCACGAGGTGATGCGTCATTTCAATATAAAGTGTGCATTAGCTTCACGTAAAGGCATGTCCTGAACTCTTCACGTGAAGGCTGCATGAGGTGATGCGTCATTTCAATATAAAGCGTGCATTAGCTTCACGTGAAGGCATGTCCTGAACCCTTCATGTGAAGGCTGCACAAAAGTCTTGTTTCGCATCCCAATGAATTCATGTGAACTATTTACTCATGTATTGTATTGTATTACCTATATATACGTAATGCCATTACAAAAACAAGTGGTAAGCCATACACACTTCCTAACATGCCAAAGCGAAAAGGATTATTTGGAGCATCGTGTAGTCATTTGGCTCGAAGCGACGACACAGATGAAAACCAATCCTCACCAATCCATATGGTGCATACATACATGGACCCAGTCGATAACAAATGGTATGGCCGAAAGCGTTGTTTTCTTAACAAACCAATCCTAATGCACGATACGATGGGTCCGGTCAGCCACATCTTCATTGGTGATGCGTCCTTAGGTCCACCCTGCGGGGTGACTGACTCCCAATGCATAAGGTCGTCGTGGGAAGACTTGTTCGATAAATGGTGTGAACAAGAGATGTATTGCCGATGGCATGACCTTCGTATCCCAAAGGCCTGTTCAGCTAAGTTGTTCAATAGACGATCAGGTAACAGCAAGGTCATAAAAGCACTTGAAAGCGAAATTGATCAAATGCAACGAAGGTTGGATAGATATCATTTTACGCAGCAAGCGAAGGAACATTGTGGTGATCCAACACAACGAATATTAGAAATCATTGAAGATCCATTGCTAGCTTCTGATCCAGAACTTTCAGACTTCTTAGAAGAAGAAGGTGACGATGACTTTCAAAACTATGTACCAAGTAGTCTTAGCGTTGCTGGCAAACCGCTATGTTGTTATGAACATGGTCCATAAAGCTTGGTGTACTTTTTATTTCAGTATAATATAAAATCAGTTATTATGTTTTCATATAATATATATATATATATATGAGCTTGGATCATATTTGGCATTGCAGAACTTATGAACATGGTCCGTTTTGGAAGTTATGCAAAATTTTAGAAATCCGGAACTTATACTTTCGGAGTTATGCCAACTCGGCCATTGAGGTACCGAAATGGCGAGAAAGGCTCCGGGGAGCGCGAAACTTGACGAGAGGCACCGGTGTAACACGAGTGACGTGTGGGAGTGGACGGCACATCAACAAAGCTTCGGAATTCCGGAACTTTTGTTTTCGGAGTTATGCCAAGTCGGCCATTGGGGTACCGAAATGGTGAGAAAGGCTCCGGAGAGAGCAAAACTTGGAGAGAGGCACCGGTGTGACACGAGTGACGTGTGAGAGTTGACAGCACGTCAATCGAGTTCCCGGTTTGGAAGTTATGCAAAGTTTCAGAATTCTGGAACTTATGTTTTCGGAGTTATGCCAATTCGGCCATTAGGGTACCGAAATGGCGAGAAAGTCTTCGGGGAGCGCGAAACTTGGCGAGAGGCACCGGTGTGACACGAGTGACGTGTGGGAGTTGACGGCACGTCAATCGGGTTCTCGGTTTGGAAGTTATGCAAAGTTTCGAAATTCCAGAACTTATGTTTTCGGAGTTATGCCAACTCGGCTATTGGGGTACCGAAATGGCGAGAAAGGCTCCGGGGAGCGTGAAACTTGACAAGAGGCACCGATGTGACACGGGTGACATGTGGGAGTTGACGGCACGTCAATCGGGTTCTTGGTTTGGAAGTTATGCAAAGTTTTAGAATTTCGAAACTTATGTTTTTAGAGTTATGCTAACTCGGCCATTGGGGTACCGAAATGGTGAGAAAGGCTTCAGGGAGCGTGAAACTTGGCAAGAGGCACCAGTGTGACACGAGTGACGTGTGGGAGTTGACGGCACGTCAATCGGGTTCCCGGTTTGGAAGTTATGCAAAGCTTTGGAATTTCGGAACTTATGTTTTCGGAGTTATGCCAATTCGGCCATTGCGGTACCGAAATGGCGAGAAAGGCTCCAGAGAGCGCAAAACTTGGTGAGAGGCACCGGTGTGACACGAGTGACGTGTGGGAGTTGACGGCACGTCAATCGGGTTCCCGGTTTGGAAGTTATGCAAAGTTTCGGAATTCCGGAACTTATGTTTTCGGAGTTATGCCAACTCGGCCATTGGGGTACCGAAATGGCGAGAAAGGCTCCGGGGAGCGCAAAACTTGACAAGAGGCACCGATGTGACACGAGTGACGTGTGGGAGTTGACGGCACGTCAATCGGGTTCTCGGTTTGGAAGTTATGCAAAGTTTCGAAATTCCAGAACTTATGTTTTCGGAGTTATGCCAACTCGGCCATTGGGGTACCGAAATGGTGAGAAAGGCTTCGGGGAGCGCGAAACTTGACAAGAGGCACCGGTGTGACATGGGTGACGTGTGGGAGTTGACGGCACGTCAATCGGGTTCCTAGTTTGGAAGTTATGCAAAGTTTCGGAATTTCGAAACTTATGTTTTCGGAGTTATGCCAACTCGGCCATTGGGGTACCGAAATGGCGAGAAAGGCTCTGGGGAGCGCGAAACTTGGCAAGAGGCACCGATGTAACATGAGTGACGTGTGGGAGTTGATGGCACGTCAATCGGGTTCCCAGTTTGGAAGTTATGCAAAGCTTCGGAATTTCGGAACTTATATTTTCGGAGTTATGCCAACTCGGTCATTGGGGTACCGAAATGGCGAGAAAGGCTTCGGGGAGCGCGAAACTTGGCGAGAGGTATCGGTGTGACACGAGTGACGTGTGGGAGTTGACGGCACGCCAATCGGGTTTCCGGTTTGGAAGTT
Source organism: Euryodendron excelsum (assembly GCA_033060915.1). Taxonomy (NCBI): domain Eukaryota; kingdom Viridiplantae; phylum Streptophyta; class Magnoliopsida; order Ericales; family Pentaphylacaceae; genus Euryodendron; species Euryodendron excelsum. The sequence goes on along the minus strand of CM065397.1, from coordinate 9,960,720 downwards.
ATGCAAAGTTTCGAAATTTCGGAACTTATGTTTTCGGAGTTATGCTAACTCGGCCATTGGGGTACCGAAATGGCGAGAAAGGCTCCGGGGAGTGCGAAACTTGGTGAGAGGCACCAGTGTGACACGAGTAACGTGTGGGAGTTGACGGCACGTTAATCGAGTTCCCGGTTTGAAAGTTATGGATTTTGAATTGCCTAAGAGAATTACTGATATGATTGTTGATATGAGAACATTAAAACCGCCAATTCAATTGGCGATCAACTTGCATTGGAGCATAAACTTAAAGCACACCTCAACTGTGGAATTATGTAAAAAACCTGACTCAGGGAAACTTGCCATTATTTTTTCTCCGTACCCTTTTTCCTCTCTCACAATTTCATTCCCTTTCCTTTATAGGAAAAGAAAAAAAATAATTATTTTTTTGTTTGTTTCTCCATTCCCTTTCCAAGTTTCATAGAGGCTCTTGGAATTCTTATGAGCTATTTGATAAGATTTTTTGGCTTAATTTTTTTTTAGCTTATAAATAAAAATGTTAATTTTTTTATTTTTTGTTTTTTGTTTTTTATTTTTTGTTTTTTATTTATTTTTAGTTTATAAAAACAAAAAAATAAAAATAAATTTTTTTACTCATAAGTCAAAAAATATAATTAAAAAAACTAAAAAAAAAAATGTGCCAAATGGACCCTATATTGACAAACCAAACCTATAATTGCTTGTAGGTAGCTTAAAGAAAATCTTAGTTTCAACAAATATTCTCACTTTACACAAGTTACAAATTAAACATGTTTGGACTTGTGGAAAGAAAAAAATAAAATGAAGTGAGAAAAAAATATAGGGAAAGTAGTTTATTTTCTTTATCAGTTTTGCAGATTAAACAAAACTAGAAATACGCTTTTCTTGTTTGAAATTCAAAAGAAACAGGAAGAAAAGTGAAAGAAAAATGCAAAGAAGAGAGAGAAAATGAAAGAAAGTAACCCGTTTCATTCTCTTCCTCCTAAATCAGAAGCCAAACAAGGATTTGCCTCATCAAGCCATACCTGACCCATCTCTCTCTCTCTGCTTGACACAACTTCGCAGTCAGTTGACCATGGACCTGCTCTCAATCTACTCTCCTCTGTCTCCCAACTCTCTCTCATCATGGCCATCATTGGGTTCTTTCAAGCTCCGCAGCCCTCTCTCTCAAACCCCCACTTTCTTTCCACGGCCTTGTATATCTTCATCATCTTTGAAATGCTCACTTGGTTCTCACCAAATATCCAACAATCCCAAAATCCAATGTGGCGGCCTGACAGGGTTCGAGTTCAAAGAACCCCACAATTCTCTGCGTTTGTCGGCTCCGCAGACGCCTACGACGGCGATGAGAGGCGCCGAAGCCGATGCCATGGGGCTGTTGCTGAAGGAGAGGATCGTCTTCTTGGGCAACCAAATCGATGATTTCGTAGCCGACGCTATCATCAGTCAGTTGCTGTTATTGGATGCTCAAGATCCAACTAAAGATATCCGGCTTTTCGTCAATTCGCCTGGGGGGTCTCTAAGGTATGTACATATTTGTGTATATATTCTTGGTGCTTAATTTAGTTATTTTATCTATTCTAGGTTTTTTAGCATTGCTTAGAACGATTGTTTACACCTTTTCCGTGCATTTGGCAGGCATTCTGTCATTTAATGTAGTTATGGAAAATATTTGTTTCTCCGCTTGATATTTATTGTGTCTATTTGTGTGCATACGTCTCAGCTAAAAATTATCATCGGAAAATATTTTCCAAACTTGAGAAAATCTTCAACATAAACCTCCAAATTCATGATACGACAAACCTGCAGTACATATAAATGACTGAAAATTTGATTTTTAGTTGGAATTCTAGTGAGGTGATTTGAAAGTTTAAAATTAGATTAGTGGAATTCTGGTTTTTGGATTGTGCTGTGTGGAAATATTGGGGTGCCTGGTGTGGGGGGAGGGGGGAACGCTTGTTAGTTTGCTAGACGGTATAGATGCCCCCTATCTATGATTACAAATTTATTTTACTTGGTGGCAGAATGGCAGGATAGGCATGGGAATTTGCAGATGGAATTCTTGTTACAAAGTCTATAAAGGGATTAGGAGAAATGAAGAATGACCATGCCATACAAGCCATTTACTGGTCTGCACTCTGCAGTATATGTGATTGTGGTAAATGTACATGTGGACTCCAATTTTAATAGGAGAAAGAAAGAAGAAAAAAAGAGACATTGTCATGGTAATTGCATTAAAAGCGTGGCTGCATAGTCTGGACTCTGGACGACGAAGGGAGAATGTTGTGATATCATGTTGAGAGATTATTTCATGCATAGACAGGATTTAATTTAGGTGACACTTCACTTACCAAAAATTATTTATCTGACTCACTCTGGCAAGGTGAACGAGCATACTCATTGTTAACTGTTATGGCAACGTGAACTCGTTGTGTGATCTATGATGAATTTTAGTTGTCTTTGTATACCTACCAAAAAAAATGTTTTCGTTTCATAGAATATGGTGCCACTGTTTTAAATAATAATAAAAAAAAGGTAAGCAATTGAAGCCAGATTGTGATGAGAGAAGACAAGCAGTCAAGGAGGGTCTTCCAGGCAGGGTGGAAGGCCTCCGACATTATCGACAAAGTAGATGGTGGGTTTCCAGTGTTGGAAAGAGGTCGGGGGAGTCTTAATCAATCGATTCTAGTGTGCTCAGAGGAGCTACGATGGGTTACCTTGACCTTAGAGAAGACATATCCGGTCGATTCTAGTGGAAGTGTTCGAAAGTTTGTGTAGGAACAAAAATTTTTACTTTCCGTTTCCTAAGAGACCGAAACCAAAAATCAGCGAAGTAATGAAATCCTAGTGTTTCTCTTGAAACATAGCAAAATGCACCAAATCATAGCGCTATATATTGAAATAATAAGCTGTCGACCGAATTTTTTACTATAGTAATAGATATTATTACTAGTAATGTAGTACTAGTATAAATTTATATTACTATAGTAATGCTATTATTACTATTGGCTAATTCCAATTCTAGACCTTCTTTTGTGAGGAACTCATACACTTTTAGAATCTTAATATTTAATAATAAAAAATTGAGTTACTTAACAATTTCTGGTTCGTAGCAACATTGGTTATCGTATTTTATACTTTGTCTTTTATATGAATAACTGTATAAATCTCAATATGTATAATTAATCTATTATTAGTCTTTTATGTCTAGACATATTTCAATTTATGTTTTCAAACATTTCTATGTATTTTTAATTTTTTTTTTTATGTCATGTTTGAAATGTTTTCAAAACGTTTCTGTTTCCATGCTGATCAAAACAATACACAAAATGAAATTTTAATCCTTGATTTGCCTCTTCCTTTTTTTTTTGGTTGGCGGGGAGTGGGGGGGGTATGTGGAAGTGGTGAGAATTGCAAAGGAGACCGTGAGGGCTGGTTCATTGGCACTAGTGCATAAGGGATCAATGTCCTATTTTCAAGCTGTGGTGATTTCTGACTGGTTGGAGGGGATTTTTGATTTTTGTCGGCAGTGAAAGGGGAGCTCTGTGATTTCCAGGTGGAGCTCTCTGGCGCTGGCCAGGTGAACTTCTCAAATAGATCCTAGCAGGCTGTTTTGTTGGTTGGAATTCGCTATTCGATTGGAACTTACATTTTTTTTTTTTAATTGATGAATTTGAAATGAAGGGATTTGTGTTGGATTGTTTGTGGAACAGTGGTCCAACAATCAATTTAAGACTTTTTTACTTATGGAAAGAAAACAAGACTGTTTATTAAGTGGAAGAAAAGGGTTTAGCATACATGAGTCGAACTTAAGCTCTGCTGTTATGTCATTATTCTGCACACATATGTACGCGCACACCTGAAGTATGGGATGAGTCAAGAGCTTAGTCATGTAATTTGTGGAACTCAGTGCAAACTAGACTCTGACTAATATGTCCAAAACAGGTGATTTTGGTATTACACACCCTTGTTTGGGTGTTCATTGAATAGACACGGTGGGTTGGTATATTTCCTTACGGTTGCCGAAGGCAATGGGTTCTGTCATTTTTGCCTTCTTTTGGCTGTATGATCTGGGAAGATTTAGGTTCGCTTTTTAGCCACAGATTCAGTAAATGAATATATGTAAATGTCAAAATTGACATTAAAGGAACCACCACCCATTGTTTTCTTCTTTGAAATGCTGTTTCATGTCGTCAGTTAGATAAACTGAATCCTTGGTTGCAGTTGCACCACTGTTTTCTGTTCTCCTTTGCTAATTTGCATTGCTTGTTTCATTTTGCAGTGCTACGATGGCTATCTATGATGCCGTGCAGCTTGTGAGGGCTGATGTTTCCACAATTGCACTGGGCATTTCAGCATCAACAGCTTCCATAATCCTTGGTGGTGGCACCAAAGGCAAGCGCCTTGCAATGCCCAACGCAAGGATAATGATACATCAACCCCTTGGAGGTGCAAGTGGACAAGCGATAGATGTGGAAATCCAAGCCCGGGAAATCATGCATAACAAGGATAATATCACAAGGATTATATCAGCTTTCACTGGTCGCCCGTTTGAGCAAGTTCAGAAAGACATTGATAGGGATCGCTACATGTCTCCTATAGAGGCAGTTGAATATGGAATAATTGACGGTGTTATTGATAGAGATAGTATTATTCCACTTATGCCCGTGCCAGAAAGAGTGAAATCTACACTCAGTTACGAGGAAATCAGCAAAGACCCAAGGAAATTCTTGACACCAGATATCCCTGATGATGAGATATATTAGCTGGAGACTGGGAATACAGGTACGTCTATCTTAGAGTTGTCTGTGAGCTGGATTCCCAGTATTTGTATTTAGTCTAGTAACCTAAAATCCAGAAATTGGATATTGGAGTGAGGAAGTCATTTTTTGTTCGAATGTAACACTAATTAATTGCAATAATAACTATCAAAATGAGTTTATGGGGGTTGTTTGGGCTGCATGTAATGTTGCCTCTCCTTTTGGACTCAGAACTTGGTGGGTTTATATGGTGATTACTAACAAAATCTTGTATTGACACCAGTTATGCCCCCCCAAAAAAAGGAAATTGAGAAAGAAAAATCAGGTCATAGCTGACAAATAAATTTCAAGCAGACTTTTTTAAGTCCATGATTTCATTGAATGGCAAGGGGAAAAAGGTTGAGGGTTATGTTATGGGGTTGTAAATATCAGTTTGTGCTCACTGTTGAGCCTTGGTCATCCATTATGGAACTGAAAGCAACAGTAACTGAAAGCCAATATGTAAGGATAACATATACTCCACTGGAAAGAGGATTCAACGTCTTTTCAAGGGGGGCGTAAAAAGAGTGGAATTTTTCTTGCGGGGCTTGTAATTTGGTTTTATTGTTCTAAATCATCAGCTGCCTGTGAGAAAACACCTAGAATTCAGGCTCCATTTTGGAAAAACTATTGTACAACCTCGATTAACTTGAAGATTGAAGATTTTTCTTTTCTAAGAACAGATTTATTGCATAGCTCCAATTAAGCACAACAGGATACAAAAAATACCTAATGGAAGCTCTTGACAATTGAATGGGTGTTCCTGTGTTTCCTTCATCAGCTTCTTATGCAAAATAACAAATGTTTTGTGTCCGTGATGACTGAAAATTGATAAACAAAGTACATTATCTTTTTACTGAAGACCTATATGAACTTTGTCGTGTTATGATGTAAAAATTTAAATTCTGGGATATGTTTTATTATTCTTGTTGTTATTGGTTTTGTCTGAGTGTTATGAGTGACGTATGATTATGGAAACTGCAATAATATTGTTCTTTTTCTCCCTTTCTTATTTTCTTTCATCAGGCTTGAGTCAAGGATTGGCATTAGCGGATTGTTCAGCTTTTCATTGATGTCCCAGACTCCCAGGTGTTGGGGCTTCGCATGGCCAGAGCAAAACTTTAGCAGATTTGCGGTTGAGATGTTTTATAATTCTCTTTTTCAATTTATGAAAATGATTGTTAGAAAGATTTTGAGCTCTGTCTCTCCCTCTGCACGTGTGCATGCGTTCATGCTTGCAATCCAATACTGAATGGAGACGGCTAAAAGATGTCACAAGGCTCGCATCCAATAACTAACTATGAGTGCCTGCTTGAGCCAGATTAGCTTGTGTTCAGAGAGTAGCTTGTGAGGCGAAGTTGAGAATGGATAATTTCAGTTATGAAGTCAAGGAGCTATTGAGGTAGTGTTTGGCAAGGCCCTTCCGGACTACCGAAGTCCTTCTGAAAATATTTTTTCTATTTGGTGGAAATAAATGGAAGGCTTTCCACTAAAAGTCATGAACTCCTGAAGTCCATTTCAAAGAAGCTGTCTTGGGTGGCTTCTGAAATGCCGTCCAAAACAATTTATCAAGAAGTCCATTGTCAATTAAATGAAAATTTTAATTTTCACATACTACCCTTGATATTTGTAACAAACTGCTCATAATACCCCATTATATCACGACATTAACAAAGTTACAAACCCACTCTAGAATATTATAAAACACAATACATTTTATGGCAGACCTCTGCAAATAACGAAAAATCATCGTGAGTGTTCATTCCCGTTAGAAATTCATTTAACCCTTGTTGTGTGAGCTTCTAAAGAACTTCTAACGTTGCAACGTCCAATTTTTTTTTTTTTAACAGTGTTATATATATATGTGTGTGTGTGTGTGTGTAAAGATTTCCCCTTTGTCAATTAGGCAGAATCGGCAACAATGAATCCATACTAGAAGAGTACAAATATATACATAACCTTTATATACATTTCACCCATAATTTCTAATAATTCTACACGAATAGATATAGATAGACAATAATGCAATATGTTAGGTTTTAGTGATGCTCTCTCCTCTCTCAGCTTCTCTTTACACGACAAAACTATAAAGAGAATATGGAGAGAGCATTGTTGTATCTTAGAAACCTGTAAATTTTTGTTTATTTGTTTATTCCTTAAATAGATAATATTATTAATTGAAAGCTATTTGGTACTTCTAAAACATTGACACCAAACATACATTTGCATCGCAAGAGCACTTCTCATCTCAAAGGACTTCTAAGAAAAAATATTTACAAAATATCGGTGTTTTTTTTAAAGTTCTTCTTGTAAAGTTTTTTTTTTAAAAAAGACTTTTAATTTCAACAAACTGCGCCAAACCAAGCCTAAATCTCTTTAGAAATAAAACCACTTTCACAAATATCACCTATTGTTAAGTTAGGGATAACCACCATTAATCAGTGCTGCATCCCTTGGCTTTCAAAATTAATGAAAATTTTTTGACGACTTTTTTGCTTCTTTTTTTCTTTATAGTCTTGACCACAAATGCAGCTCAATCTTTTATATTCAAAGTTTCACCCAAATTTAGTTTGACCACTTTGAAATCAACACACAGATTAATTATGCAACTTATATGACTTGAGCAAAAAAACAGAGTAACTTTTCTTTCTCTTTGAACAAAGATATTAGTGCCTTGCAAAGTGAAAAGAAAGACCTTAAACTAACACAATTAGGGCTCAAGAAACAAAGTAATTCCAGGTAGTATAACAGAATCTGTCAACCACAAAACAATTCAGGTCATTAAATTAAGAGAGAAAAGCTTAACAATTTATTAAAAAAAAGCTACTAAAAGATCATTAAACATTATAATAACAAAAAAAAATTTGAGGATTCAACCTCAAAAAAGAAAAATATCTGATCCTTTTGATTTTTTCTTTGTCCACCGTGTAGAAGAAAAATGAGTACTCGCACAATTTGTACTCTCATATTGTTATTCAAAGACCCATATGAATTTTATCTTCCTAAAAATACACTTTCCTTTCTTTCTTTGTTGTATTAAAAAAAGTACCTATTCTTCTTGAATAATGTTTTGTGCTATACTAGATAAAAATAAAAATAAAAAATTGCCTACATAATGGGTTTAGGGGTTGCGTCATCTGCATGCAAAAAACGGTGAAGGGGCTGAGATGGGTTCGGCTCGGTGGTGGACGAAAAAGAAAAGGGAGGAAAGAAAAAGCAAAAAAAAGGGAAAGAGCTGTTAATCCATAGAGATCACAGGTGAGCAAGAAAAAGAATTGAAACAGAAGGAAGGATGAGAGAGAGGTGGGATTAGCCATGGCCTCCCCTCTGATTTTTACGCTCTCTACATTTCTCCGACTCTCATCTTCCCTCCCTTTCGTATTTCTACAAAAAAATGGGTTTTCTCCCATGGTCGATGTGGGAGACAATGTTATGGCTTGCGTTTGCTTGGGATGAGATTATGTAAGATCTATAGAGAGAGAGGGATTACATAGGATCTATATATATATATGTAGAGAGAGAGAGAGAGAGAGGGGTTTAAAGTTCTAAATCTTTACAGCCTACCCTGGCTACCCACACCCATTTGAGGTCTCTTTAGTTGAACGAATTTCAGTGTTTCAAATGTGTGCTGCCATACTCATGCAATGATGCAATGATGCAAAGATGAGAACTTGTTGTGAAGGTGAATACTATTGCTGGGTAAAGGTGAGAGCAGGACAGAGAGAAATTCAAAATTTTTTGTTTGGAACTCTTTTTTTTAAGTTTAGAGGTAGTGTATTTGCGGCTCTTTTACCTCAACTCACCTTTTATTTACTTCTATGCAAATTTCTAGCACCTATCCCCAATTTTAAAAGTCTTTTCAATGTTTATTGACTTTGATGATTCGAGGCATAGAAGGTTGTGGGAGAATTTAAATAATCACCTTAACCTTTTAATTAAAGAGAGATCGATTTTTAGCCATCCAATAAAATGTATCTCATTGATATTAGAAGTGGGATCCATTGATATTGACACTTTTAAGCGATATGTTAAAGTTGAAGAGGTAAAGAAAATTGATCTTAACCATTAATTGATGGTAAAACAAATACTATTCCTTAGATTTAATGCTATGTAGGACATTATTAATAACTGATGTGATTTATTATATAAATGTTGGGCAGAATTTATTACCTCGTTTTTGGTTTGGCTTGCTTGTTGTTGCATTTGTATTCTTATAGTTTGTTGCTTTGATGAAAAAATGTTTTTCAGAGTACCAAGATAAATATAGAGAGCAATAAACTTCAAATAAAAACATTATTATATACCGTATATATAGTTCATGTGTATGCAAATGATCTCTAAAATAATGCTAGTTGAAAGTAAATTAATGTTCTTAAAAGTTCTAACCTAAAGTTGTCCAACTTCGAAAGTTAATAACTCTCAAATTTTCTTTAATTGGTTCACTCTCTTGCCGAGTACACAAATCAATAAATAAAAATTAAAATGAACTCGATTAGTTTCGGGTCGGATCCGGTTCAAAGTCGGAATTATTTTAGGCCTAAATATTTTTTTCACAATGAATATTTGGAGGGCAAAACCTTTCCTGGCGTCCAAGCAGAGGCTGCAAAACCCCGTCTGCAGCCCTCCAAGCTTCCATAAGCTCCAATAAATGGAACTTCAACGTTCACAAATTCAAACAAATGGCGGTGGTCTCCTCTGCTTCTGCGTCATCGAAAAAGGTACTTCCACTGCTACTCAAACCCTTCTCAACCTCTCGCTTATTCGTATTTTCATCTATCAATCACTACTCTTCACTGTCAAAAACACTAGTGGACCAAATTACAAGAGCATTTCACCAAGAAAACCTCAAGCTCTTGGACCCCAAAACTCTCTCAGAATTAGAATCCCACCACGTGGAACTAATTCTTTTTCATCTCCGTTCGAAACCCAGTTCCGCAATTCGGTTCTTCGAGTGGTCCGAGAATTTTCTGGGGTTAAATCACACGCTTGAATCTTTTTGTGGTCTTGTCCATGTGTTGCTTAGCAAGAGACTGTTCGATCCCGCTAGACGGGTTTTCGATAAAATGGCTGGAAAGTTTGGGAATTTAGATGTTCTCTATATGTTACACAAGGGGTTGAAGGATTATGGTTCGAATCCTAGCACAGTGTACAGCTTCTTAGTTGAAAATTATTGTAGAATTGGGATGGTTGATCGGTCGGTTGAGATATTTATTCGAATGTCTGAAATGGGTATTCCACTTTCGCCATATGCGCTATCAACAATGTTGAGTTCTTTGGTGGATTCGAAGTGCATTGACAATATTTTAGATATCTATGGAGAAATGGGTAATGGGTTGAAAGGAGAGCAGACCCGGTGTTTTAATGTGTATGATTTTGTGTTGAATGGGTTTTTCACAAGAGGTGAGGTTGAAATGGGTTTAAGTTTTCATCGGGCAATGATTGAGAGAGGGTTTATGCTTGATATTGTTACTTGTAATAAAATTATAAGCAGACTTTGTAAAGGTAATTGTATAGGAGTTGCTTCTGTGTACTTTTCCTTGATAGCAAAGGTTGGTCCAAAGCCAAGTTTGGTTACATTTAGCACATTGGTTAATGGGTATTGTAAGGAGTTAAGATTGGAGGAGGCATTTGAACTTTTTAATCTCATGACAAGGATGGGTATAGCTCCTGATCTAATTATCTATAGTATTCTCGTTGATGGCTTCTTCAAGGTTGGGAAGTTGGAGGAGGGACATCGTCTTCTGTCGGGGGCATTGGAGAGAGGCATGAAATTGGATGTGGTGGTTTTTAGCTCCATACTCAATGCATATGTGAGGATTGGAGAGTTAGAAAAGGGGATTGCAATATATAATAGAATGTTGAGAGAAGGGATCATGCCGAGCATAGTCACTTATAGCATACTTATGAATGGCTTGTGTCAGAAGGGTCGGCTTCTTGAAGCTTGTGGTATATTTGGTCAGATTATAAAACAAGGAATTGAGCCATCTGTTGTCATGTATAGCAGTCTCGTTGATGGCTTCTGCAAATGGGGAAATATGAAAGATGGGTTTGATTTGTACGAGGACATGTTAAAGAAGGGTCATACTCCTGATGTTGTTGTTTATTGTGTGCTCATAACTGCTCTTAGCAAACAAGGGTGGATGGTTGATGCTCTTAAATTCTTCTACGAGGCTGTGAAGAGGGATTTAAGACCTAATGTTTTTATTTTTAACAGTTTAATTGATGGTTGGTGTAGATTAAAACGAATAAAGGATGCCGTGAAGATATACATCCATATGGGTACATATAATATAATTCCAGATGTAGTTACTTATTCTGTGCTTATTAAAGGGATCACTGAGGAAGGTAGACCAGGTGAGGCATTAATTCTTTTCTTCCAGATGCTGAAAAGGGGCTTTTCTCCGGATATTGTAACATATTGTTCTCTCATTGATGGATTCTGCAAACAAAAGAATTCAACAGCTGGACTACAGATTTTCGAGCTGATGCTTAACAATGGAGTAGATCCTGACATTACCATTTACAACGTTCTCATTAACATGTTTTTCAAGGAAGGCTGCTTGAAAAATGCAATGGAACTTGTCAGGAAGGTTCATGAGTGTGGGCCAAAACCTGATATTGTGACATACAACACTATAATTTGTGGTTACTGCTCTTTGAAAATGTTGAGCGAGGCTGTTCAACTTTATGAAGAGCTAAAATGCAGATCGATCAAACCCAATACCATCACTTGCACTGTTCTGATTGATGCTTTTTGTAAAGAAGGTAGGATGGATGATGCAATGTTGTTATTCTCCACAATGCTGGAAAAAGGTCCAGAACCTAATGTGGTCACTTACAGTTGCTTAATTGATGGCTACTTCAAATCCTATAATACGAAAAATGCTTTTGAGCTTCATGAAGAGATGCTTCGGAACAATCTCTCTCCAAATATTGTGAGTTACAGCATCCTCATTGATGGTTTATGCAAAAGGGGACTCGTGGAGGAAGCTTCTCTCGCATTCCATTGTGCTTTAAACCAGCATTTATTGCCTGATGTAGTAGCATATGGGATTCTGATTCGTGGTTACTGCAAAGTTGGAAGATTAGCAGATGTCATGATGTTGTATAACCGTATGCTGGGAGAGGGCGTAATGCCCGACAATTTGGTACAAAGTACACTTGCAGAGTATCATCTTCAAATTGATCAGGAAAAAAACTTGTCTGCTCAAGTGAAGGCTGTGGAGAGGGGATCTTTCCAGTTATAGTCGGCCAGTGGTTGATCTGAATGAAGAAACAATGACATTTGAATGATTTTCCACTCTGCTTCCTTCCTGTAAAGTAACTGCAACCATCAGCACTATCATTTGGATGCTTATTTTTTGTATCTGAATCCATTTGTGTAGATAAAATCTCACAGTTTATCTGAAAGATATAGATCAGTCTTGTACTAAAGCAAATTTTGTTTAAAATTATGTTTTGGATGCATATTATTAATTGCATACAACTTTGTTAAGCTACCCATGTGCTTCTGGTACAGCTTAAGGTTAAAGACAGGCTTTTTCTGTTCTGAGATACACTAGGGTTTTCCTGAAAGGTTCTTCTTCCTTGTATTGCTAATCGAGCTGCTGCTTTTTTTTGTTTTTTTTTTAAAGATAATGCCAATAACAGCTTGCCGGTTGAAAAAAATAAGTATTATAGTGATTAACTGAGTCATGGAATCAATGCAATTGGGAGGGACAACAATAAGTTAATTAGCATTGAGAATTAGAGATGTCACTATTAGCTAGCATAATCACTGTTTAGCTCGTCATCTTATACCCTGTTTCAAACTAGAGACCCTGCCGGCTTTCCAAAACTGAGCATGGGAACACAAGCTAAACAAAATATGAACCTGTTTTGCCGATTGATCTTCGAAATTCCGAAGAATAATGACACCAATCTAATCGTTTGACTTCGAATTTAAACTTGTTTTAGGAATTTCATATTATTGTTTTTCTGAAATTGACCGAACGGTGCATTTTTAAAATTTAAATACATAGCTTGCTTAACTCTAGCTCCGGCCACGGTAATATTTTTCTCTAATAGGATTAGAAATTTACAGGTTAGATACCAATATATATATTGTAAGAGAGTACGGCTATATGTTATAATGTGGACATTATGCTAAAACGAAAGTGCTGAAGCTTTTTGCAATAATGGTCTAGTTGGGATTTAACAGTATGTGAATGCATTCTTGTGACGGAACTCACACACGACATCTATTCAAAGCTGTTTTCAACTACTACTTCCCTAGAGACAAATTGCCAGTCAAGAAAACAAAATTCTTTCAAAGCTAAATTTGCTATAAAAATGTTACATGATTAGGTCATTGCTTAGACATGATGAAGTGCCACTGTCTCAACTCTCAAGTAAATCACTAAAAGACAATCATAAATTGATCATTTTATAGAGATTAATTCATAGGTATCAAGGGGCCTTTGACTCGATATTCTTCTTTGCCGCTCAATCACATTATTAGTTTAATTTTAAATAATACACACACATATATATATACATATATATATATATATATATGTCTACTTAGCACAGGGTTTGTTTAAATAGCAAGTTGATTCACTTGTTTCTGCATTTGTTGAATCAAATGATTTGTAATTTGTATGCATTCAAACATGTAATGACCAGCTAATTTAGCAAATGATGTCCTTTTTTTTCCCTCTTTATTTGAGCTAATTTAAAACAAGTGATTTTTTTTTTCTTTTTTGTGTCCATTGGAGAGCCAAAGTTTTGAAAAAAATGAGGTTTATAATTTTTTTTTTTTGGCGATTGTTGTGATTTTTTTTTTTTTTTTGTACAAAAAAAGTTTAAGACGAGGGGAAACCATCCCATTTCAAGGTTAGGCCATGCTACCAATAAGAGCTTATAGTGATACTTACAAATTACTTATCAAAAGACTATTATTGACAGCGAGAATCAAACTCAAACATTATAAGCAAAGTGCCTGATTGTGGTAATCTTGCTAATGGGTGGTTGACGTTTTATAGAGGTCTTTATCTTGGAAGAGTTTTGCATGAAAGGTTGAGAGGTTTGTCACTCATTTTGTGATCTTGCCAATGTAGTGTTATTTTTAAACCCTGCCAAGTTTTGAGCTTGGCAACTTTTTGGAATCAAGTCAAATAAATCTTTTAGCCAAGGTGTAAATGACTTACTTTTAACTTGATTAAGGAATGAATTAGTTAAGGTATAAATAAGTTGGCAATCTTTTGGGTCAAGCTAAATGAATTTTCTATTGTTGATATGAATAACTTACTATTGATCAAACCAATAAGAAAAGAAAATAGTGACTCGAACACGCTTGACTGCCAAATTTTAAAAAATAGGAGTGTGAGTCAATCCATCAGCTCAAGGTATAAGGTATAATCTAGTGTGGTTTGTTGTCATAAAAAAAATGTACTGTCATTTATTTTGATTTCAATTCAATTTCTCGCAAGAAGATTTTTTTCAAAAAGAATTCCAACAAGAAGAAAATACTCCCATTTGATTTCTTTTTTCCCCTGAGGCATGGTACAAAATGATAAAATGTAATTGGGCAATCATGCAAACAAAATTTGACAACATTAATGATTCATTGACACGCGTCTAGCAACGGAGTCTAGTAACCATGTTTGAGGTACATGAACGTGACACACAAGAAACTCTCAAACGATGAAATCGCCTTCCCAATGGTTACGTTATTCAAATCGCAAAAATGGAAACGGCATAGGTCCTTTTCATGGCTTCCATCATCGCATTTCCACCTTTTCCAAATAAACCCAGAACTTCTTCACATATTTTAGTCCAAGAAATCTTGGTCTATTCCAAATATATGATATCGTTTAATCTATCATCGTATGAGTGACGTCCAGATACACCGATTTACTGATAAACAGAGATATTTTATACTGTATTCACATATATATATATATATATATATGTAGAAACGTATGTATGAAGTAAATGTATATGAAATAGGATAATTCTCATTGAATTTCAACAGTTTGAAGATTCACGTTACTGCCGCGTAAATTTGGCTTTTGCTTTTTAGACAGAGAAAAAGACAAATGCATGGTGTTTGGAATCTAAAGAAAACTCGATGTTCTTTGATTCCTTGACATTTATATTGGTTAATTATGCCCACAATCTGTTTGTCAATTATTCAAAGACAAAAAATAAATAAATAAATAAATATGCATAACAGTGCTGTATATTCTCTGTACATAGCATTTCCTCTTTATTATCATATTACAGTTTGGTTTGAAGTTCGTGTCTTCAAACTTTCCCTTGCCTGCTGGTCTTAGTTTGGTTTAGACTCCTTGTCCTGTACATAATCACCTGTTGGGTACCAGCAAAGAGCCATATATACTGCTGATCAAACAGAAAAGCATCACAACTTTTATTCATTGGATGCAAAATTCTTTGTGTCGAAGCTGTAAATTGTTGTCAGAGACAGTGACCCCTAATACCGGTTTTTGATTATCCAGGATATACTCATTCTCGAGTCTTATATTTGCGTGGAGTTTGAGTCCTAGATGCAATTTTTGGTCACAAGCTGTTTGCCTGATTAGCTGGTTTAGAAGGATTTTTCACAAGTCTAAGATTTGTGACCATTGCATGGTCATAATTCTTGGTAGAGTTCTGTTATTAGTGAGTGAAGCGTGGGCTAGCTTATCAAGCAGGATAATAATTTAGTTATTCTTTAAAGTGGTATATTTTATTTCTTTTATGTCATTTAATCTTTTGTGAAAAGGTTCTGATTCGAAGTGGTTTATTGAGTAATATGGTAAATGGTGGAAACAAGGGAAGCTCAGGAGACCATTCTTTTGTAAAACCGGGGACCAGCCAGCAGAATTTGAGTTCATTCCAATCTCAGGCAGGTCAGAGTGAGGTGGGAAAGAATTTCATGGAGACGGACGGAAGGGGATATTCAGACTTCTATAGGAACACAAGTGAAGAGTTGTTCTTGAAGTCCTTGATGGAGAGCTCGATTGGAATGCCAGTGCCAACCATGGAAATGTTGGGTTTTAAGAATCTTTCCCAAAATTTCCGAGCAGATAGCGAGGAACTCTTCAAAAGCTGGCTCGCAAACGGAGAGGCAAGCCTTCTTTGTTTACTTGGTTTCTTGATCCATGATTAGATGTTGCATTTTTCGGTGTTAAAAGTGTCAATCAAACACGTGGAAAATTTTTGCTAGTTTGAAATTTTCAGATAGTCTGGAGTCTAGAAATCCCGAGTTGATTTCCCATTTGAGCCAAGTATACATATTAGGCCTTCTTTTTCCCCTCCGAATCTACTTTCATTTCCTTGAGGGTGATTAGCTGGATAAACGCGTCACTGATGAATGTCAACTCTTATAAGTGAATATGTACATTATTACTCTCTCAATTATATATAGTAACAAACTTTTGTGACTGCATTACTCTTGGTTTTATCTTAGTTCTAGACATAAAAATGCTTTAGTTAAGTTATCTTCTAGATTTTCTGAAGTAACCTCATTGACTTAGATTAAGTTAGACATTACATACATAACTATACATTTCAAGCTATGGTACCAACTCCCACTGGGCAAACAATTCAAAGCTTTCATTCTTTGAAGTTAGATGTGTCTTTCTCTATTTCTCCTTTTTCCTTATCTATGAAATGAATAATATCCCTATTTTATTTTTTATGGTGGTGATGGTGCAATAAAAAGAATTGCTACTTGCTTTTCAGTTTCTCTTTGGTGTTTTTTGGTTGATCATACAATGTTAGTTTAAAGTTATTGATTTTTTTTTTTTTTTTGATTAGTAAAAGTTATCTATATTTTAGGAGTATGTGTAACTAGGAAATATTGTAACCTTCTCTGCTCAGCCAAAATCATGTGCATGCATGGGGCATGCCATATGGGAGGAGTCATGCAAATAGTGGGTGATCATTGTAGATTGGAAGCTGTGACTTAACAACACGACCTTCTTCTTGCAATGTTGTTAATTATTAACATGATGATTGCTTGTTTGCTTAAGGGAGCTACAAGCATACTTTAATATCTTGGGGTTTTAGCTGATTTTGTTTTATTCTAGACGTTAACAGTCTAATACTTTATTTACTTAGAGGTTTCCTTTTGGACTTGAAAATTTCTATGTATTTTAGGCACCAGAAGTTCTATAATTTATAAGTGAGAAACAGTAAGAATTGGCTTGCTTTTTCGATCATGTATTTGTGACTTGTGGATTTATCTTTCATATTCATCTTTTATGGTAGAATTCAAAAAGCACAAACTAGCCATAGTTCAAAGTGATAACTTATAGAAGTTAGAACTAGCAACCATCTCATTGCTTCACATTTTATGAATACAAGGAGCCTTATGAGATGATAGAATCTCATACCATTTTTTGGCAACTGATTTAGTTTCATGCATAATCGGAAAAAGATTGATTTGACTACAATAGAAGCAATTCATTAATGAAAATCAAATAATTGAACCAATGGGTGACAATTGTCTTGGGAGCAGTTCCCTTTTTAACTAAATGCAAGGCACATGCTTCTGGTAACTTCTACGAAGTCAGATATCAGTGGAAATGATTGCAATGCCCTGAGAAGCAAGGAAACTTCTAATAAGGTGCCATATCCATTTCGGACACCGACACTTGTCGGACACTTTCGATATTTTTAGGACGAGCTTCTAAACGTGTCCTATTATTTTTTAATTTTTTTTAGAATTGGACAAGTTTTGGACACGTGTCTATCACTTAGGCACACCGCACACATGAAACACAGTATAAGTTTGAAGAATATAACTCGGGGTTCAATGATAATTGTAAACTTGTTTTCATGTTTTTTAATGATATTTAAAATTATGGACTGAATGGTGTTTTCATGTTGAATCAGTGCTATTTTTCAATATTTTTGGTTTTTGTGCATTTACATTCATATACAAAGTAAATAAAAAATATATATTTTTGCCGTATCCCCACCATGTCTGTTTCCTCAGTTTTTGATAATCAGGATGCCCATGTCCATGTATATTTACTTGATCTGAATTGCTTTTAATTTTCATGAGTTTTGTTCTAGCTACTTCTTTTTCTTCTGTCATATTTGTGTAAAGTTGTGCAATTGTTCTTTACTATCCCCTGCCCAAATTGTTGTTTCTCTCAGTTGACATATTTTTGTTTTTCAGAATCATGGCTATAATTCAACAAGCATAGCACATCGTACTCAACAAGCATCACAAAGGTTAGTTGGTCACAGTACTAGAGTTACATATTTGTTCATTGAGTACTTTTAATCTTTTACTCGCTGTAATTATCTGTAAGACTGCTTGGAGAATCGTGTTGTACTTGTTTGTAGGAACCTTTACTCACTCTATCGATGATGCAGCAACAATGGTGCCTTCCCATCCCCTTCCAACCCCCCCCCCCCCCCCCCCCCCCCCCCCCCCCCCCCCCCCTCCTTCCCTTCTTCTTTTGCAAAGATCTTTATGGCTTTTGCATGCAAATAGTTGTAGTGCTAATAGTAGTGTCACTAGTAAACATAGGGGTGATGACAAGGATGCTTGCCATGAAGTCTAAGATCTATAGGAACATAGAAAAATATATTTTGATATGGAGGCCCAGTGTTCGGACGGGGAAGTATTTTGATATTAAAATCAGCTTAAACAATGTAACTCATCAATATTTATGATGCTATGGCTTATGCACTAAATAGGGTTTAGGGCCACATTGTTCACTTTTTGTGCCATTAAAATTGTGGACTCTGAATAACCACTTTTCACTTCATATTTCTCAAGTTCTCAAGTTATAGTTGTAAACCTGGAAGTTCATACTAGTAAGTACTATTACATCCTGTGACACGATCATCTCTTAATCTGTAGTTTGGATATCCTATGAGGAAATAAATAATTGATCCAATTAGCAGGAACCAGATTTTGTTATACTTCCAAGTTCTATAGACAAGAATATTCTATGTTAAATGCAGGATTTCCACAGAACTAGCCAGCTTTTCTGGCCAGCAACTTGGGGGTGCACTGCAGAAGAAACGAAGCAACGATAATTTATTTCAACAAAATACTGCTGTGGCTGATGAACAGTCAAGTGATCTCAATCAAAACTCAATCAGGTGAATTCTGTAAATTCTGTAATATATACATGTCATTCCGAATCACATGGTTGTAGAGACTTAATGTTTAAATCACCCACTACTTGTTTTTCCTCATTATTTCCTCGAGAGCCTAAACAATTTAATTTGACTCAAAGGCTTCATTACAGCTATTTATGTTAGTTAAAATCTCATTGTAACATTCTAGGCCATACTTTTTCAGAAATAAGAAGCCAATCTCTCTTTTATTACTAACTTGACCAACATTCTTTTTGGTTGTCAATTGTCCTTGCAACAACTGCAATCTAAAAATGTCCCGGGTCACTAGTACTGTTACTATGTTTTGCTGCATTATAGGACCATTTCAACCGATTTACTTCCATATTTACTCTAGTAGGTGCAATCACCAATGCTTTTTAAGTTTATTCATTTTCAATATGGTCCTTTTCTACATTGGTTTTAGAGTAAGCATTTCTGTGATGGATGATGACTGGAATTGGCCCTTTTTTCTTATCAGGAATGTGGTTGAAAGAGGTTTGCAAGAAAGTAATCTTTATTTGGCAAAGGTCTGTATATATTGAGGTCGTTGTAGAAACACCGTTCAATATGACATTCCAAGATGATCTCATATATTTTTTGCATGCAGGCATGGTTTCATAGTTCTCAACCCATGACAAGAAGTCGATCCTCGGAACTACGGTATCGGTTTTTTGTTGTACGATGTTTACTTGTTAGGACTTTGTCGAACAAAGTCATACCTTACACAACATAGAAAGACCTTGGGCGCTTTGAGAATAGGTTATCAATTTCAATCATAGGCCAAGCCCAATACTTGCAAATGAGAAACTTAGAGCTTAAATAATCCAAGTGTTTATGTTTCAATTTCTTTACATCAGAGAAAAATAATTGAGCGAGGGATGTCAGCATCATTTTCTTGGATTAATTTGAGTAAATACTTCTTTTGCAGGAGGAAATATGTTGCCATGCAGAACTCTCAAACAACACTTAGTATCGAAGCCATGCATAATGTATCTGGGCATGGTGACAACAATTTGAAACAGGAATTTGCAGATCCCAATGGATTTGGTGATGTTTCAATGTGTGAGATTCCTAACCAGTTTAGCACATTTATGTCCCCATCCAATTCTTCGTCATCTACTTTCAACAGGCTTCCTATCGATAATGTAGACAGAATTTCCTCTGTTGTGAGCATGCTGAAGGGGACATTAGAGCGCAAGAAGCTTAGTAACCAGAATGAGAGAGAAGCTGTTGAAGATAGCTCCTTGGAACTTTCTGGTGCTCAAGAAGTTCTAGGTGACATGAGTTTGAATCAAGGACAAGGAATTCATAGTCATGAGACACCAAGAACATTTCAAGATGTATCGTCTGTTCAAGTTAATGAGCATGGAGTTTTACAAGCAGTTGAAGGATCCCTGGATATGGACTTAGAAGGGTTTGTTACTCCTACAAACCCAATGCAGATGCGTGCGGTATCTCAAGAACCTTCACAAAGTGAATCTTCCGCTGCTGCACCAGTAGTCTCAACTGGTTTTGACGCATGTGATGGCCCCAGCAACTCGGCTCAAACTATGAGCATTGGTGAGAACTCCAGGAAACAAGTTGGAAATGGACGGAGTTCAGAAAATGGCACTAGAGCCAATGGTACGTATTTTATGCATGAGATGACTTCAGCATTTATGTTCTTATGCGTAGAGTATATTAAGCAATTGAGTAATCTATCAACAAACAACATATTTTTATGCTTTCGAAAGATGTGAAGCCTGTAATGTTGGAACTTTTTGCTCCATATTCTCACTTCTCCGTAAGATCTTGGCTATGAGACTGTTTCTCTATGGCTCCATTCTTCATTAGTACTTGAATATATGTTTGAATCAAGGGTCAATATGGCCAGAAGACAGGCTATATGGAGAAGTTTATTCATTCTTTAATGGAAGATATTTGAATGTCTCATGTGATGTGGATAATTATTCAATTCTTTTTTACTATTTCTTTTGAACAATAAAATTGTATCTTTAGAAGCTGACCATTACAAGAGAATGGTGCCCTGACTACAAAGGGATCGTGTATGAAATTTTATGCTTTTCTTTTTCATTATTTTTTCCTTTTGCCAGAAATATATGTCACTAAGTGTGAGAATCTCCTTTTTGAACCACAGACATAAGGGAACGTACATATGACAACTTAAAAGATGATCAAAAGGTATGCTCTACGCAATCCTAGGTCTTTGATAATGAACACAAACTATCAAAACTATTGTTAAAAGGATTGTAGTGAACCACTAAATTTTCAAATTTTTTCTTTGTTGTTAATCTGTCTTCAGCCAAAAGGAAGTCTTGTCCGATATGGATCTGTGACATCATTTGGTTCAGGTAATCATATTTGTGACTTGGGCTTTTCATTCCTGTACTTAACTAATTTCACCCAACAAAATAGACTATAAAAGGAAACACTTTCTTCTTTTTAGCAAAACTTGTGAAATCTGAAACTACATTGCTCTTGACTGTTGAGTTTCTTCTGCTATGATTTTGAGTGGAAAATTTTAGGGTAAATTATACTATGTACCCTTACATTTTATCTCAAATCTTACTTTGATCCCTACTTCCTATTTTAACAATCAAATCCCAGAACCTCCAGTCAAGTTCCAATGTTAATCCTCCGTTAAAGATTCCCTTAAAATGCAATGGCATATAATGTTACTTACTCAAAACTTTATATGCTTTGGGTCATGGAGCAAACATGAAGTGATAGTACCAAGATGGTGGTAAATAAGTGTCAGCAGGCAGTGTCTAGATTCAACGCTAAATGGAGGTTTAGGGTTTAGGGTTGAAAATACGGAGTTATTCCATTAAAAGGTTAAAAAATATGCTCAGGGTTAATTTTGTAATGTCATTGGGTGGTGATTGAGGTTAATTTGTGGTATCAAGTTAACTCGATAAAAAATAGAGACACTAGAAAATTTAAACTAACTTTTTCCCCTTGAGATCTTAGAAGTTGTTCTACTCTTGGCAAAAAACTGTTTAAATGCTTGAGTAGAACAAGTTAACATGATTCTGTTGCTAGCTTTCTGCTGCTGTCTAAGCACCTTATTAGCTGTTTCCATCTGCTATCACAGTCCACTGTTAGAATAGTTCACTTATTCCGGAGTGAATGCTGCTACAATAACATTCATAAGTGCTGCACTGGGGAATTATATAATTTCTCAAATTAGAATGTCATTTGTTTCTTTTATGTTTATTTCATAAGTCTAACACTGGGGAATTATATAATTTCTCAAATTTGAATATCATTTGTTTCTTTTATGCTTATTTCATAAGTCTATGCATTTATATGTGCAGAACTTTCTGTTTCTTCCATTTTTACCCTTATATTGATATAACCATTGTTTTAACATTTATTTTCTTCAGATTTATTACTGTGGCATTTATCAAATCATATAATTTTCTCTGACAAAAATAATTATCGCAGTGGAGGAGGGGGATCCTACAAAGAAGCGTAGGGTGGAACGGTCACGGAAGTACGTATTACTATTTCGACAACTTGGGGAAGAGTGGCCTCTTCGTTTATAAATTCTCTTGTTGATAATTTATATAACTTTATTTGTTATAGAGCCTCCAGAATGCCTTAGGTTCAATTTTTAGCCATTGCAAATGTGAAAAGTCCTAGTTTTCTTTCTTTCTTTCTCAATATATCTTTGTGAGTCACACTTGAAGATGGGTAAGCTCTTGAGTATCAATCTTGCTATTTTGTAGTTTTTATTTGCTTACTTTCACTGATTTAGACATGGGATTAGATGTCACTCAACATGGTAAATAATGTTTATATATTATTTGCTAATTAGTATGCTTATACAATTTCATCTTCACAGTGGACATTGCTTCTAGAGTTTTCCTCATGTTTCTGGAATTAAGATACTTGAATAGCTGTCTATCTAGGCATACTGATCCCTCAGAATTTCATAATCCAATCTTCCAGGTTTTATTTAACCTTTGAAGCTGTCATTCAACGATGGCTGCTTAATATTTGTGCCTTTTGAACTATTATTTTTGTAGGCTTCTCTTTCTCTCATTATCACAATTGCACTCAATGACATTACCTCATCAATTTTTAGAGGTAATAAATATTCCCGTGTGATTTAGTAGAGGACAACCCCCCCCCCCCCCCCCCCCCCCCCCCCCCGGGCGCCCTTTTTTTCTCCTAACAGCCCCAAAGTAATTGGTCTAAAATGGAAAACTATAAAACTTGGTATTCTTTAACTAGTCAAGAAATAGATGTCATATTTCTTGTTTCGTTGAATCATAAATTTGAGGCTGTGATTATGGCATTATCCAATGAATTGCAAACTTGCCATATGTCACATCAGTGCTTAGTACCTTAAAATAGAACTGCAAGGCATGAAATTGATGAGGATATTTGAACCTCATTTTGGTAAAACACTATATCTACTTTATACATGTATAAAGAATTAGAGGACAAAAATCCTTGTAGTAAAGTAGAAATAACCTTAAATATAGTTCGTATAATAAAAAGTTAGAAACCTACTAGGCTGTACACTATTCTTGCCATGCAACTCTGATCAAATGCCAGGCACTAACCTCTCTGAACTTTGAATCCTGTACCAAAATTCAGTGACCAG
Organism: Euryodendron excelsum; assembly: GCA_033060915.1. Taxonomy (NCBI): domain Eukaryota; kingdom Viridiplantae; phylum Streptophyta; class Magnoliopsida; order Ericales; family Pentaphylacaceae; genus Euryodendron; species Euryodendron excelsum. Next base: position 9,937,167 of record CM065397.1, on the reverse strand, counting down.
CCCAAGAAAGTCCTTAGCCCTTTGGTGTTTTCTGTGATAGAATTTGCGCCCAATTTGAGACCAAATATCAGTCTGGAACTTGCAGAACCTCTACTGATATTGGTGCACCTGATTCTACATTTTAATTTTTTATTTATTTGCTTTGCTTCATCAATTTTATTTTCTTTTTTACCTGTTATTAGTTGCATGAAGATGAAGAGTTTTGATCCACATCCTGTATGATTTTCAGTGGTTAGTGAATGATAGATTGTACACACTACTCTACCATTACAATTAGAATACTACGTAATAATTTTAAGACGTATATAGTGTTTTAAGTATGCTACATGAAGATGAAAACTATCTTCAATGCTAGTACTGTTTATAAGCAACTTGCTTAATGTTGAATTCTGTTGATGTAGAATGGCAGAGGCAAAGGAAAGAAATTTGACACCATCCCTTCCATCAGACATGCAGTCCTTTTTGAAGCGGTGTGAAAATCTTGAGAAGGAAGTGCGATCGCTCAAACTTAACTTGTCTTTCATGAATAGGTAAATGGCATAAAACATTAATTTACTTATAATAAGACTGTCATACAAATAATTCTAAGTTGGCATTTATTCTTAATTGAGCTAAGAAATCTTGGTCTTATTAATGTGAATTGTGAAGCATGCATATGGTCCATTTCTATTTGAATTCTGATCAATGATAGTATGAACAGATGCTTGTTCTTTGTCGTGTAACTGGTTTGCTAAGACAAAGTGTAGTCTGCGGGCAGAATTGCTGTGCTTCTCGATTAATGGTAACCTAAATGAAAATGTTGCCTGCAAGCATCATTTGACAAATAGATACAATTATTAGTTAAAATTTACAGTATTGAGGTCATTAGAAGATATACATTGGAGTTCAAGTTTGTTGGCATGTTTGCTTATTAGGAATAAAAAATTCATCTCCTAGATTCTTCACTGTACTATTTGAATCTCTGGGCTTTTGGCTTCTGGCTGAAAACTACCACCGAAGTCCCTCTTCTGTTTTTAAACTGACCCAGTACACCAATGATGCGTTGGTTTGAATGGTGTTTGAACTAGACAAGGGTAATGGTTTTGGATTTGTGTATCCAAAAAACTATTATCATGGAATTAGTACTATATCCAAAGACCTGACATGAAAATTACTATTTTGGTTAGCAATAAGCATTTCAATGATGCATCCATAGACAAATGAACCTATTAATGGGATTTATGTAAAGGCCATATCTGCATCAGGTCACCCCAAAGATACTTGAGTTGAAAAATAGGACAATACTTAACAAAGTTTATACCCAGCTTAGTTGTGCTGATATTCAGGATTCGTGTTGCCAAGAACGCAAGCTACTGCTGTCTCCTGATCAAAAAGCTCCTCCTTTTGCCAGACTTAGCTACTTGAAAGGTCAGACACCAAACAAAATGCAGACAACATTAATTAGGACACAATCTTTTTGTTTTATGGTTTTCAAGGAAGAGGGAAAAGGAATAAGAACATACTGTTGTCCCAGTAGAACAGGTCCGTGGGAGACAGAACTTTTTATATTATGAGCTTATGTAAACCCATTGAAGGAGAGTGTTTACATAACATTATGTTCACATATTTTCTGCTTATTAGACCACAATTTGAAATAGCACGGCCCTTGACCTAAATTTTTCAATCTATTTAGAACTTGCAAATTTGAGAGCTCAGGTTGTCTGTCATTTTTGCGTATGCATGCACCAAGGTGGGCCAAATACTCTACCCTGTGGTCTATTTCATAAAGTTGGATGGTTGAAAATCAAGGAGCTTTTACTTATAAAAAATAAAAATAAAAATCAGGGAGCTTTCTGTGGGTGTAATTACTCATATCTCAAGGCCTGTCATAATTACTCATTTACCATGATATGATATAGTTGCTTTCCTGGATAGCTAAAGGGTTTTAACAAAAGTTGAAGCTTCTCTAATCTCTGCAGCTATATGAATTTTATTGTATTTTAACAGAAACACCAAGTTTGCTCTTTGTCTTAGTAATAATATGAATCTTTTGTCAACTCAATTTGAATACCTAAGGAAGCTTTTCCATCTCTTCAGTGACTATGTCTCGTAATAGCACCTGTGATTGCTGAGACATCTGGATACCCTTTTCTATTATGGATACTGATACCATCCGTTGCATGATTATATTGTAAATTTTAAAATCAGCCAAGATTGTTGTTGTTATAGTCAATATTGTTAATATCTTGTGGGGTCAGTAATACCACCTGCAGTATAGGCGTTTGACTGCTAAGAAACAGTTTCCCTCTGCAAAAGGATTCAACTGTATCTCCTGTTAACCATTGGATGTCTTTTAAATTTCAGAAAGGATTCTGAGCAGACTAAGCAGATAGAAGAGCTTCAAAAACAGAACGAAGAATTGACAGAAGAAAAGGAGCGTCTTCTAGAAGAGATTGAAAGAATTATCGCGGAATCCGGAAAGATGTGAAATCACAGTCCATCTTGCCATCTTCCCTCTTCCATCTGCCTTGGGCACAAGGATCAACACTGCTATAAATCCTTTTTAAGAATGTAAGCTTTTGTGACAGCCCCGGGGTTGTCCAAAATTCTAGTTGAGGTTCCGGAAAGAAACTTCAATCCCAAGCAGAAAATTTTAAAACAATGTAAAAGCACCCTTCATATAACATTAAGGGTAGGTTGCTAGTTTGCCAATGTTTTCAGAATCCTGTAAGTGTTCTGTATTCACTATTCAGTACTGTGGTTACTACATCTGACACGACATAAGCAGGATGAGCTACATGCATTTCTTTTTCATGCCAAGGTGATTACAATCTCAGCAAGTATTTTTCTGTCAGAAATTGATGATATTTAGATTCTTAATATGTTTGAACTGCCAAGATGAATTTTGGAAGTGTTTTCAGTTGTATATAACAGGTTGCATTTCTTATCCGCAGGAGGCAAACTAGTTTGCCTGCCAAATCTTGTAGAAAACAAAATTTTGCCCCAAGTTAGCGGGATAACATGTTTAATCCCAAATCCTATACTTACCTGTTGTAGGGTTGAAAAGCTGCTTTTGCGGCTGGGCTTATGTTGGTCCTGCACATACTGAAAATAAGACCACAGATGGAGGGTTTGAAAGAATCCAAATGCCAAATGTTGGTTACTGGAACACAATCTATAGAACGAAATTGAAGAAGAACAAGAAGTTCAACTCTATATTACAGATGTTGAAGGATGTCAAAAGCATTTTCATATACTAGTGAGCCAAAAACAAGATCTTCCAGATTATTCTGCTTTCACATGTACACCAGCACAGGTGCTGACGATGCATGTCAAGCTAGGCTTCCTAAGATTACAAATCTCTGCTAGGATCTGTACGCATCATTCTCCAAACCCAAGGATTCTATTTCATAAGTTAACCTATACACAAACAGTTTTGCCACTTGATTGGCCAGACCCTATATGTATGATAAAATACAACAGAAGACTGCTAAAAAACACTCTTGGCAAAACAATGTTACATTTATTTCTCATTGCCGTACCAAAGTTGCTGAATCCAGTTCCCCACGGCAACTAGCACTCCTTAAAAAATGAGTGCTGCCTTGTATTAGTGTACTCTGAAAATCTCCGGGAGGCCGAGCTTTTTCCCATACTGGATGGCCAACCAACCCACAAAGGAGAAGTATGCTACAAACAAACAAGCCTTCTTTAAGCGGGCTGTACAGAAAGCTAGAGGGAGCATCCTGACTCCACAGATTTGAGGCAAACAGGACTTCACTTGTTGGAGAATTCTAATCAAGCTTATGGAGATCAAGGAAGTTGAAAAACCAGTTACAACACCAGCTACTGCTTCCCACTTCCAGTTCCAGGTTCTTCCCCTGCCGGCAAACCAGGATTGTAACATCCTTGGGGACCTGTCAAAGTATAAAAGCCAATAGTGCTTAAAATACATAACCAAGAAAAGTAAGGCTCAAACAGACAGAAAAGACAGCCACGTGCACATGTACAGGTACATATTCTCCTCAACCATTTCCAAAATATTAGATGATGCAATATATCAATTATGAGAAGGGTTCTTAATAACCAGATTTCAGATCAAAACTTTGAACCTTCTTTCTAATTAGGAGAAGAGGACCTGTACCTAGATGAGCAGCGTTATCCACATCCCACCTGTAATTATCCATGCATAAGAACCACAGTCACTCACCATGATTAAGTGCCGTTTGCTTGGGGAGGAAAAAGAAAAATGCATGGTTTTAAGACTTCAATGACTTCCACTAACCACATGTTCTTAAGACAATTTAGTGTGGTCACTCACTATGATTAAGTGCTGTTTGCTTGGGGAGGAAAAACAAAAAGGCATGGTTTTAAGACTTTGATGATTCCCACTAAACATATGTTCTTAAGGCAATCTAAAAGGCTTTCATGTTTGTTGCATCAATCAATGATGCTTCTTTTCCTCTCTCGTTTTTCTTCGTGGGGTTTGTTGGGGGTGGTGGTCGTTTTTTTGGCTTTTTTTTTTCGGGGTGGGTTGGCCACCCTCAGACTCAAACCTAGTTCTATGCATGTGCTTATAGCATTACCACACAACATTTCATTGGTGTGTGGTTAGACAGCTTTGAAGTTTTATTTTCTGTCTTTCCAGTTTGAGCGGGTTGGTGATGCCCACTTCCCTTGCTGATCTCTTAGCTTGTTGGAGACAGGGAGGCCCAAGAGGAGGGAGAATAAAATGTCGGAGGCCACCCCTTTGTGTGTTATGGAGTTTTTGTAGAGAGAAATCGCAGGTCTTTCACGGGTGTTGAGCTTTCTACTCATTGTTTGAAAGGAATTCTTCTTGTTTCCCTTTATTTTGGATGAAAGAGTCTATTCCTTTTGTCTTTTATTGTTTGTTAACATTTCAGGGGACTTCTATATTTTTGTTCATATATAAATACAGGGACTTTTACTTATAGAAATCATATATAAAAGGGCTTTTTGTATATTTCAAGTGTAAATTTTACTTATGCATTTATATATATTCATGTTGCTCACATAAATAACCATTCCTTCAATTGAAACCCTCATTTGTTCTCACTGCCATTTCTAAAAATAGTTCAAGGTCTGAATAATTTCAATAGAATCATAATGCTCTTTATCCACAAGTACTCTTTCCACTAATTAACAAAAGCACCAAGTGTGTCATATACACCACCACGGATGTACAAGATGTGTCAGCCCCACATCGAAGCTGAACAGTGTATGTTGAAAATTATGCATACATTCAAGACATGTTGGATGCATACCAAGAATATTTAAAAGTATCAGCCCTAGACAAACATTTGAAAGAGAAATGGTTGCTTTGTAGATGTAGCTACAACAATACCCAATTGGAAGCATGAGGCAATGCAATCACACTCTGATCTCCGTCTAAGCCTAAGCTTCTTCAAGGGAAAGAAAGTTATTATCTGGAACAAGGATCATTCCGGTACAAGGAACGGGAACAGAAATGTGGTAGCCACATACTCTAAAATGTGGTACAATAGAGGAAGGCTTGTATATATCACACCATTGGAATTTAGCTATTTTTAGTGTGAAAACAATTTTATCTGAATAATTAGATATCCAATAAAGTATAGCTTATTATCTTCAAATTAATCATGCAAAAACACAATTCTAGCAGTATTATGGCCCATTGTTTTACATTTGTCCTACCAAAGCTTTATTTTGTTTAAATTTTTTTCTCTCCTAAGGAAATACATAAGAAAAAATTTTGGCATCGTTTTGAATTGCTAAATTTATCGTTTTGGAGAGAAAATGTACCATGTTTTGGAACTAGCATTCCAAAACTTAAATGACTGGGGTATTTGTGTTTTCTGGTAACAATGTTAACTCATGTATGGTGCTTGAACTAAGCAAAACCCAGTGTTCTCAATCAAACTAATATTGAAGGGAAACTTCTATTAATAACTAAAAGTTCCTTATGTTAAGTCACCACTTGATCTAAAAGCTTAAGTTGTTAATTAAAGGTCCTAACAACGCATATCAAGCTTTCCAACACCCTCCCTCACGTGCAACCCTGCTTTGCACATGGATATGCAACATACAGAGATAGAAAGAAACATAATACTATGGGGAACAAATGCAAATGGAGAGACTTGAACCCAGGACCTTTTCCCAATCATAGCTTTAATAACATGTTAAGTCACCACTTGACCCAAAAGCTTAACTTGTTAGATAAGGGCCCAACAACGCATATCAAGCTCTCCAACACCTTCAAAGCTATTAGAGCTATTAATAAAAGTTAGATGATACACCCTGAAAACATCTAACCCGAACTACTCTAACCTAACATAATTTACCATCTGCTCATATTTTTCCCCACCCTCACTCGAATAAACTCTTTTGGAAAATGTGGTCCTAAACTAATTTTGCTCACATATGTCATAACAAGGAAGATATCAAACACTCACAACAGCCTGATTGTGTGATTTCTGGCCTCTGTCTCAACAACAGAGGTTTCCACAATGAATTTATAGTATAAACAAGGACTGCGACATGAAAATAGATAAATAAACAAAAAAAGTAAGAAACGGTATATCTATAAAACTCCACGTAATCAATAAATTGCCACAAACAAATGCATTGAAGAATAAATGATAGAAAATACTTTATTCTACTCACAAGATGAAATATCGTTTGAGCATCTCAACCGTTGATGGATCTTTGGCTTGGCAATTAAAGAAACCATTGTGATAAATGTTTACTTTCGAAAGGCCAAAAGTGTACCAGCAGTCATAAGTTTCATTCACCTAAGAAATACCAGCAAGGATGTAAGAATATCATACTCATTATCAAAACTTAAAAAGAATGAAACAGGAATGGTTTGACCATAAGCATGTCACAAATCCAACAGAATCAATACTAATTTAAATCAACCTCGAGATTTAACATTTAATTAACATGGCAGTTGAAGTTTCTTCCACATAATGTGAGGAATTGCAAGGTTTGCAACACCTACCCTGAACTTATCTTTGGTCAACCATGCAACACCAAAACTGGGCCTGCAATCAAGGGGAAGGGCCTCATTTGGAGCTTCTGCAAGTGCAATCTGTGTCTGACCCGAATGATCTTCGTATTCAACCTGAAATTTGGAAGGAATAAAATATTTTAATCCTAAAATAAGAAAGGTATGTAGCTATCTTAAATTCATATTACCAGAAATGCATTCATTGAAAACGTAAAATAAAATAAATAAATAAATGAAAGATGTATATATTGTCAGCCCTCTAATAGTTGAGATCCCCAGGGAAAATAAGGTTATAAACAGATTGGATTTTGATCTGAATCCAATCAATCAACACTAATACAAAAAGAAGAATTCAATCCTTAATCCTGCTGGGCTCATTTGTTAAAAAGTCAAATATAAATGTTGGTGCCCTGGAAGCATAAATAAATTGCATCAAAAAAGGGAAAAGTAAGTGCATATGGAACAAGAACAACAAAAAAGACATATATAACATTATCGTGGTTCATCAGCCAATATGCCTATGTCCACATAACTTCACTAAAATAAGAAGATAATACATGGATGTTTCCAAAACCTACCAAATAAGTATCCAACCCCAAAACCCAAAGAGTACAAGAAATCCAATACCAAAAATATCAACTGAACATGTTTCGGAAGTAAAACAAAACAAGAGGTACGTATGGAATTAACCTATGGATTCTCTTTCACCAAAACATACTCTCCACGAGGCGTTAGAGGACTCATATTCCTTTCACTAAGCCTTAACCTGAAATTTTGTTGGACAATAAGCATAGGATTCTTTCCTAACAGGAAATATACATATATAAGGAAAATAGTAGAATTTGGAATTTGGCACATTCTAACAATCTCCATCACACTCAAAAACTCGAGAAAAACCAATATCATCATTTCTCTTCAAATCTTGTGTAGACTAGTAAAATTTGTAATACTCGAATCTTAAATCCCAAACGCCAATTATTCTTCATGTTAAATTTCTTCACCTCAAAAAGAAAAGATGAATCTTTTACTTCCACAGAAAAACCCAAACGTTGTCACGTGATACTGCATGTCAAAGCATTAACTTTATCACTTCACATCTGAACCATCTACTCTAAACCTACAAGATCAAACCATTGAAACCATTGGCTCCGATAAATTCAATAAACTGCTAACATCCCAAGACCGAAGCATCAGCTCCAACACCAACTGCCATGAAATTAGGTCTAAAGCCCCAATCCCACTAGTTAGCGCACTACAAAAGTGATAATATCATTTCGATTTCCAAGCAGAAACACATGTATTTAAGTGGTTCACCCCATCAACAAAGCTGCATTCAAAGGCAAAGACTAAATAAATTTAAAAAATAATGATGGCAATTGCAAGGAAGGACCCAACAAGTATTTAAACCCAAAAAATCTCCAAAAGAGATTTAAGAAGCCTAATACCAACACATAGATACCAAAAGGGAAAATCGAACAAGAAACACATAGAGAATCGACCCACAATTTTTCGTTCATCATAACGTCCTCTCTATAAGGGCAGGATCCTTTTCTACTTTCAATAACCTAAATTCCTGGTCCTGGTCACCAGATCCCTCTGATAGACCCGTAGACCAATTTTTGTTGTTTGATAAGGAACAAAATGCTTTTCCCACCCAAAATCCATAACAATATATACATATACATTTTTACAAGTACAAAGCAAACCCAATCTGATGGTGGTCCAATTTAATATCAAATGATAATTATGATATAAGAAAGTGTATATAACATACTTATAAAATATCAACCACCAGAACACTTCAGATCTAACAGTGAGTTAAAAGATAAAAGAAAGCCATGCTAAGTATTGTTTTCTCGCAGAGATTCAACCCTTTCCCCAATTTTTTTTGGTGTGTTCTCTCTCTCTCTCAAACCATGTCCTTGATTGATGAAACATAGGTTGTAGATTGTTATGAAGGATGAATTCCAAGGTCTAATAAGTAAGAGAGTCGAGGACGAGAACGTCAAGGCTACTGACGTCGTCAATGAAGTCTCAATCATCAACTCCGTCAAAGATTCTAAATCAAAGACTGAAGCTTGGTTTCTTCTTTTTATTTTCTGTGAGTTTTCTTTTTGATTCCTTTACCTTTCCAGCCAGGGTTTATGGACTCGATATATGTAGCCTTATGTGATAGAATTAGAATTGTTTAATTAGATATCAAATGGCCAACAAATTCAAATTTGGGTTTATTAAATTGTTGACTGATCAGATCACTGGGTTGGATCTGCTTGACCTTTCCCATAATGATTGGACTAAGCACCCTATATCTGATTCTAATTTGATCCATTAACAGGCCTACGTGGAAACATAATGTATAAAATATTATAGCATATGTACTGTCAGAAAGTCTACATTTAACTTTACAAATTTGTTTAAAAGTAACATCATGCACTCATTATGGTCTTTTTTTTTAAATTTTTATAAGAAGACACCCAATCCAAATGTAAGGTTTCATATATTGGAAGATTCAAATAAACAAATTCACCAATGACTTCAAACAATTAATACCTTTTAACACCCTTGGTCCAAAAAAAAAAAAAACCACTGTTCAGGGCTGCATTGATAGGTAAGAAACAAACACTGGAAGGCAGGAAATACGACCCAAAGCTAAAAGCTGGTGGTGTCTTTGGATGTTGGAATACAGGATACCAGTACTTGTATAATGTTGCCACCACCGGTTTTTATGCAATGTTCTACAGGCAAATATACATGAGCCACTTCTACAGATAATGGTGATGCTGGTCACACAGAAAACATTAGCAGCCAATGATACAAAGCACCCCCGATCAGCAACTAAACCAAAAAACTCCTGGCCTTTAAAGCTTGTCAATCTGATTTATCAACTATTGACAGGAGTCAGCTTAATCCTAATAATACAATTTTTTTAAGAGTAAGTTCAATACTAATAATGATGATAAGCAAGATTTTAAGGGCTTATCAATTGAGCTCTAAACCAAATACCACCATGATCACAGCACATGACATCACAGCTGACAGAGCCTCACACAATCTGTCACAAACCTTCTGCTATGAAAGATAAGTTGGCATTTTGCAGAGGAAAGAAGAAATTGAGATTTTTCAATCAACATACAGACAGCAGGATTTGAAAAATAAATCACTGAGATAGGAAGAATGAGAAGGGAAGTAACAAGAAAAATATGAACTATCAGATTGCTCTGGGACAAACTTGGATGACACTACAGCGATAACAGGGTTGTAATAGGGTGGTAGCCAGGTAATAATTAACTCTCTTTACTGGTACATAATTTAGATAAATTATAAGAATATCTTAATGCAATCTAGTAACAATTTAATATTGAAGAATGTTCAAATCTCAAAATGCATCTTCCCTGTTGAATATAGGTTAACATAGTCTACAAGCTTTTAAAGTATTAAACATTAGCTTCTACAGCTTCGCACATGCACTGCGCATTACTGTAGCATTTTGCAATGCAGCTTGTGGGAAACTACCCCCTTAAAAAACATTTTACACATTAGTATTGATTTTCTGAACATGGTGCAACTGAAACTCCGAATTCTAAAAGTTGAGCCAAGAGAAAGAAACAAAACAACACAAAAACTATTCAACCAAATAGCAACATAACCAATATGCCAAAATTTAGTTAAGTATTCTCAACATAGAACTTCAAAGTTGCCAAAAATTAGTTAAATATTCTTGATAAAGGACTCCTACAAGAAGAATGATATTGTATAAACAATTATACGGTTTAAGAAATTGTAAAATTCACCTTGAATACAGAAGCCCAATAGTAATCGTGACGACATCGAAATTTCTTTCTTTCAAAGGGGTAGAACACATGCTTTGCTTTATAATTCAACAGCCCAAGTTCACAGACCTTAGATGACCTAAGATCCACACCTGGAGATAAAAGGAAAATGACGTCACCAAATCATGCTCGACATTTCACAACAAGCCCATATATAGATATCTTTGGGCAGGAACAAACAAATAAATGCATTCCAAATAAAAATGTCAATATAACAGCCATAAATATACTATATGTGTTAACTTACCCAGAGTTAAATTTTTCTCAGTTACACTTTGATAATCGATATTTTATTATATTGCATGAAATTTTTTTCTCAGTGTGCTTACTTTTAAGTTATCAATCTCCTACAAGTTAAGGTTCTCTAGAGCCAAAAATTCTAAAGTGAAAATATGAATATGATGTCAATAGCACAAAATAAAACATTAACTAAGCTAATAAATCCTAAACAATGCTTTTGGTATTATTATTCAACAAAAAGAGGGGTAAGAGGGGGAGCAACAATAGTCAGAAGCAAAAAAAAAAAAAAAGACATGTTGTAAGGGAATATATTCAATCAAGCAAGAATAAAATTGTATGAAGCATTGACATTTTCATAAGAGCTCATACTAAGTGGAGAAGAAGACTGTTCAGTCTTGACATAGAAAAGTTTTTATCAGAAAAGCCATTTGATATAATTTCGAGAAAGATAACTCTTCATAAATAATTTCAAGGATGAAAACTTACTTCGTTTCAAATGGTAAATGTTCCTCAAATAACCCAAAAGATGATACTGCTCAGCCATGAGCAATTATCTAAAAGATTTCCAAGTCATTTTTAAAAAAATTCAGATCCCAAAAATGAGGGATTATAGCCTCATCAGATTGATAAATTAGAGGAATAACTCTCTCTTTTTCTAATATAAATAGTAGAGGAATAACTCTCTCACAAATCAGATGGATTCTCTACGAATATTCTCCTCCTTTGCTGATTGTTAAAATACAAAAAGAAAGATCTAGAAGCACATAAGTAAAGCTTTCAAACCAGCAGCCCCGGTAGGAATTAAAGGTTGCTGATTGAGATGGGCATAATAAGTTCCATCACTTCGTAAATTAGATCTCATCTTAGTTGTGGGGGACAAAAAACTCCTGAAAATTTTGACATGGCCTCATTTTCATACAATATCCAAAAATCCCTACTTCCTGTTATCGGGAAACGATAAAACGTCATTATTTTGAATTAGACAATAATGGTGCCTAAAGCGGAGAGCATTAAAGGTGGGGCAGGACAATAAAGCAAGAAAATAACCAAAAGGTATAGATACAACACCATAAAATCCACACCATTATGAAAAAAAAAAAAAAATCTGAGTAGGAACAAAAGGATACAGCTGTGGCAAAACATGATGCAGATGGTTGGAGGTGACTCAGATGGCCGAGGGAGTCTTATTGGAAAATGGCAACAACATCGGACAACCAGAGTTGGGCCGGTTGAGAGCAAAGGTGGCCTTTATAGAGAGAGAACCTGATTGGAAGGAAGTAAATTCAAGTAAAATGGTGTTTGCATGTGTAAGTGGATGGGGAATCCGTTAATCACCTCCTTTTTCATTGTTAGGTAGCTAGAGAGTTGTTGTCCTTGTTTTCTGGGCAGGTGGGATTGGCTTGGATTGTTTCCAGATCTGTTAAGGAATTTATTTTGACCTGGAGGGGGCTAGAGTGGGAAAGTGGAGGAAAAAAGTGTCATAATGTTGGTTTAAGGATGGGGTTATTCTTTCCTTGAATCAATTTTTTGATTTTTTTAAATCTTTTGAGTAGCTCCTTTTGTATAGAGGGTCTTGGTTTGTGTTCTGACCCTATTTTGTACATGGGTGGTACCCTATTTGGTACTTCTTCTTAATATAGTCTTCACTTATCAAGAGAGAGAGAGAGAGAGAGAGAGAGAGAGAGAGAGAGAGAGAGAGAGAGAGGCAACAATATAGATTTTGTAGATGATGAATTGGTGAATTAGAGTCTCCTTGCTAGAGGATGGAGATGATTCCCATTCACATTGTGAATCTTATGATTCTAGAATTGGACAAAGGAACCATCAGTTTTTATTAAAATGTAAAGCACAAGTAATTATAAACTTTTGAAAAAGGCATACAAAAAAATTTAAAAAACCAACAGATTCTCTAGCACAAACACCCAGTGTTTTTTTTTTTTTTTTTGCTAACAGGGTGTCCGGACCAGCTTGCGCGCACCTCGACTAATCCGAGGGTCTGTGTAGTCCCCCGGTCCCACACAAACCAAGTAATTGCCAGGTCAAAGGCCTTGGGAGAACTCTTGCGCTTGGCAAGAGTCGAGCCCCTGGCCTCCCTTTAGGAGGCCACGAGTTCTGGCCAATTGGGCTAACCGAGTTAGTTACCCAGTGGTTATAATAGAGGAATATATACCCATTGAGCATTTTTTAGAGTGGGAAAGATCCTATGCAAAGTTCAGTAGCCAGCCCACCCATCCAAACTTCACTGTACTTGAAAGTAGTGCAAGCATGATGCAAGTGCTCCTCCTAGTATCTTCGTTTCTCTTTGCACAATTATTTTCCATTTCTGGTCAATTACCTCCTTTATTACAATTTTCCTTCTTACTTTCAAGTGACAAAAAGCCAAGTTATGCAGATGGAAACAGGTGATACTCCTAGTTTTTTGTATGATCAAAACTGCTCCCGCCCAAAACAATTCTCAGGCAGCCCTAGTAATCACTTGATGGAATAGAATAAATATACCAAAACACAGGGTTTTGGATTTCAAAACTGTTATATGCAGTTTGTCCTGAATTGTAACCATGTTTAAATTTTTACGTGAATTGGCTAAGGTTGGAGAAACAACAGTCAGATTTGCATTTAAAAAAAAAACTATGGTTTCTACATAGTAGAGCCCAATGATTGTTCACAATTATAATTGATTACTACGAACCTATTTCTCCTACATATGCAATCTTTGCTCTAACGTAGTGGGTATTATAAAAAAAAAATTCTCAATTAGCTGCTTTACACATAATTTTTCCTTGGATATGAGAAAAACACTTTGTTCTTCTGAAACTCTTCTTCCTTATATTCTGTCATCTATCAAAAACATGTATTTTAAATGGTGTGCATATGAATCTAGAACATTTCCAGCAATACATTTAACTGCTACAGACAATTACCAACTGATACTGAATTCGTAGCTCGTTGTCACAGAAAGGGAACAGAAATAGTCATAGTGTAGAGTAACAATAGCATCATGTAAACGTTATCGACGCACAAGTATATATAACTCCGCAGAAAGGCCTTCACAATTACCATTTTCAACCTAACCTGCACCTTTCTTATCATCAGTAAAGCCCTGACCCTAAAATATAAATTCCACCATTACACTTTAGAAACAGGATTTTTGGGTAATTTAGAGAGAAAAGAAAGATAAAAAGCCTTTAAATGAATGAAATCTGGCTTAGTTGAGTGGAAGTTTCTTGATTTTGAGATGCAGATTTTACTAAATTTTCACTTTTCTCGCGTTTTCTTAGCAACCAACCTCCCTCGGCCTTAAGCATGCTAGGAAAATTTGGGAAGGAAAAAAAAAAAGTAAAAAGAACTTACTGCTGGAGACTATCTTGCACTGGGAGGGAACCGAGATCGGATTGGAAATTGATGAATTCCCAACGAGAACTGCAACAAACCCTAGCACAAATGATAATGACAAGACGGCGATGAGAGAGAAGAGAAGGGCAACAGAGCGACGCAACCACACGTTGCGATGACCCTCTTTCCTCTCGGTAGTCTCCGGAGAATCCATGGCTGTGGGTTGCGAGGTTTTATCGTAAATTAATGGGTGGAGTCGAGGTCTGTTTCGGAAGTTTCCGCCACCGGAAGTTTCATCCGGTGATCGGAACTTGAATCGGAGATATAAATGGGGTTTGCCTGTTTTTATTTTTTTCTTTCAAATATTCACAAATGGTTTTATTTTTTTCATGTGTGGAATGAGTATGTGAGATGAGAGGAGAGATATTTTCGCGAGGAAGGAAGGAGACTCGACTCGAAATGATGGTGGTCAATTGTCAAGATTAAAAACAAATTTTCTTTTTTCTTTCTTTCGTTGAAGCCTTCCGACCAACAATGCTCTTTAATTAGTTTGGGACCATTACGTAAGAACTATGTAAATTTATTATATGGAGAGTAATGCGAGATTTAACTGTTATTTTTATTTAATTTTTATTACAGATACCTAGTAGGTGATGGAATTCACATTATTAATATATGTAAAATTTATTTGTGTTTATTCATGATAAAAATTTAATAAATAAAGTCATTAGGTGTAGCATTTTTTTATATGAATTATGAATAATAACTAGCCATAAGAAATTAAGGGTAGACATTGGTCAATCAGCATTTGATGTAGGTTGGGTCTATACTAAAAATAATTCTCATTGGGTCTACAATTATATTTCAAATCAGCCCAAAATAAAAATTCTACGCCCAAGCCCCACATTTAATCCAAAAAATTTTAACAAATAATTTTAATCTCTAAAATAATGTTAAATAACATATTACATATATATATTAAAATATACAAAAATATTATTTTACATATATCTTAGGTCGTACTGGCCTTTAAACAAAATTTTCAAGCTCACCGATTAATATAATCGAGCCTAAAACAATTTTCAAGCTTTATAAATGATGGGTGGATCATCAGCCCATACCACCCCTACAGCAAATCCAAATCATCCACATCTTTTTTTTGTCTACTCAATATTGTTGGTCCACATCTTCACTTGTGATAACTACAAAAATATGTGAAAATGAAAGTTTTATTAGTAATAAATTTACATATCTATCACAAGTGAAAATGTAGACGAATGACATTGAGGAGGTAGGGAATAAGACACACTAAGAGAAATAGGATCGAGATTCGATCACGGGAGGGTGTAAAGGGATTAAACTTTCTCCGGTGTTTAAAATATGTCACTAATTAAATAAGTTGACTTAGAAGTTGATCCATACTATAACAACTAGACAAATCTTGGATGATAAGGCAATACTAATTACTATCACTAAATTCCAGCATTACAATATGGAATTCACCAAATTCATTAAGAACTAGATGGTATGTACAGTGATGTGTGTGCAATAATATGTTTAATATTTAAAAAACTAATATCGTATTTGGTGGACAAAAATAATTATTCTAGAAGTTAAATAATGAGTAGATTGCCTAAAACAAAATGTTGTCAGAGTGAGAAATGAAAAACTTGTGGATATGGAAGTTATTACCATCGATGTAATTGTTAATATAAAAATCACATAATAGAGATTAAACAAAAAGAAATCATCATTCACTAATATATTTAAATAACAACAAAACAGATACATCATATAATATAGAAATATAGATTAAAACAGTTTAGCCTGTGAGATAGTGAGGCACGACGTAGTCGCTGTCTTAAAGTCGTTATTCCTCCCTACGTGAAGGTTTTAGCGGACATCAACGGCTCTAAGATTCAACCGAAGTGCTCACAAGCCGCTCTCCTCAGGTGTCACGCCAACTGGGAGAAGATGAATAATTCCAGCCGTGGTTGCCACAAAATACAAGTACAAAGTATGTATGAAACTAGAAGAAAATAGTGTATATACAAACGTGGACCTTTTGTATAAAGAATAGTTTTCTCCATTACTCTTTCCTCTCTCTTAACAATGAACATACACATCTATATATATACACATACACCATATAATAGATGAAATATAACTCTTGGAAAACCTCCCACAATCAATTATGATAGCTATAAAATCTCACATAAATATAATAAAAGATATTATTAAATAATTTGTAATACCCAGCATAATGTTTATAACAAATAGCCATGAATAAGATAGTAATTAAATTTATAATACTAATGAAAAGTTTTAAAACTTTATTACAATATACCAACAATTCCCCACAAGTTTTAAAACTTTGAAGCATTATAAAATTTTGAAATCCCTCCATAATGTAAATATAACATAAACCATAATAAACTAATATACGAAAATTTAGCAAACCAAAATTAATTAATATATAAAAAATTTGGCAACCATAATATTGTGTAATAAGTGTAGGTGTCTTCCGAACTTGAACCTCATTTAGTGATAACAGTCTTTCTCTGAAGGAATGATAGTGAACTAGGTCTTGAACTAGACCCTTTAAGCCAGAGTTTGACACGTCACACACACAGTACCGATTATTAGACATGTTCGCGGGGTAGTGCGATTAATGGCCATGCACTGAATCTTGATTCTCATGAAAGTTACTAGAGAACAACCCAATTCTCATAATCGCGGCCTCACGACAGCTCTCACTTAGGTGAATCTTTCAAGGGCACATGTGACAAATACCTTGCGGGAGTTTGTCCGCCTTGAACTCATTCAGGGTTATACCCTTCCTTAACATTCACATTTCCACAGCACAAATGCCTTAGGGATGAGCAGGAGAACATCTATATTGTGTCTCCTAATTTATTGAGTGCTGAACATGAGTCACGCTGTATAGATTGTTTCTACCCATTGAACATCCTTCATGGGACCTCCAATCACAGATGTTGGGTTACCTCCCTTGGTGACTCCCTGTGGGCTCACTCATTCCCCTCAGTTAAATAAGGATCTAGTCTCATGAGCTAATCCAGAGAAAATTAATATTGTATCTCATTTAACCTTCTCAAGCCATATGCCTCAATTTAGTTTTCTCATTTTCAAGTTTCACCATTCATGCTCTGTTGTAACGCCTACAAAACATTGGAAAACCCTCCAAACTAATATTAGTAGCATCACAGTGGCATTATATCACAAAATAAATTATTTGCTCAAATTTTGGTAACGAGACAATGAGACAACTATAACCCCCACATTTTGCTGCCAATGAGCTCTTCTGTTCCACAGAAAATTCTGAGCATTGTACCTGTGAAAATATTCAAGCAAAATTCTAAAACAAAAATTATATTAGTCTCACATGGCATCACGTAATAAAATATTTGATAAGAGACTCGATTAAATAACTCGCATCTGATAAACACAATAAGATAACTTGCATCTGGGAATCACAACCCCCACATTAACTCCTTTAGTGATATGATCATCCAAACAAAATATGAAGCAGAAGTAGTTAAATCATGTATTAAAGTGCTTTTTAAAACTGTCACGTGAGACTGCTTCGCTTCGCATAATTCTGCCAAGATCCTTTTGTCCTCTAGTGCTCTCAAATATTGAATTTCAACTGATCCAAATCAGAGATAAAAGAGCAATAGCAGCAAATCTAATTACAGCAGGTAAAGAAATTCCAGAAGAATTCTTACGCTACAAGCAAAGGAGCAAAATTATATGTTACAGCATAGTCCTAGGTCATCAAAACCAGATTCTAAGATAATCTCAGGATATAATTCGCGTCAAACAATAAATCAAGATGAGGCAATTCACTACAATATGTATACATGCTCACATGTATTGATTCTATAATCATAGCATTAACCCCACGTAACAAAATTGTTAACCATAAACACCCATAGGATATTCAACCTCATGTAAATAAAATTTGTAGCTGACAAAAAGTATAATTAATATTTAACTACTATAAACTCACATAGAGCTCCTTTACCACACCCCATTTTTCCCAGGAAAAAGAAACTATTGTTTGAGTAATAAGATTCTCTAATTGAACTCATGTAAAAGATACATACTAATGACCATGGCAATCATGGATGCATTCTACAGTTTCTCATGTGAAGATGCAAAACCTACCAACGGTTATACAATATAAGATTCCTTCCGAAGCATCAAAAAGCAATAGAGTATGATATAAATGTCATCATAACACTCCTTATTGTACTTACGGTTTAACATTTATATTGAAAATTAACTTCACATTCAAGTCTCTAATTATAAGATATTAACAGCCATATATATAAATAACAAAATACTACACCGTGAACGCAACCATGCAAATGGTCATCCAAAATAATAATAGGGAATATTCATGACCTGGCCTGCCAACTATAAATCATGCAACAGACAACAAGCTCTAACGTAATTTTAAAATAAATAACTTAATCAATTAGTTTCTAGAGCAGCAATACACCATTCACGTGTTCTATGCTATAGGAAGTATCTAAGGGATCATGACATGGTTACCAACAAGAACAAAACCCATTATGCTACGAAGAGAAACATTGCTTTAAAGCTTCCATATACACAACCAATGGCAATACCACAAGTCATGACTTTTGAAGACGAATATTACAAAACTTTCAAAATTAAGAAGCCTAAACCCATTTCAAGCAACGGCTCTCAATATACCAACAAAACTAGATCAGATACCTTGAACCACCAGTAGTCAAACATACCACAAGGATATAAAAGAAATAATAATTGTTACATATAAAGCAACTGTGAATACTTTAACTTTCACATACTTTCTACTTGTATTTTGTGGCAACAACGACTTTAAACTGTTAGTCTAAAAATCACATAATAGAGATTAAACAAAAAGAAATCATCATTTACTAATATATTTAAATAACAACAAAACAGATACATCATATAATATAGAAATATAGATTAAAACAGTCTGGCCTGTGAGATAGTGAGGCACAACGTAGTCGCTGTCTTAAAGTCGTTGTGCCTCCCTACGTGAAGGTTTTAGCGGACATTAACGGCTCCAAGATTCAACCGAAGTGCTCACAAGCCGCTCTCCTCAGGTGTCACGCCAATTGGGAGAAGATGAACAATCCCAGCCGTGGTTGCCACAAAATACAAGTACAAAGTATGTATGAAACTAGAAGAAAATAATGTATATACAGAGGTAGAGCTTTTGTATAAAGAATAGTTTTCTCCATTACTCTTTCCTCTCTCTTAACAATGACCATACACATCTATATATATACATATACACCATATAATAGATGAAATATA
Source organism: Euryodendron excelsum (assembly GCA_033060915.1). NCBI lineage: Eukaryota > Viridiplantae > Streptophyta > Magnoliopsida > Ericales > Pentaphylacaceae > Euryodendron > Euryodendron excelsum. Next base: position 9,917,421 of record CM065397.1, on the reverse strand, counting down.
ACTCTTGGAAAACCTTTCACAATCAATTATGATAGCTATAAAATCTCACATAAATATAATAAAAGATATCATTAAATAATTTGTAACACCCAGCATAATGTTTGTAACAAATAGCCATGAATAAGATAGTGATTAAATTTATAATACTAATGAAAAGTTTTAAAACTTTATTACAATATACCAACAGTAATTAAAGAGCATTTCAAAATCGTTTCATGTTTGCACTGAACTACCCATCTTTTATCTTTTCATGTTTGAGCGTAAAAGATAATAGAGATAACGAGAGTCTTTTGTGTCTTTGTCTTTGCAACTATGATTTGAGCGTGAAAGAGGAGAGAGGATGAGAGTTTTATATGTTTTCAATCATTAATATTGTGTTTGGATCAATCATTTTGTTATTTTTTTCTCACTTTTTTATTTTATTTTATTTTTCCCTCTAAACATGTCATAAAAGAAGTATACTTATACGTGAGAAGTTGTCTTTTACGATTTTACCTACATGGTTAGCGGAGAGTGAAGTATATTCAATTATAAAATTAAAAGTTTTGTAGTATAATAGTGGTATTAAAAGATATATGCAGTGTCAAAATTTCTATATATATACTACTATAAAGCAAATACTAGGGCTTTATGCTATTCAACTTTCCCAAACTCTTCTAAAAAGTTTAAAAAATTACTATAGAATTCTTTTTACTTTCCCAAACCCTTCCATTCATACTTAGCCCACCTTACCATTTTCTTTTCATATACTCTTCCATTACACACCCCACTAACCATCAGTGACTTATTTAGTGACGAAAAAAGTGATAAGGTGTAGTATAGTATACGCACATAGTACGTTTTACTCTTCTATATGGGAAGTAGTATATAAAAACGTTTCGTTCTACTTCTACCTACCTAATTTGTTTGTTTGTTTTTTTTTTTTTTTGCTGCTTGTTCATGAATTTTTGTTGTGGGTTGTGGATGTTTTAGATTAGCATATAGACTTATTGGGTGCTTTCTTCTTAATATGTTGGAGTATTTGGTATAGTCGTAACCAATTAATTTTCAATCAGAAATAGCACGATGTTGGTGAAATTGCTAGATTTGCTTGTGTTTGCCTTCAAGACTTTGTTCAGGCGCAAGAGAGACCTGTAGCTCTTGTTATTTATGTGAACAATTGCAAATGGTTGGTTTCATGTGAGGGTATTTTTAAAATCAATTTTGATGGAGCTGTGTTTAAACGCTAAGGGGCAGCAGGAGTATGAGTGGTTGTTCATGATCACAAATGAGAGGTTGTACCTTCAATGACCAAAAAAAATTGATCTATAGCTGATGTGGATTGTATTGAAGCTATTGCTACCTATACAGTTATTCAGTTTACCTTTGAACTTGGGTTAACCGATATTCAATTAGAAGTAGATCCCATTACAATGATTTGAGTGATCTAGAATTGAAATTATAAACTCTCTTCATTTGGTCATATCGACAATGAGATTGGAGAAATTGTCAAAGTTTTAAAAAAAATTTGTGCTAGCCATATCTTGCGACAAGGGAATGGTGTTGCTCATTGTTTGGCTAAAATGGCTAGTAAATTTGATTTTCAACAAGTGCGGATGGAGAATATTCCTGCTTCCTTAGTTCCTCTAGTTTCTTTTGAATCTATTGACAATTTGTAATGACCTTTGTGCCTTTTCCTAAAAAAAAAAAAACCTCCATGTTCAAATGATTTCGACTTGTAAAAATCTCAGTTGGAGTCAAGTTTTTGAAACTAGTTATTTTTTTTTAATTTCTTATTACATTTTTCTACACTTAAAAGCTATATAAAAATCAAGACATCAGGTTGTTAGAGATTTATATTAAAAGATATGTTTTGTGCAATGGTTTTAATATTTATTAATAAATTAGTTATTCCATTTTAATGAGAATCTATGTGAGCAACGTTTGCATTGCGTTATTTATTTAATAATTATGCATGTGTGTCTTTTATTCTATATAGTAGAAAATTTGGTATATAGAGTACAGCTTACATATGGAAGATCAGATCATCGGTTCTTATAGAATATAAGTTTATCATTCACAGTCTTAGATGAAACTTGACACACCATCATTAGGACTGTAGCATAAGGTTTTACTATGTCTGTCTGGACTATGCGAAACGGTATAGTTTTAACTCCTTGCACTAGTACACTTGTGTGTATTGAACATGATCGTGTTGAGGTAATTATTTTTGTACTGACTATATAAAACAATTAATACCTCGTGATTATTATGAGTGCTTATACTCTTAATCCTAATATAATAAATAGACACATGCATGTAGTGTTTATTGTTTTAATTCACAGAAGAGTGAGATTCTTTGTGAGTCAATAAACTTAGTGAGTTGGACAATAACATTACGTGTATGGTGAATATTAATTATTAATGGAATCTACGTTCCAGTATAGGGTTTAATGATACCTCATTGAGGAAGCTTATAAGTTTTTATTATGTCAAACCCTGCAGGTGGATTATGAATCCGACATATCAAATAAGTTAAGTGAAAGGTCTCAAGGAATTAAATAAATCTATTAAATTTAATTTTCAGTAATTTAATTTAATAAACGGGTATCTGTAATCTTAACGTAGGAAGATAAATAAGCATTTAATAATATGGAGCTCGAAATATAATTCCTAGTATGACATGGAGTACAATTATAATTCATTAGAGATATAAATTATAATTTACGTAAATATGGATGGATCTTAGTTGGATTAGGAATCCTTATTTGTGTAGGAAGCCATAGTTATATTAATTTTATGGTTCTTGTTGTAACCTCTATATGTACGTACTCTAAGAGCAGTTAGGATTACACTTTGCTCATATTTGAGAGATACACATTTTTGTGAGAAAAATAAATTCTAGCAGTTACGAGCCCACTCTCTCTAGAGTAAGGCGCATACGAGAAATACAACAAAAGTCCGAAGGTTAAGTTCGAGCAATTGATTCGCACTTGTTGTTGTTACTTGATTCGTGCTTGTTGCTGTTATTTTATTCGGGATTAAACTAGAGAGATCTCAAATGTATGATTCTAATCACATAGATTAGGCTATGCTAATCAAATAAAAAATTTTGATAGTACGTGTATGCATTATAGTCAGGTCGTGAAAATTCTACGGTTCCTAGCAATGGCTTGAGCCCGTTTTGTAAGGAGTCAAGTTTTTGAAACTAGTTAATTTTTTTAATTTCTTATTACATTTTTCTACACTTAAAAGCTATATAAAAATCAAGACAATAGGCTTAAGCCCTAAGAATGTAAATTGGACTTGAGGCCCATGAGTTACCCGAGCCCAACGGGTCAAGGCCTGGGCCTCCTTCTGGTGGCCTAAGCCCGAGGCCTATCACCAAGCCCGCATATTAACCCCCTTAACGGCTCCTTCCTTCTCTCTTTCTAAAATAAAGTTTTAAATTTTTTTTAAACACCCCCCATCAAAAAAAAAAAAAAAAAAAAAAGGCTTGTCAATCCACTAGCCTAAGCTGCCCAGCCTTGCCCCGCCATGCCAGCCTTTGCCCCCTTCCTTTTGACTTCATTTCCCACCTCACTCCCAAACGACTAAGGCTCCTTATCACTTTCTAAAACAAAATTTTAAATTTTTTTAAATCCCACCCACCCATGACCCCTACTCTCGCCATGCCAACCTCCTTCTAACATTTAAATTTGTAACGTTTATCTCTATCACTCATATATAAGTTGCTTGTCACACTTTGCTGCCTCACTAAAAAAAATGTAGAATTCTCAATTGCTCACAATGCTCTTAGCTCTCTTAAGTCCTCTCAGAGTCTTGGCAGTCAGCTCTTAAACTCTTTCAATTGCTTTCACTTGATTTGAATTTTAAAGATAAACTCATCTACTAAAAAGTGCTCAACAATCATTTGTTGCATCATATTTGGTAACATTTAATTTATATTCATGTAATTGTTTAGAATTATTTGTTTTATTTGTAATATAATATTGTTTATTCTTACTTTTTGAATATTATTAGTTTAGTTTTATTACTTTTATAGAAAACATCGTACTTTGATTATGAATCCTATTGAACATTGTCAAATGCATGCATCTGGATTTGGTGAAGTATTTGCATTCATACCAATTAACACACAAGAGACTGAACATTCATCTAGGCATTCTACTTCGAATGTTTGGTTAAATTTTGAGAGAATTTATAAAACAATGCCTGATGGAAGTATTATAATTATAACAAAATGTAAACTTTGTGATAAAAACTTGAGTGCTGCCTCAAGTAATGGTACTAGTCATTTAAGAAAATGTATTGACAGAAAACACTCAATAAATATAGATATTAGAGATCAAATGCAATTGGGTAGATTATTAGATGGTAGTTTAGCAAATTGGTTTTATGATCACACATGTGCACAGAATTTACTTCTTGAATAGATTGTTAAGCAAGAACACCCATTTACTTTTACTGAGGATGATGATTATGAATATTTTATTAAAAATGCATATACTCCCCAATTTCAAAAATTAGGTCAAAATACTACAAAATCTTATGTAATGAAAACATTTGTTGAAGCAAGGAATAAACTGAAAATTTATTTGCAAACTAGAAAAGAAAAATTTTGTTTAACATCTGGTATGTGAAAAACAAGACAAGATTTTGAGTATTAATGTATTCCTGCACACTATATTGATGATGATTGGAAATTAAATAAAAGAATAATTTCGTTTAAAATTATGGAATATTCATACACTGGTATCACTTTAGGAGAATAATTAGTTAGTTGGGGTTTGCAAAATAAATTTTTTTCATTAAGTTTATATAATGCCACATGTAATGAAAATGGTGTACACTACCTTAAACAAATGTTACAATTATCTTTGGATGGTCAATCAATTCATAACAGTTGTGATGCAAGTATTTTAAATTTAATTGTTTAAGATGGTTTACAAATAATTGCTCCTTCTATTCAAAAAATAAAAAATATTGTTATTGTGATTAATAGTTTTGCAAAAAGAATATATATGTTTTAAAATGTATATCAATCTCTTACTCTTGCACCTAGAAAATTATCTATAAACGTAGAGATTAGATGGAATGCTATATATAATATGTTAAAAGTATGCATAAAATATCAAAAAGCTATAGACATTTTTTTTGTTACAACATAATCAACGAACCCAACTTGACCGACTAACTAAAACGGATTGGATGTATACATGTTTATGTAGAAATTTTTTAAAAGTTTTTGATATATTAACAAAATTATTTTTTACGTATATACACACCAACTTCTTCATTAGTTGTGCATCAAATGACCGGAATAAGCATGATTTTTACAACATATTTGCAAAAAATGATGAACGATATGCACTTATAATTCCAATAATGAAACATAAATTTGATAAATATTAACAATAATTACTTGTAACTTATGGTATAACTACTATTTTAGATCCTAGACATAAAGATCAAATTTTACAAGTATTATTAGAGTTAATATATGGTAGTACTAGCCACTTAGAATATATAATAGATACACCAAAATAATTATATGATTTATATAAAACTGATGTTATTGTACCTGATACATATTCTGTTACATATATTATACTCACGGTTTATGGTAGTAGTAGTAGATCATTTATACGTAACCTTTGACAACAAGTTAAATCAAGATGGAGTGCTTCGCAACAATTTGTTAGTTTCAATACGGAAATTCAACGTTATTTAGACCAATCTCTCGTTGATCTAAGTGGCGACGACTATGATTTTGACATTTTGGCTTGGTGAAAAGATAAGGAACCTAGGTTTTCTGTGCTTTCAGCCATAGGCCGTGATATACTAACAATTTATGTTTCAATAATTGAATCTGAATCAACTTTTAGCTTAGGTGAATAGGTCGTGAGTGAATCACATTACAGACTATCACTGGATACTATGGAGACACTTATATGCTGGAAAGATTGGATATATGCACATGAGAAACACAAGAAAAAGATGAACAAAAGCGAATTGACACGGATCGCGAAGCCATGACCCTAGGAGATTTGGATGAGTTAACTTTAAATGACTCCCCTCTAAATGGTGATGAATGAAAATTTAATTGTTAAATGTAAATTTTAAAAATTCATTTGTTCTCTATTGTATTATTTTTATTTCATAAGCACAATGTATAATGGAGTAATGCAAATGATAGATAGGCTTGTAGGTGCCAACCTAGTTGGGATGCACTTGCCCTATAGTGATGCAATATTTCATTTTTTTTATATTGCTTTCGTCATGATTTAATAAAATTTATATTTCATTTATCTTTATCACATAACATTCATTAATTTCATAACTGTAATTGTATATGTAGTTTACTTTATTAATTATATACAATAATAAATGTAAGTGTAAAGTTTTTGAGATAAGTTTAAAGAAGATGAATAACTTTACACTTAATAGATTCATAGGGTGTTTTTCGTATAATTAATATTTTATTAATTTATGCAAATTTATTATAATTAAATTTATTAGTTTTAAAAATATAATGCTACAAACAACTTAACCAAAGAGACTCGGCCCAACGACTTACCTAAATATTTCGTCAAAGACTTAGGCCCGTGGCCCAAGTTTGCGACCAGACCCGATGCCCAAGGCCTCAGCCCGCTCCAAGGGCCGTGAGTTGGGCTTGGGCCTACCATTTTTAATTTTGGCTCAGCCCGAAATTTGATAAGAACCCACAAAGTCTGGTCCAAGCCCGATGGGCCACCGCCGGGTCAGACTGGCCCAATTAATATGCTTATTAAACCCGTTTCGTAAGCCTCTTTGCCAAGTTTTTTCCGGTTAGTGTTTTTTTGGTTTAAAAGAAACAAAATTTTCTTTTGCTTTTTTTTTTTTTGTCCGTATCTTAGCTTATAAGAGCTTTTGTTTATAAGGTAAAAAAAGGCCAATTACTTGCTTCAAATACGCTTCATTCGGAGCCTGAATATTATTTGAGATCAGTTCAAAACAATTCATGCTTGAATATGTTTGGAAGTGCGTTAAATTTTCAGTTAAAGCTCGTTGAGTTTTCGACAACTTACTCCTCGGCTCTGCCAAGGTTTACCTCATCTTCAGAACCCTACTGCTGGCAATTGGTTTGAAGGCATTGGTAATCACCAGTTTGGACGGAATTCCACTGCGGGCAATGAAGGAGAACAATTATTTTTCTCATCCTTATCATGTTGGCCTCAGACGTTTTCTTTCTGCAACTCTTGGCTGCAGTAGTTTTTCTCATAAAGGTGCTTCTGTTTCTTCTCTTCAAGTATTTTTCTTGTGATTTTATGCTATGATAGTTATGATTTTATTTGAAATTTGAACCCTTTAGTTGTTATTAAATTGGCCACCAATTATTTGTTAGAAAAACTGATAGAATGATAAAATTCAGGTCATATTACATTGGTACGGTTGCATTTTTGCCACTCTAGAGAATGAAGTTCCAACTTATTGTGTCAATGGCTGTTCTTAACCTTGTCCATTGTAGAAACCTTTCACATGTCTCCCTTTATGACTGTGGGTGGCAAGAATTGTGTGTGGGAATGCTTTTAGCTATTTTTTGTTTCCAACTGCTCCATGAGCCCACATTTGGGAAGAATGAGGGCCTTTGCTTTTACAAAATGTCCTTTCGGGTAACAATGGTAAATTTTAGGGTGAAAATTTGCTAGGGTAGTGACACTCAAATAAACTCGTGAGGGGCAATTTTTTAGAGGTTGGACCTTGGCATGTTGGTAAGGTTGTTTCATTGTGACCTAGGCATCAAGGTTTTGAAACGAGAAAACGCCTTTACCACACGGGGGATAAGGTGTCTTTATCTAAACCTCTCTAAACACCAAAGTGACGGGAGACTAGTGTACTGGGCTGCCCTTGTAAGGACTGGCTTGATGTGGAATCTAATGTGGTGAAGTTACCTTAGTTAAGTGGGTCAATTGTGATTAGTTTGCATTGTCAAAACATGTCTAGGTGTATGAATGTGTTTTTTGGAATGAGTATGAATATAATAGGTGTTTGAGATGCTAAGATGAAGAGAAAAGATCACCTCAAGTTACGACCTCTGTTCATTCCAACCCCCCCCTCCCCCTTCTCTTTTCTTTCCCCTGTACTTTCAGCACCTTGACTTTATGCATAAGCTGCGAATGTCAAACGGTTTAAGTGTTTTGTAGATATGCTACCGTTTCCAATGACCTACATCCATCTACATTCGACAACTCCAAAGTCACCGGAAGTTCTGGCCGTGATTGGAGTCTTGTGAAATGAGTTACCCTTGCAAGATCATCACCTGATGGATTTCAGTTTGCAAGACTTAATCTTACCAACGTGCCTGGTAAAAAAGTTGATGACAAACAGAGGGACTCTGGACTTTTTCTTGGTTTGGATACCCAAGACCAGATGAGTGAACTCCATGATTTCACCTCAACGGTGGTGGATGGTATTCTATTTATAACAGTTTCATCTGCATGGAGCATTGTCAAAGGATTTCATCTTGCCCAGCTCTGCAGGCAACTAATCAAGCTTTGGGCAAACAGAGAGTCTAGTTTCCCAAGGTTTAGCTGAGTGATTTTCCTTGGAAGCTTCCTAAGACTTTTGCAGATTTAGATCAAAAGCATAACCCGTGAGATTGAGAATCAAATTCTCAATACTAGGAAGTCAGATGAAGTTGGGGTTACTTGTGAGGCCATGGGAATGATTGAGAATCAAGTTCTCAATACTAGGAAGTCCGGTGAAGGTTGGGTTACTTGCGAGGCCGTGGGAATGTCTGAGTTTGAGGCTTTTTAATAATCTCAGTAGCTGTCACAAAAAGGAGGAGGACACTTTCCACAATCTTTATAGAAATCCTAAAATCATTACAAGCAAAAAATTAAAATAAAAAAAAGAAATTGAACGATACCTCAGTTCCCTTCCAAACTAGTTTCAAGCTGCTACTGTACAAATCAAGAGCAACCAGGCTCTATATAGAAAAATCATTAGGGTTGGATTTTAAATTCCAACCATCTTAATCTTTTAGGAAGGCCTCATATCCTCTATTGATTTGTACATAATTGAGCTGGAGTAGTCTTAGTTTGTGCATCCTAGAGAATGCATCAGTTTTCAATGAATTCCCTCTTTCTGCAACCAATGATTCATCAATAAGTTCCCGGAAGTGAGATTGTTCTGCATTACTAACACCAAAGCTTGGCTTGGAATGCTTATCTGTCTCTAACAGATACATTCTAGGAAGAGCCCTACATAAACTACTGAATGAATACAGATGTTGATATTTCCTGATATATTTTACAAAGAAAAGGGAAAAAGTAGACAAGAAAACTCAGGTAGTAGTAATAGTCTATAGTTGTGAAGCCAGCTCTAGCTAGAAAAGTACTTTGATGTGTTAAACTTGTTTTATGCTCCGACCGGATATGGTGCTGAATGGTGTAGCTATTGAACGATTTGAAGAATAGAGAACCTTAATATGACAAAGCCTAAAACTTTTTGTATGTAAATTGTATAAGAATTAGTGATGGTGTTGATATTGAAAAGAAAAAGTAGAGCATTTATTAAGGGAGAAGCTGCTGAAATAAACCTTTATCATTTTTAAGAAAACCAACCAAATTGCGGATATTTGACGGGATGACGTAAGAGATCAATTTGCTGCAATAATTTCTCAAAAAGTATAATTGAAATAGAGTACCTGTAATAGCAATTCAAATGTGAAACAAATGTCTGATATTCCCTGTGCAGCATTATAAAGAAGTTCGTTGCATGATAGGACAATTGTGCTACATTTGCTGAGCAATTAAATTTTAACCTACTAAGATATAACACGTGTAGTGGCTCTGCTGGAGCACTAAGTGACCTTAATGTCATGTATTGTTGTGCAGGTTGTAGCATATGGGAATCCTGCTAAAGTAAGTCATCCTGCTGCTACTCACCTACTGAATAGTTCTTTTGTAGTATGCTTTCTGTAGTATAGAAAATAATTATTTAAGTAGGGCATACAATATTTGAGTCCATTAAAACATACAGGATACAGAGAACAGCACAGATTTAACATGGTACAAAAGCATCCAAGTTGCTAGTTCCCAGGGGGGGTAGATGAATACTTGCCCTCATCAAATGGAAAGAGAGGAAAGAAAATAAGCACACTCATATGCTACAGTTAATATAGGGCTTCAAACTTCATCTCCATTCCAATTGTTTTTCATTTTGGGGCCAGTAGGACCTTCTTCTCCAAGCACTTCATCTGGTAAAAGATTCACTATACTCTCAATTGCAGATTTAAGGCCCCCAGTCAATAAATTCTCCACCTTCTGGATCTCAGTCCCCAGTTCATAAGTAACTTTTGGACCCCATTTCCTGGCATAATTCAGCCAGGGTGGCTCAACAATTTCCTGGTGAAGGTGCTCGGCTGAAATTACCGAATACCTTGCTCCAGTATCCATGATCTTGTCACTCTTGGCTGTATCATTCCTTATTCCAATTCCAGCAGTTCCTTGTAGAACTAGTCCTGGCTTAGTATAGAAGGCGTGGCCATGCAACGATGAATAGGCCACAGGTTTGTTACCTTTTTGAAACTCAAGTGATGAAGCATTAGCCCATGTCCCTCCACTATGCTGTGAGAAGTAGACACTATACAACACCCCATTGAAGTTGCTGACCCTTAAAGTCATATGCTCCCAATCACCAACATGTTCCCCAATCCTCCCTAATGGGATATCAATTAGCTCAAGTTTAGCTATACCAGGTCCATTGAAGGGATAGAAAATCCACATAGCTATGTCAGTGAACGTTGCCCCGAGCATAGGTTTTATGTGTAGATAAGCCTCAGAGCTTTGCAAATCTCCTTCCATAACTTTTTCTTTAGCATTCTTATCAATGGGAAGGTCCAGCCAATATTCACCATCATTTGAACCATCTTGGGGAAGGTTAGAGCCAGTTGGTTCAATTGGAACAGGATTTGACTCTTCCCCTTTTCTATATAATACTGTCCCATTGTTGAAGTACCAACTCACAGAAGAGGGGAGGTAAGTTTCTTTAGGATGAAAGTAAATACATGGAGAGTAAGCTTCAACTAATGCCTTGATTTGGCTTAGATTCGGCATAGAAGATAAGCTGAATTTACTATTCTTCAAACAAGCCAGAGGTAGGGAAGAAGTAGAATCCTTATTTTGGGCTACAAATGTACCTACAGATACACCAGGCTCTGTGGTCCCTCTGCTGCTAGGTTTCAAACTATAGATATTAAAACCATTTGAGTTGCTCTCCGTACCTGGTCCCCAAATCCAATTGTCGGTCTCGCATTGATCAGTAAGATCAGAACGCACACATCGGATTTTTTCCAGGGAAGGCTTTTTTGGCGAGTTTGTGACAAAATGCCCGATGGCTGTATAACCATTGGGTGGTGTTGGCAACCAGATATAGCCATGGCCATCTTGCTTAATTTTCAGAGACTCACTACTCCAGACTAGAGTGTAATCAATTGGCTTCTTTAGAGCTCCGTCAGATGAATCATTGATCATATCTTTTCCGACTAGAACCCACCCAAAAAATGGCTGGTTGTTAGGTTGGCTGTAGCAGCCAAGCATGAAAAATCCATCTGGTATGGGGGAAGGTTCGAAAAATGTTGCACCGAGGTCGCCTGGTCCGCCTTCATTGGTAGCCCAAACTTTTGTAAAAGATGATATTTGGCTCACCTGAAGTCCTCCTAGATCAATAATTCCAGTGGCAAATCCTTCACCTGCAATTGAACTCAGAAATTAAGAAAGAATAAAAGAACTTAGGAAATGAACATGGTGAATGGAGGGAAGAGAGAAATTTAGAACCTGGTGGCCAAGTGGGTATTGGAGTGGGAAGCTTGAAAATGGTGTCAATGGGCAAAGCTTTCCTTTCCTTAGAGGAAGAGGAGGGAGTTAGACAATTCCCCATTGCTAATTTTTTCCCCAAAGAAAGATTAAAGAGAACTGTAGGAGACTAGGAGGTTCTGATATATATATACACACATACATATTAACAGGATAATATAGAGATGGGCAAGAGGCATATTCTAATCACATTGTGGTTGAAGAATATAAAAACGAAGTTAATAAATAGACTGGTCCCCCCATACAACTGGATTTTTCGTGCTAGTAATACTCCTATTGGTTACATCTCCAGGTTTGTTAGTTTGCCTTACTTCTTTTCTTTGTTTCTTCAGCTGCCTAATAGAGACTATGCTTATTTAATATGTTTTAATTGAACATCTTACCTTTGCTTGTTTCCTAAATCGTTTGTTCATACTGATTCCAAATTTGCAATTCTCTGTATTTAATTAATCACTTTGACTATAGTGTTTGTGCCCTGGTTTTTCTGCCTTGCCATGGTTGTTTGTGATGTATAATCTGATATCATTTCCAGTTTTCATTTCTCATAATTATTTTCCTTACTTCACAGTTCAAACCATCTCTACCGTACAGTGGTGAGAATGCCCATTTCTTTGACTATTCAGTTATAATGCATATGATGATTATTACAGTGATAAAATTTAGAAAGCACAGACACTGCTAATAGGGTGCGGTATCTGCGTTTGACACACGTCGGACACACATACTCCTTGGATACGCTAGGATGTATCAGATACGCTAATTGTTGTCCTAAATTTTTATTTATTTATTTTCAACGGACGCAAGCAACACTTACTCATCACTTAGATATGCACGAGACACATTGCAAGTTTAAATTGTAAACATGTTTTTATTATGTTTTATGTTAAATGATATTTAAATTACGGATTCAAGATGTTTTTTTATGTTGAATTAGTATTATTTTTATTTTTCATATTTTTCATAGTTTGTGGATGTTACATTCATATACATAGTAAATACCGTGTCCCCACCGTGTTCGTATTCTCATTTTAAAAAATTGGCATGTCCGTGTATGTATTCGTATTCGTGTCAGTGTCCATGCTTCTTAAGATAAGAAGAAATTAAAGTCATGTCAAATGCTGATTTTGAGTCTCATACAGTGTTATTATAATACTCCACTATCCTAGCGAATTACATTTTTGAAACGGTGTTCCGAAACATGGTACTCTAGTGTTCCAAAACGGTAAATTTAGCGATCCAAAGCGATCCCAAATTTTTTTTCCATTTATATTTTTAAAGGTCACATAACGGAGAAAAAAATTAATTATAATGAACGAAAATATAAGAAGAATAGAATTTTGCTATAACAATATGTATAAGAAAAAATGGGCTATGTTACTCGTAGAATGTGTTTTTAAATGATTAATTTGAAAAAAACATAAATTATGTTTTATTAAATGTTTGATTATTAAAGAAAATTCTTCAAGAATACCTTAATTCTAATAGTATGCTTTATAAAAGTCTACCCTAGCGTACTATATTTGAGAACATGTGGGGTATCACGTTTCCGTTTCAGTTTCATGTACCGTACCAAAACCATCCGGTTTCAGATAACATATCCATATGACCTCTTTCAGCTGCAATGATTGGTGAAATTGCTAAAAAATGAATTTCAGACTCTCAAGTGTGTACAAATGTTGCCAAACATCTCAAGTCATTCATACTTGGCCTCTTTTAGCTGTATTTTTCGCGTGTTTGCTACAATCATATAGACTGCCAAAAAATAAAACGTTTACTCAGCGTACGTTTTGGTGAGCCTCGTCACAAAACATGGGGATGTGGCTGTCTACCTACTACCTTGTGCATTGGATATGATCTTTTTGGTCTTGATTGGTGGCTGCAGTTTTCATTTAATTGCTATAATCACGTTTAAGGCGTAATCCCAAAGGAAAATAAATAAATCTAGCTTTAGAAAAAAGAGGATGAAATCTTGCTTTTTCCCGTTGTTTTTCCCGAAAACTAGAGGATGCTGGTTTGGCTTTTTATGCAAGATTACGTGAACTATGGAATATAGATGTGTTCATTTTTCCTGAGGAGAAAATTGTTTGTTTTGACAGTCACCTTCAATTTCATTCATGCTGAGGATATATAGGCGGTTTACTACCATTTTTTCTTTGAAGGGTAGCTGTGCTGACTTTGGAGGACCAGAGAGAGAGAGAGAGAGAGAGAGAGAGAGAGAACACCTTGAGTAAAAGTCTGTCCAACATAAATACAAGAACAAGCAAGAAAGTGTTATATCGGAAAGAGAGAAGATCTAGACACAATTTTAGTCATGAACGAGACTTTTGGAATTATGCATTGTATTTGGAACCCGAATTTATCAAGAAAAAAATAAAAAAGGAAAAAACGATGGAAAAGGTCTTGGATTATTGTTCTCTTTTCTCTAATCTTTTTTTTTTTTTTTTATCACAAAATCTTTGATTCAAACACAGTCTTAGAATTCAACGAGGAGATTCATTGGAAGATTTTTCGAAGCTTGTGCTGCCAACAATCTATGTTGAAGTAGATTAATGGACACAGTTGAAAAAATATGGGTGCAACCAAAAACTTGTACCTCTAGTGCTACCCTCTCAAATTTTTTTGAATAATTTCAGAATTATTCAGTTATAGGTAATTATTTCAACTTCTGTTCATTTTACAAGAAACAGTGGAATATATGGAAAATTTGGGGAGTCAATTAGTAATCTTTGTCACTCAAACATCGTTAGGTGTTCTTAGATGGCTTGGTATCTTGTTAGATGTGCATTTGCTTTCGCTTTCGAAACTTGTTCTCTTTTCATGAACAAAGAAAATGAAAACTGCTTCAGGAAAGTTGCCTGATAAAACCATTTCGAGATTGTTTTTAGAAGATGCTCTAATTTTATGAAACAGCTTTAAATTATACACAAATAAAAGGATGGTGTTTTCGAACTTCTCATTATTCTTTGTTTGTGAAAACATGAAAAAAACAAAAATAAAAATTTTCACTTCAAATGCCACCTAGCCAAGTTTGTATTTATAGGTTGTTTCTGGTTTTCAGTTCAAGGACTAATGAAACTGGAGTAATCAATATTACAAATGATTTGAAATACCCTATTTTAGTTAACAACTAAGAGGTTAATGCAGCTAAGGAACTAATTCTTTTTTATTTTTCAAATGCTTAGGCTTCGTTTGTTTAACTGGAGAATATCGAAAAAAAATATTTTTTAGAAAATTAAGAAAGTTCCGTTATTTGTTTGATTGGAAAATTTTAAATTTTAAGAAAAAATATTCCAAATATAAGGAAAAATAACATTCAAAATTTTATCTTAAAAGTTGTTTTTTGTGAATGGGAGAATTAAAAAGTTGGATCAAATATGAAAAAATAAAGAGTTCAAATTTATCTCTCTCTCTCTCTCTCTCTCTCTCTCTCTCTCTCTCTCTCTCTCTCTCTGTAACTTAATCCCCTATAATTCTACTTCATAAAGAAGAATTCTAATTTTTTATAATCTCTCTTAATGTTTGAATCATTGTATGTTGTCCAAATAACAACTATGGCTAAATAATATCTCAATAATTTTTTTTTTAATTTATACCAAACAAACGAAAAATAGAGCGAAAACCAGAACAATAGGAAGTTTTAAAACACAATCATTTTTCATTTCATTCAAAAACGGTTTTTAAAAATTTAGAAAATATTTTAAAACTTCTCCTAAATAAGGATATTTTTAGAAAAATTGTTCGAAAACCAAGCCTGGCACTTCAATGGATCTAAGGGAAGAAAATTGTTGAGGCCCAACTTAAGCCCAAGCCCAAACCCAAACTTACAATGGGCCGACCAACGAAAACTGCCGCCAGCTAACAATTCTTGCGGCTTGTGATTACGTGTACGTAGGAATAGCAGTGGATGAAAAGAAAGTGAAGATCCGTTCAAACTTGTTCCGTTTGAAGAAGGTATGAAGGATTTAAAATAAGAATGGAGACGGGAATAGAGGTTAAATTTTTTTTAACGTCCATCCTTGCCCTCGTCCTGTTTCTCTGCTTTAATTTTTTATATAAGTTATTTTTATATTTATTTACTCTTTTAAGTCTTTGTCTTTTTAAATACCAAGTAGCAAGTATAATCTATAATTGAACTCTAATAATACATTAAAGATTTAAAATTTTTGCCATCAATATTTATAACAATAACATATGTAATAAAAATTATGTATTATGCAATGTAGTGATCTCAGTAATTTTTAATTATAAAATTAACACTTAAACTTTAAAAATTAACCGTGATAAAAAACCTTTGGACTTAGACTTAGATTTATAATCGAGACGAGAGTGGAGGTGGGAACAAAGGTTGGAATAGAGGTAACTTTGTACTATGGAGACAGGAATAGAAGTTTTGTCACTGTCTAAGCGGAAATGAAGATGAAGTTTTAAATAGAAGCGAGGATAGAAATTCTAATCCCGCCCGTCCTGCGTTTATTGCCTTCCTTACGTGTACCGCGTACAACAGTGTACACACGTGTACTAGTTCTCTTACACGTGGCAGCAATCCACGGTGGCATCCCTTGGAAGTTTGAGCCCACGCACCCCTCCAAAGAAATAGGGACATGTATGGCAATACTGAAATTCTCATATCCTTCAAAGTCCCAAAAAACGCAATGACATTTCGCGCTCTTCATCTCCTTTAGGGTTCTCAAAAACCTCTCTCTCTCTCTCGATTCAAATCAATCCGATTTTCTTGGAAAATTTCTTTAGGGTTTTGCGGAAAATGGCGATCAATCTGACGGAAGGTGCGATCGCGATGATGTCGAGCGGGGACGCGCAGGGGGCCGATGTGAAGCCGGTGCTTCAAGTGGCGGACCTCAGGTTGGTGAACACGCAAAACCAGACCAACGAGAGGTACCGGATTCTGCTCTCCGACGGTACGCATCTCCAGCAGGGGATGCTCGCCACGCAGAAGAACGATTTGGTCAGGTCCCAGAGTCTGCAGAAAGGCTCCATTGTTCGGTTGACTCAGTTCGTCTGCAATGTCATCCAAGGGCGCATGTAAGTCAGTTTCATTTTCTCCGACTTTAGTTACTTCTATATCTAAATATGTATAATATTTGTTTATGTATGTGTGCTCAATTTTTAGTTCATTTTCTTCCTCTATTCTGGACAAACCCCACTGATTTTTCCCTTCTCTGCTTAGACTCTGTAGTATTCATAGGCGCATAACCCAGAAATTTTGATAACCACTTGTGCGGAGCGGCAGTTGAAAATTTCTGCTCCTAGTGATATTTGTGACTTCTTTGATCAGTTCGCGCAACAAATCTTCGATTTGATAACTATGGCCGCCACTTGTTAACCTCAGTAAATAGTGGTAACAACTCCTTCTCATATGTTGAGGGTGCTAAATTTCGACCATGTGAAGGTTGACTGAAGAACGCAATTGGGCGTCCATCTTGCGTTAGGACGCTTCCACTTGAAGCATCATACTCCTCAACAAATGATGAAGTATAATTAGGAAAGTCTAAAACAGGAGCTCGTGTCATTACCTGTTGAAGGGCATTGGACGCGTGTTCGGCTTCTTCGGACCAAGACCACAAATTTTTTTCAATAATGCTGTAAACGGAGCTGCAGTTTTCCCATAATCCTTAGTAAATTTTCTGTGATAACCAGTGAGTCCCAATAACCCTGTCAAAGCCCTTGGTGAGGTTGGCCTTGACCAGTCCAGCATGCTAGAAAGTTTTGATGGATTGGCTGCTACCCTCTTTTTCTGAAATGGTATGACCCAAGTACTCAACTTCGTGAGACCCAAATTGGCACTTTGACTTCTCAGCATATGACTGAGATTGCCTCAGTTTTTAGCGCCTCTCGTAAATGAATCCAACGTTCTTCCCATGACTGACTATACATCTATATATCATAAAAAAATACCATGACAAATTGTTGTAGTAGTGTTTGGATACCTCATTCATTAAACTTTGCAAGGGTGCTAGGGCACTAGGCAATCCAAATGGCATCACCAAAAATTTGCAGTGGTAGTTCAGAAAGCAGTCTTGGGTATGTCTCTTTCATGTACCCAGATTTGGTGATCTATTTTTCAGTAAAATTCAGACCCATGCAGCTCATCTAATAATTCACAATGGGAGAAAGCTTGTCTTTGATTGTAACCCAATGAAAAGCGCAATAATCAACTCACGTGCAATTTCCATCTTGTTCCCGGACTATTATGCTTCAATACCTCATATTACCTTTAATTTGTTGTATAAGTAACCTCTTATAACCTTTTCTTGGAGAAAATATTAAAGTTTTGTACCACGAATATATAAGCACAAAATTTTAGGGTAATTCTATGTAGTTGATGTTAGTTTGACAACGTTGATGGAACTAAATGACCACGAAAGTTTACCTCAGTAACCACATATGTTTCTCTTTCACTTGTGAAAGGCATTAGGTAAATTTCATAGGTAGTTCATGTGCTATTTGTTCCCTTATTTGGTATACATTTAGTATTGACAATTTTGATCCCATTCCTTTAACCAGGATTATTATTATCATCGACTTGGATGTGATACTTGAAAAGTGCGATCCTATAGGTGAACCAAAACAATATGAGCGACCTGGCACCAATGCCGGTTCTGCTCCAGTGGCAAGATCTTCTGCACAGGTGCAGTCTACCGTGGATCTGCCTGGGACAATTACTGGTAATCCTCAATCTTATGTTGGTAGTTCACTGGGTGGCTCAGTTGCTAAACCAAATGTAGCTGGGGGAGCTCTTCCAAACCAACCTAAAATGGAACGTAGCACAGATTTACATTCTTATGGTAGTTCCTTCACCAGCAATCCTGATTCAAGAAGATATAATACAACAAATGCCCATCCTATGTACCCCAAAACAGAAATTGGTGCTGGGATTTCACGTGCTCCGGCGAGTAGTTATGGGCGTCCAGCTCAGGCGGCATTTCAGCAGCCACCTCCAATGTACATAAATAGAGGACCTGTAGCTAAGAATGAAGCTCCTCCTAGGATTATTCCAATTGCTGCTTTGAATCCGTATCAGGGGAGGTGGACAATTAAGGCCAGAGTGACAGCAAAGGGGGAACTTAGACACTACAATAATCCTCGGGGGGATGGTAAAGTATTTTCCTTTGATCTTCTTGATTCTGATGGCGGAGAGATTCGAGTGACCTGCTTTAATGCTGTTGCTGATCAATTCTACAACCAGATTGAGGCTGGTAAGGTATATTTGATTTCCAAGGGAAGCCTGAAACCTGCTCAGAAGGCTTTCAATCATCTACGTAATGATCATGAAATTTTCCTGGAGATTACATCAACAGTGCAGCCTTGCCCCGAGGATGATAACTCAATTCCACAGCAACAATTTCATTTCCGTCCCATTAGCGATGTTGAGAGCATGGAGAACAACAGTGTTGTGGACGTGATTGGTGTGGTGTCTTCTATCAGTCCGTCTACTTCGATAATGAGAAAAAATGGTACCGAAACTCAAAGGAGGGTCCTCCAGTTGAAGGACCTGTCTGGACGAAGCGTAGAATTAACTTTGTGGGGAAATTTCTGCAATGCAGAAGGACTTACAATGCAAAATATGTGTGATTCTGGAGTATTTCCTGTTGTGGCTGTGAAATCTGGTAGAGTCAGTGACTTTAATGGCAAGGCAGTGGGAACCATATCTTCAAGCCAGTTGATCATAGAGCCAGATTTTCCAGAGGCTTGCAGGCTAAAGGAATGGTTTGAGAAGGAAGGAAGAAACACCCCATCTGTCTCTATATCTAGGGAGACAACAACTATAGGAAGAACAGATGTCCGAAAAACTATATCCCAGATTAAAGATGAGAAATTAGGAACTTCTGAGAAGCCAGATTGGATCACAGTCAGTGCAACTATCTCTTTCATAAAACTTGACAATTTCTGCTATACAGCATGTCCAATCATGATTGGGGATCGGCAATGCAACAAAAAGGTTATGAACAATGGAGATGGGAAATGGCGGTGCGATAGGTGTGATCAATCTGTTGATGAATGTGATTACAGGTATATTCTCCAGTTTCAGATACAAGACCACACTGGCTTGACATGGGTGACGGCATTTCAGGAATGTGGTGAGGAGATCATGGGTTTTTCTGCAAAAGATTTGTACTATTTGAAATATGAAGCGCAGGAAGATGAAAGATTTGGAGAAATTGTGCGGAAAGTACTGTTTACCAAGTATATATTCAAGTTGAAAGTGAAGGAGGAGGTGTTCAGTGATGAACAACGCGTGAAGTCCACGGTGGTGAAAGTGGAGAAGGTTAATTTCTTATCAGAGTCCAGGTTTCTTCTGGATTTGATGGATAAGCTTAAAGGGGAGAATGTCACTTCTCTAGGTCCGAAGGCAGAAAATGTCTCTCTGAATACTGGGGAAAATGGTACTGGATCTGGAAGTGTTGGATTTAGGCAACCTGCACCACTTGTTGTGAATTATGTGGGAAGTACTAGCAATGCTAGTGGAGAAATTGGGCAACCAGCAAATAAAGTGGGTCAATATGGGAACCAGTACAATAGTTCTAGGCTTGGGGCAAGTGGATCCACTGGTTTGTATTTGAGCTGCAACAGCTGTGGTGGTACGGGGCATAGCTCCACAAACTGCCCAAGTGTGATGACCGGTCAGGGACAGTCATACGGAGGTGGCTTTGCTAATAGGGTATCCCCCGGGGCAAGTGTGGCTGGTGCCTCTGGTGAGTGCTTTAAATGCCATCAGTCTGGGCATTGGGCGAGAGATTGTCCTGGTTTGAGCAATGTTCCTCCAGCCTATGGAAGTGGCAATGTCACACCTGGAAGATATGGGGGTGCTCCAAAGCAAAGGGTTGGTGGCTTCTGAGCTTTAATTGGAATCAAGATTGTAGAAATCTGTACAAATAGATGACTGCTTGTTCAACATGTGCTCCAGCTGGTGGGTTTTGAATATGAGGAAAATTTTGATTGGGGTTTGGATGTTTGCTGTTTCTTTATGAAGCAAGGGATTGGGACCGTTTTTGGCATATTACATTAGCTGTTAGAACCGAGGTAAATGTCTTTCGCTTGATGTAAGCATGTTGATGGCTCTAGGCTTAGGCTGGGTTTTGTGAACATTGTCTGAAAGACTTCGACTTGGTCTTTTATTTTTATTTTTTTTCTGTTTATTTCTCCGCTGTTTTGTGTTTCCTGTAAATTATGTCTCGTGGTTCTCTTTCAGAGAATTTTGAACATCTTTAAATATGTTGATTTGTGGCTTCCATTCAGGCATTTTTCGTATAATCATCTCGTAGGCTACTCTATGATTATTTTTCACTCCAAATTAACAATAGCAGTCACAGCTACTTCTAGGCTCAAGCTGGATTTAGTATTGTATTTCCTGCTTATTGTACAGTCCCTTGAGGTCTGATGCATTCAGTTGACAATAAGCTGACTAGAAAAAACAAATAATAAATGGAATATATAGTACATTATTGCTTATTTATGCAATAGGATTAGACCTGGCAAACTCAATTCATGTCTATGAATCCGTTCAATTTCATCCATTTAAAGTTCATCTAAACCCGGCAAAATTTATAAATGGGTTTAATTGAGTTGCATCATGCAAGCCTAATTAAAAAGTGAGTTTAAATAAGTTGGACATGAGTACTCAATATGTTTGTTAAAAAGAAATGTAAAAAAAAGTTGTTATCCACAAAATTGTTTTTTTTTTTTTTGTATTTATTTTTAAAACAAATCTTCCCTCCTTTTTCTCTTTCCAACACCCACCCCCACCACCCAACCCCAACGCCACTGCCGCCAACCGCCACCGTCACTCCACCCATGGCCGACCATCACCACAACACCCACCGGCCAGCACATTTGAAATATAAAAAAAAATTTCTTAAAGCTAAAAGCAAACATAATTTTAGTTGATCTCTTAACTAACTCTCTCTCTCCCCTCTTGAATGATGAAATTGGAACCAATGTCGTGCTTCTCTCATTTCTTGTTTTGCAAACGTCATCTCTATAGGACGATAACATTTTAATGAGCTATACAAAATCTATGTTTCTAGTTTTTTGTAAGTAACGTATCTATATATGTAACACATACGGTCTGAGCCTTAAAGATTTTGATTTTCAAACCACAATAATCCATATAGCAAATGCTGAAAGACACGGCGTTTTTGTCACGGTTAATTAGCCATGCACAAAATTATTGTGACCAAACCTAGGTTGTAAAAAATTAGAATCCTACGATAAACAAGGGTTTTCATAA
Organism: Euryodendron excelsum; assembly: GCA_033060915.1. NCBI lineage: Eukaryota > Viridiplantae > Streptophyta > Magnoliopsida > Ericales > Pentaphylacaceae > Euryodendron > Euryodendron excelsum. The sequence continues at coordinate 9,895,335 of CM065397.1, read as the reverse complement.
TCGGATTATGAGATTGGATTAATAGTCGTAATATCCAACAAAAAAAAAAATGTATGATAATTTTTATATAAATCAAATTAAATTGAAATAGACGCTAAATGAACTTAAATTACACAAATAATATAAAATTTTATATTAATCACATAAATTTAGACAATATATAAATGGGTCAAATTTGAGTTCATGAGTTTATATTGACCGATTAATGATCCGTTCATATTTAACCTGTTTATTAATTAAATGGGTTTGAATTAAACCCATTTAAACTCAGACCCATGTAAAACTGCCCAAATCAGCTCATTTGTCACCCCTAAATTATTATAGCATAGACCAGAACTGTTATTAATAGTGGAGGTCTGGACTCTGGTACGGCAAAGGGTTTAAGAATTTGGAAAGTTCAGCAGAAGTTTTGTAGAAAACATAAAATATATATGTTTTCTTCAATGCCTCAGGTAAGCTATAAAATTTGAATATGAAAAAGCCGATTGAAAAACTATGAAACAAAAACCTGATCTCGTGGGCACCTGCCAAGTTGAGTATCAATTAGAAACATCACCAAGAGGTACTAAATTCTTTGAAATCAAATGTTATTGTTGCTGCTGTTCACGACTGTAGCATTTTTCTAATGGCATAAAGCATTAACCATGCAAGCTGCATTCTCTCATATTCTTTCAATTGCAGGGACACACAAAAACGAATACCGGCAATACGGAATAGTCCTATTTCAACAGCGAAGTAATTCTCAAGATAGCATATCGCAAATACCGGTATTAGGACTATTATTCTGACACCGACAATCCAAACACAGCCTGAGTTAGCTCTTCAATTTCGGGCTCAGCCCCATTTTGTCCAGACTCCAATTCATGATTTTTGCAAGCCGAAGCTCACACCTGCAAAGAAGAAACTCAAAGCAGAAACACCCACGTGAAATTTTGGAGCAGTAGTAGTGTCATACCCTCCTAACGGAGTTTTTTCAGTTCCAAATGACAGTCCTCAGCAGTTTGAATCACCTAACGGTTGGAGTCTCCGAGTTTCTTTGCTTGGTCCGAAGACCTCACAAGACCACACGCAGAATTATTTACAGAATTGAGAGAATAATCATTTACCTGATCTTTGAAATGATGACAGTGAAAAATTATGCAGTCTGTAAAACTAGACGTCTATATGAAAACATTATGCCGCATCCATCACTTACAGTACATTTTGCTTTCAATTCAGGAGTTAAACTTCAGCAGAAAACCCATGCAGCACATTCCGCATCAAATTTTAAGAAAGAAATATCTTACTCCACTTTGAGAAGTATTTCGTTAATACCATGACATATGGCTGAATTACAGTTTTTGTCACAGAAGCATAGGGACCATAATTTACAATACTAAAGCTGAAATCCCAGTTCTTAATATCCCTAGCATTATTCTTTGCATTCCTTTATTCTTAATGTACTCTTACCTTTATGGTAAATGCCAGAGACTCAGAAACACACGTTGGCTGTTGAAGATGAAGGCCTAGCAGCTTTGACAGGAAGCGGATCCCATCTCATTCCTTCCGTGCCACAGTGAGCACCTGTAAAGCCATCACCCTGGCCTGAATTAAACACTGTAATGGCACCTGCATTAGCTGCCAGTGCTGCTGCCTTTTCTCTTTCAGCCTTTGCTTTTAGACGAATTCGCTCAGCCCTAGAGCCAATGACCTGTCCTAGTATAGAAGCTCCAATTGTCACTGCCATAGCATTCTTGGGCATCAAAACGGACTTCCTAAGCATGGCTATGAAGGGCACTGATGCGTGCACTGCTGCAAACCATGACAGCGAGAATTTCCGAGTGTGCTCCTTCCATATGCCCAGGGGAATGTTAGCAGCAATGCCCAAGACTCCAATTGCGATCACCTTTGCAGGAAGTGGCTGAGGGCGCAGGGTCTTAACAAGGGCAGTCCGGGCAAGGGCAGCCCGGGCAGCAACTATTGCAGGAGGACATTTAAGCTTCATGCCAGATGGTGGCTGAAGAGCTGTTGCAACCAGGGGAAGAACACGGCTAACAGCTCGGTAAGACTTGGCAATTGGACAGTTCCCAGTTTCTAACCACTCATTTCCCAGTGCTTCATGTTTTGATGAATCTCCTCCCTGAAAGATTTACAACACGATGACGTGGAAGGTCTATGAATATGAAGTTAATACTTGCAATAATACTTTCTTTGATGGAAGGGCATTATTCAAGGAGCACATAGAATCCTACTTCGAATTTGTATGAAATGCTTAAATGATCTCATTTTTACAAAAGTAAACCTAAATGATTTACAGTAAAATGACAGTGGGTGCAGAATCAAAGGAACAATTGGCAAGGTCTTAAGTAATTACTTACCTTGATTAAAAAACTATTAAACATGTAATGCATGAGCAGGGTTATATGGTAGCAGGATCATAACTGGATTACAAATGCTACAAATAACTTACAGTTGGTACTACTATTATTAAAAACGAGTCAATAGGTCAATATATATATTTATATAAGCACCAAAATTTAACAGTCCAACAGGTATACCCGAGAAGACGGCTCTCTCTTTTTGGATGACTCAGATCTCTTTTTCTGATTCTTCCAATTCTTGGAGAAGAAATCAAAGCTAAATGGGCCTCCAGGTCCAAATGCCGACATACTGATGCTGGCAGCTTTTGCAGCTAAAGGGTTAAACTGAGGTGCAGGCACAGGTTCCAAGCTGTTGTCATGAAAATAAGACCTCCCTGAGAGTGGGACTACTCCATCCTTCCCATGAAAGAGCTTAAAAGCCATATCAAAATTGGGGCCATCTTCAAAGATTGGACCTTTGGCTCCCCTTGCCTGAAGAATTGAAAAATATGAAGAGCCTTTTTATGATCAAAGACATGTAATTGGTAAGTAAATACAAACTAAACAAATTTAAGTATCATGCTATCGAGTACAGTTTAATATTACAAAGAGTAATATATAATTGGACTAATCTCAGAAGCAAAAGGTAACTTACAGGAATGGGGATGTTCACAGGAGAGAACGAGAAGCTGGTGGGCCTGTTGATGTTCCTTAAAAATGGACATTTTTGCATGTCTTGCTCATTAAAGGGGCACTCAGATGTCTCCTCATTAATCCCCTTGAAGAAAAAATCCATTGCTTCCTTTTCTCTGAGAAGTTCCTCTGCAAACAGAGAATTGAAATAAACTTTTAAATGGGACAAACAACGAAATGGTAAATTTTAATACTCCACCATATAACCAAGAACATGGTTTTACAGATGCTAACAATAATTCATAAAATAAGAAAAGAAACCATAATGAAATACTGCCATCATCATAAGGTTGAGCACAAAATATAACATAATAAAGGTCCTGTCACACAAAAAGCAAAAGCAACACAAATAACAAAAAACAAATTAATAAATGGAAATTCTTCACTAGACCTATCAACTGACCAAGCCTCCTAGGTATTTTCAAAGGTATGGATTGGGGAACTAAAAGGTCTGTTTGATCTTTCTTTTTTTGTTTTTCGGATAAGTAGAATAGTTTGATTGATTTGGCTCAAATGTTAGCCCTCTATCCCTAAGTGACTGGACTTCCTATAGCTGTGACAAAGTTGCCTTGAGAAGTTATTTGTGACAGCTATGCACTTTTCAAACCTCATCCACACGGTAGCAGGCTGATTTCTCTTTCATCTACAGATTTTCCAGCATAAAAGCCAATTCCACAGTTTACAGAGGATTTGACTATGTTTTGTGGGTAAAACTTCAATTAGGAAACTTTTGGCAGTTATGTTAAGCCAGAAACCATTTAACAAACTGCTGCACTTGTTTATGTAAGTGGGTATATGTATTTCATATATTGTGTATAAAGATACATAGGTACTTCATTTTTTTTGAAGTACATAGATTGACATGAGCACATGGATACTAAACATCATAATATTTCCAAAATTACTACTCCAAATCCCTCAATCGCTCTTAACTTTATCTCTACGCGACAATATTATAATTTCTAGGTCTCAATCAATTATCAAATTTTTATCAGTCTTTTAAATACGACCTTACACAAGAATTAAAACCCATACTCCAAAAACAATTAGAAACAATGCTAGACAATGAAATCAAGCAGGACAATGGTTCTAATTGTCAAGAGATAAACAGCCTAAAAGGATTAAGCGGGAAAGGAAAACACAATGCAAAGTTTAGTGGTGGTTATTTTTTTTGTTTTAGTTTTTATTCTGGGAGTTGTTTGTTTGTTTTTTTTCTTTTTTTTTGGGGCGGGGAGGGGGGTTGATGCACAATAATAAGCCTTCTAGAAAAATGAGTTATGGCTCGCCTGGTGGATCCAAAAAAAACCCAGTACTTATTAGCAAATCTTAAAACCAACTAAGAAACTCGGAAACTCAAATATTGATATGATATCCAGCCATATAACCAAACCATAGTTATCAAAATGGGAAGCGGAAGAGGAAAATGGAAGAAGGAAACGCAGTCAAAAAATATAAGGGGAAAGGAGAACCAGAAAACAATTAGGAAACTTAATAGTAATCTTATTAGAAAACTTTCGCGAAACTCAAAGAAGACTTTTAAGAAACCTACATGAATAATTTCATAGATACTTTTTTAAAACTTAAGGGGAAAAAATGTATAAAAATTAACATTTCAAGTTTTCGAAGCGTTTCCCTATGTTTTCCAAGAGTTTCAGTCAAGTATTCTAAGATTTTCCCAAATGTTTCGCATGAGTTTCTGAAACGTTTCTCCCGCGTTTTTAGAATGTTCCCTCAAAATTTCCAAACGAGTTTCGTACTGGTATTAGAAACGCGTTTCTCCCTCCAAAATGAGTTTTCCGGTAACTGTGAACCAAACTATATTTAAAATTTATCACAGCTAGAACTTTTTCATCAGCATTCCATTCAGGAATGCAGTGCTATCTAGCTAACCAATTAGTGTTAGGACATTGTTATTGAATTACCTAATAAGCACATTGAAAATTACTATGCCCTAGATGCAAAGTTTTAACTCCAATCACTACACTTAAACCTATGCTTTGGGCTACCTCAACTAAAAACAAGCATAGAGCACGCAATGTTTTAAAAACCCCATTGGACTGGCAGGGGTTTGACTGGCAAAATTGGGTTCCGGCCTAAAAAAGGTTCAGGTACAGTTATTTTTAATGAATCGTTCAGACCGCCAGTTTGACTATCAAACCGTGAACGTTTTCATGGTTTGAGGGACTGGCTAGTCCCAGAACCCATAAAAAATCAAAACATTAGGGCTCAAAGCTTCTCATTCGTTCATTCTATGTATCAACAACAGCAAAAACTTGTAAAGAGAGAAATTAGAGGCTAGAAGAGCAGACTCCTTTTCAATTTTCTTCTTCTTCTCTTTCATGCTTTTCCCATTAGCGGTCCTCTGCTCTCAAAACCAAAGGTACAAAGTTTTACCTCCCCATTCAGAGACCTCCGTTTGTGCAAACACTAGCAACAGCCTTGCTCGCTGCTTCAGTCTCCTCGACCTCATCCTCAGCATTGGCACATCGATCGGTGCCAGAATCTTCGTCATCACAATGCCAGCCCCGGTGAGTTCATGTTTGTATGTCGATTGTTCTAATATTGCCAATTTGGATCATCATATATATGGCTTAGCATCAATTGAGCTAGAATTTCTGTATATATTGAACTTTTGATCGTATTTGGTAATTGATTAATCATTTCGTTAACATTTTGATTAAAAGAAATTCAGGATGTTTTATAGATAAAATAAGCATCAATTGAGCTCGAATTGTAATGGATATTGTGATTTTCTATTCAAATGTTGCTAACACACACAGATTTACATTTTCGGACAGAGATTTAGTTTTTCATTAACTGTATTAATACAGATTAGGACAATCAAGTCTAAGTCATATCTATGTAGCTACTTAATGTGGAATTTATGGTGCTTGGTCAAGGCCATGTGTCAATTGGAAGTCACCTAGCAAGCAGACTGCAAATTTCGGTTGCCTATTTGGCATTATTATCAAATTTGAATTTCAAAGGCATTATTTGATTGAACCTCAGAACTGTCAGAACATGGCTCTATTTCATGCATAAATTTTCCATGTTTTTGGCTACTGATAAATTCACATTTCATGCTAAAATGGATACACTAAAGTGTACGATGTTGAAAACCGAGTGTAACTGTATAACGTTTCTCTAATTGCTAGTATGAATGGGCGAAGAGACTACTCTGCCATTTGTTATGAGATTTTGTTATTTAGAGATCAAGGAAAAACATTTTAGGAATGTCTTGAAGCATCTTAGAAAATTTTGGGTTTTATTGTATTTATTATATTTCTATCATATATATCTACTAACTTTTATTGTTTTTAATATATTTATGATGTGATTATAATGTCATGACTTGATTCCTGTTGACACAATTGTTGAACCAGTGACCTTTGAGCTGGTCAATTTTCTAGGTCGCTTAACAGTTAGGCTTTCAAAACATTGACAGCACAAGCTCGACCATCAGTATAAATAGTGGCAATAGAAAAGCCATACGACTTAACAAGCTACTGTTCATGCACAAGCATGTCCCTTTAGTTTTCTGTAAATATATGAATTCACATATGACAGACACAATTAGGTGGATTATTAATGTTTTTGTGGTGGTTGACTTGCCAATTCCAGGATTTGGTTGTGAAGCCTTTGAACACCCACATGCCCAAAAGTTTGAAAGAATGATTTGGGAGGAAAAAAATACAAAGTTATGAAACATGGATCAGATTTTGATCATACAAGTTTGTGCACATGTAGATGTCCAACAGATCAACAACAGATAAAATTGTGTACGGGTAGAACACATGAATTCTGCAAGCATTCACATACAAAGAGAACCAGCACAGGCTCAATCAATAACAAAAAAAAAACCCAAACGGAACCCAGAAATTAAACCCACAAACATAGTATTTGGAACATTAATTCGAATCAAGAGATAAACCAACATAGCAATTTTATAGAGCAGAACAACAACACCCATTTGCATCCACATACAACTAAAAGACCACAGAGTCGATGAATGATCTGAACAGGAAATTTGAACCCAAAAACTTAGATATTTCGAGCATTAACTTGAATCAAAAGACAACCCAGATGTTAATTTTACACAGCACACCAAGAACACCACTGGGTTGAAAAAACTTAACAGATTAATTAATTCAAACCACAAAACGTATCCGAACGAATTAGAATTACAACATGAAAATATACACATACGTGTGTAATTAGCAACAGAAATGAGATGAAATCGATGGAATTTGGAGAAGAAATAACATACATCGGAAAGAGTCTTAGCATACGCCGGAAATTCCAAAGCTGAAGGAGCTGAAGAACGTGTGGAGGACACGCCGACACAGACAGAGCCGGACTTATAAATGACCTGCTCAGCCGGTTAAAATGCATGGATGGGGGTTGGAGGTTACCTGCTGTTGCCGGTCAGAGTGTTTGTTGAACCGATCTACATGACCCAAGGAGGCAAGAACGCGTGAGTCGTGAGGTGCCAGATTAAAAAATAAATAAATATGTTGTCCCAAAAATAGAAATTAGTGTTTTTTAAATTAAAAAAAATGATAGAAAAAACTCATGCCTAATATTGGGCTGCCGTGACTCACGCTACTGAGATATTTCTATTTTTTTAATTATTATTATATTAGAGTTGAAAGCGTTCTTTTTATATAATAATTATTCATGGGCAGTAACACAAATAAAAAAGAGCTTAATTTTGATTTATTGAGAGCCTATAATCTACTTAAATAAGTGGGTATCCAACCTAAATAAATTTCGCACCAGAAAGAGATATTGAGACTTCTCATTCATGGATTTAATTTGCAGTGGATGAAGCCTTCCTTTTCCTTCTTTTTTTTTTTTTTCATTTTTATAAATACAATCTTTTACTTCTTGCATTATGAAATCTTAAGAAGGATGTGAATACGATTATTTAAATTATGAATTTAATATTTTTAATAAAAATAGCTAAAAAAAGTAACTAATTACCCACAAGTTATTCGTTTAATTAAATAATTTATACATGTTTAAAAAAATATAAATAAAAATTTGTATTTCTTGCAATCTTCAATTACATTTCAGCATGTCGTCATTTTACTCCAAGAGTGGTGAGATGTGTAATTTAGCAAACGTTGTTTAAAGTGTAAATCCGAAAGAAATAAAAGAACATTTTACGAAGGCTCCCTACTAGTTTTTGTAGATGGGTTTGGCAATTTGTTCTTTTTTCATCATTTTTAAATTTTTTTAGAATTATATTAAAAATATTATTGTGTAAAATCTAATATTTTAAGTGACTAACCTTCACATATGATAACGATATTGCGTCTGTGAAGATTTGTCAGTGGTCATGTGGCCGATTTCATATGGCTGGATAGATCTATGTTGGGCCCACTGGAGTTGAACAACTACGATTTGTCGGCCCAACATGCTTTTGCTAAATCCCCAAAGGTCCCTCTCTTAAATATTGATGTGTCAAAGTCAATTTAGATTTTGCTCTTTGCTTGATAGCTCCATGGACGAGTGGAACATTTATATATATGTATATATATATGTGTGTGTTTGTGTATTCTTTCTTGTTTTGTGATTGTGAATCTTATGGTAGAGAGTTTGGGAGGATAATTCAATAATTTGGACTATAATCACGGATTGCTTATCATGTACCCTATAATTATGTAATTCCATACATATAAAATAAGAAGGTCATGCTAGGATTGCTTATCCGACCTCCTTTTGGACAATCGAACACAGGATAAGGTTGGACACAAGATTGCTATTTCAATTCCACAGCCTTATTCCTCAAAATAAACTCGACCTTAATGCACAGCTTTGCACCAAATGGAAAGAAAAAAAAAAACATAGAAAATAGAACTTAGGCCCATAGTTGAAAGCGCCTAAAGTAATAGATAAGGTTGTAAAATAAATCAAATCACTTGAGCTCAACTCGTGTTTGGTTTATTAAAAGCTCGTCCAAGATTGGCTTGCTATTAAACAAATCAAGTTTGAACGCATTTTAAAATTTGAATTTTTTTTGAATTTAGTTCAATAAACTTATATGACCTAACAAAATCAAGCTATTTGAGCTCTAATCGATTAAAACTCGTTCGAGATTAGCTTGAAAGTTAAACAAGCCAAATATGAATACATTTTGAAACTCGTTAAGATTATCAAACCAAGTTTGAACAATTCCCTATTCGCCTCGGCTTCGCTCAACTTGTTTATAGCCCTAGTTATGGAGGGGGCATATTCTATAGTATACCCCATTCATCCCATTTTTCATTGTTCATTGCTTTCCTAAATATTTCTTTCTTGTGTTCTTTTTGATTATACGATTGTTGTTCAAAGGATGCCAATCATCAAAGACAAGATAGATGGTTTGCCAGGAAGAGTGGGCTTTGATGGGTCGAGTGCAAGAATCAAAATGGGCCTTATAACTGGCGAGCCACTGGGCTTGGTAGTTGGCTATCTTGGCCCAAGCTGTTGAAAGTCAAGAAGTCATGAAGCCCACCTCCGCTCCAAGTAGGCCCACTTGCTCCATTTGGGAACCGGAGGTTTTCTATGGCTGCGCTCTAAAACTTATGTTTGGCAGGAGTGAAAGAAAGACAGAGAAGAAAGGAAAACAAAACCAAAAAAAATTATTTTTTTTTTCTTCATTTCTTTGGTTGGAGGTTAGTATTGAGTGGATGTAAGGTTTGAACCCATTCCCTGAAAAAAAAAAGTAATAATAATATAAGTCAATACAAAATTGAGAGTTGTAATTATAGTTATGTAAGTCAATTACGGCAACCGAGGAATGATTAGTATGTGAGAATCATGAGAAAAGTGGAAGAAGTTGATTGTTGAAGTATGCTTATAAAAAAAATATTAATAATAATGTTAATAATTATTATTATAGGTAAAGAAAATACCGGGTGCTAACAAACTTATTGCTAATAACTTTATATGATTATAGGATCTAACCAGCTGGTACAATAGTAATTCCCAAATCCTTGTGCATTTTCAAGTTTGTCTCAAAATTATCTATTATAAACGAAATGCTGAGAAAAAAGTAAAGTAAAGTAAAATGTAATAAGAGAATCTGATTTATTATTATTTTTGCTTGGTTGGCTAAGAAAATGACGAGAAAATAAAAAGGCAATCATTAATTTAGTCACCCATCATGGATAAATTACTAGGTAAATGAAATTTTTTTCGCCCCCTTACCCAAAACAGTTTTCCTCCTCCAATTGGTTTATTTTCTTGTAGTAACGAAGAGGGATATGGGATACCCTTGCATGGAATGGTCTCATTTTTGGGTCTAGAAAGATAATTGTGAATATGTGATGATGCACAAAAATTGGGAAAAATGACCGATTTTCACCTAATATCACCAAATAAAACACTCAATATCGGGAACATGACCAATTTTTTTGGATTTTAAAGAGTTCATATTGATCAAATGGACCGATATAACCCTATTGGAAAACAATCCATGTAAATTATACCATGCATTTTTTTCTTTTCTAAATATAATCTCATTATTCTCATTCTGTTTGGGGACTGTGGGGTGGTATATATAGAATAGTGGTCGAAAAAGAACATAAGGAGTTAAAAAAATATATAACACATGCATGTGCCCCCAGCACCATTCCCTTGCACATTGGATTGTAGCCATTGGGTTTGTGTAGGTAATACACGTGCTTGCCCCAAGCACCATGTTCTTGCAAAAATTGGGTTTGTGACATAGCACCATTCTTTGCACATTGGTTTGTGGGTCGTGGGTTTGTTGTATGTACTCTCTCAATACACACATAAATTGCACCAAAATAATATAACGGTAACAGTTTTATAATTAAAAGTTATTATGATAGATGTTTTATTTTAAAGTGATATATGTTCACACGTAAACAACATCATTTTGCATATTCATTTGTATGATTTTTTTTTTTGCTGTATAACATTACCCATACATATATAAATACTATCATTTCAAAAAATTTATAACAAAAGTCGATCATAATGATGTGACAATGATATTTTTATAATTAAAAATCCGTTTAGAGAGTGTTTTGTTTTAAAGTGAAATGTTATCATTTAGTCACGTTTATGTGTATAAATTTTGTATAAGTTTTTTTTGATTGTATGAATTTATCCTATATATATATATGTACATATATATAATAGCAAAGATGTAAGCCGTGGGCCAACTCCATGTTACAAATTGGCAATTTGTGTTGGGGGTGGGGGGTGGGGGTTTAGTCATGAGGTGGGGGAACTCTCTCACATGCTTCGCACATGCCCATATTTGAATTACTGGCTTTTGTTTTGTAAACTCTTCACGTAATAGGGACATGTCCTTTTAACAATTAAAAAACAAAAAAACAATGTCATATCATAAGATACATAACATTACATACGTCTCTCTCTCTCTCTCTCTCTCTCTCTCTCTCTCTCTCTCTCTCTCTTATATTATCAGCAACGCGTTGATCTCATGCACAGTCGGCACCGTCGGCCAGCTTCTCTCACCGTATTGCTAATATAAGAATTAGTTTGGCCACATCTCACCATTTGGAGGGTCACCTTACCATGTGAAGTCATTGAATCTCTCTCTCTCTCTCTCTCTCTCTCTCTCTCTCTCTCTCTCTCTCTCTCTCTCTCATCATCATCATCATCCTTTGACTCAATTATATTTCTATATTTGTAGAATTGGACAATTAACTTTGTTTATCCCTTATCCTGCGGTTTTTTTTACCAAAAAGGGAGCTGAAATAAGAAATTTGGACAAAATTCTTTATTCTGAATACATTAGATTAAATAATTTTTTTAAAAAATGGGACAAGTAATTCAAAATCTTGAGATGGGAGGCCAAATTACAAAATTACACTATTAAATTTGTTATCGTGTAATTCTTTGTCTCATCCGGTGAAACAAATGATCCCAACTGTCGTTATTTTCTTCTTCTTTTTTTTGTTATATATATTTGTTGTTACAATGCTAATTAATAAATAATGTTGAAACATTTACACAAACAATGAGCATTGACCACTAATCTTGTGTCAGGATTGAGATAAGCAATCCGTTAGAGGTTTTTATCTTGTATATAGTCACAGAACCATGACTAGACTATAGGGCCATGACCCGTATTTTGACAAAATCATGTGGAGATCATATAAACTTTAAGTGTGGTTATGATAAGTAATATTATATTGGCCCCACAAAATTCATAAAATTTTATCTCATACTTTAAAAACTTTTACTTTAGACCCCTCAAGAAAATTCTTAGTTCCAGCTTTGCTCGTTTATATGGGATTAAGACATTAAGTTATCCCAATGGTGAGATAAATAATATTGGGATTCAAAATTAAGAGATTTGTAATACGAAGATTAACTGTCTTGAGATTACTTTTCCCCTTATAATATCCTGCGAAATTTACATGGCCAAATGACTTTTATTTTTGGGACTACTAATTTTTTATTCTTTTAAACTTTATGCTTTAGAAAAATAGAAACCTTTACCTTGAAGTAGCAGGAAGAATCATATGGTTTAGTTGTTATTATGCTACTCTACTTCATATAAATCTTAGGTTGGACAAATTAACTATTGGATGAAAATCCCTCTTCATGATGGTCCCTTGCTTCCATCATAAGATTTCAAATTAAGCATGTTAATATATTAGAGCTCTGAAATCTAATATGTTCCCTTTAGTCAAATTGATGTGCCCCCCATAACTACCCTACTGTTTGAAAAAGTCCTAGTCCAAATTCTAGATGAAGAAATGAACAATGCCAAGTTCAAAGGTAGACCCACTTCCACTATTTCTTTAGTAAATACTTAGAATTGAATTCCACCCTCTTATCCCGTGAAAAGGAGAATTAATTATTTGATTCCATACCTTTAATACAAGGATGTTCTAACGGAATTTCTAATCCATTTCTTAAACAAATGACACAAGAATTTCCCCCTACGGAAAAGTAAGTATCGATAATCGCGTTTAGTTTACTACTTTGAGGATTTCACATTTTAGTTAATTCCGTCGGTAGATTAGTTACTCCAATGCTTATTATAGTTAATTTAATCACTTGGTGGACTGAATTTTCCACAAAGTTTCTTAGTATTTTATTGCCTCAGTAAGTGGAAGAAGTCAAGTGATGTACTAGTGAGCTTTTCAAAAATAAAGATCCAAAGACTTTTTCCTTCTCTGATTAGTTCTTTATTAGATTACCCACTTAGAAATATAGAAAGTACAGTTGTATGTGACAGTGCTCCCAAGCACAGAATAAATAAAGACGCACAGAAATGTAGTGTCGGTGATGTACAGTTTTGATTTTTCATATTGGTTTACTTTATCCCGTTGGAAGAAAGAATGAAAGGAGAACAAAGACGTGCATGGCTGTCTTTTTTATATGTGCGTATGTAAATCTATATATATATACATATGTGGGTGTACACATATACAGTGATACAGGTTGCCTTTCCTTCCCATTCCTATACTTGGACAAAGGTAGCTTTAACAACATGCATGTGAGTCTGTGATATGGAACAACTTTAGAACATGAAATCAATAATGGCATGATCTCTCTCTCTCTCTCTCTCTCTCTCTCTCTCTCTCATTGGCCATCTAATGACGACATTTGTGTTGTTGTTTTTAACTCTCTCTCAACCGTTTAACTATTTTGCATGCATTTTTCATTTTCTATGAAATTTTTTTGTTTTGTGTTCACCCATATAAAAATTTATACCTATTAACTAAATAATACTATCAAAATTAAATAAAATCTCTGATATAAAAAAGTTGATTTTTTTTGGATGATAACAGTAACGTAATTCTATCTACTTTAAGTCTTAAATTAACGGTTTCATTTTTTTTTTTTTTTTGGGGGGGGGGGTTAACCAGGGGTTTTCTGGTGTGGTACAGGAGACTTGACATCGAATTCTGTCTTTATTGGCTATTAGGGGAAGAGATAACACCTATTTCAAGAATGACAAATATATTTGGATTCAGCCAATGCACCATTACCTTAGCTGAGCTAAAATGAAATATAAAAATCAACCATATAATTTGTTCAAAATCTGATATAAGTTAGTCCATTTCAAGCTTTTTTTTTCCTACAAATTAGCAGAAAACTCAGAATATATTTTAATTAAAAGAGGTAGATTTTCAGCCAAAAATGCTACTGAATATTTGAAACTTTGGAAACCTTGGACTATTCAAAGGTGACCATAAATGCACTACTTCAGAGAAGTTTGTTGGAGATATAAAAAAAAAAAAAGCATAAAATATAAATATATAAATAAATAAAGAAAACCCATAGAAACTTGGTAACGACAAGCACTTCCATGGCAATAATAACAATAATGAACTGCCTGCAATTGTCTTGCAGATTTATGATTGTGCTCAGTATGGAGGGGTCCCAAATTGCAAATTAATGTACTATGGTTGTTAGTTGTAGAATTTTTTTTCTTTTTCTTTCTCAACATAAGATCTAGGGATAGGGATCAGCTCAGTTAGGGGCTTAGTATAAACCCAACCCAAGTAGAATTCATATTCTTCTTTCATTCTCGACATAAGATTTAATGATTGGTTCAGTTACGGATTTAGGATGAACTCAACCCGAGTCAATCCGATCCGAGCACACCCACACTGTTCTAACAGTGGCAACCCCTTGATTTATGACGGCAAATGAAAAACCATGTGAGCTTAATAAACCTGGACAAGGCTCCCCTTGCTGCATTACTTGTTATTTGTTGACTTTTTCGAGTTGTATGAAGGCCACTGTACAAAAGTCAAAAACCTGTGATCTACTGAACACCTGCTCCTTTCTCCTCCTGTTTCCATATAATGGAATTTCATTATCTATCCCTTCATTTATTATTATCATTTACCGACCGACCGTAATTACTAATTTAACTCGAAAAACACGAATCCCTATCTTACCATTTCTTAATAATATGAATTTGAGAGATGAATAAACAGGTTTGGAGCGAGTTATAAAAAAAAAATATATAACCCGATATGGAGTATAGAATAGGTAAAGATCTAGATCACCTTACCCCATCTTAGCCCGATTATATTGTCAAATTTTTTGAATATCACTATTATATTTTAACAAGATAAAATATCTTTTATATATACACAATAAAGGATAGGTGTTAGTATTATTTTTATTTTTAGAATTTAGTTTATTTTTTTCTTAATTTATATCGTGTTTATATTTGTGTAATTTCAATCGTTTTTGTCTTTGGAGATTTCTTTTTGAGGTTTCATGAGGGTGTACCCCATCCCAATTGGGTAAACCCGAACTCAATTAATGGAGGCGGGCAGGAGAGCTTTAATGTAAATTGGGAAGACGTGGGGAGGTTTAAGCTATTGCAGGTTTGGAGCGATATACGGGGGTGGGGTTTACTATTAGCAGTAAACTATGGCTCACCCTACCCAGTCTTGAACTCACACCATTATCATCTCTACTTATCGCGTGTAAATCAACATTTAACAACTCCTTAAGAGAAATGTGTTAAATTTATTTTAAAAGTTTATATTCACATATAAATGAAAATATAAGTATTATAGTGAGTGATTGGTGCTCTATGGTAACTTTGAAATCACTATTAAAATCAAGATTAGTTTGGGTACGTGGATACTTTGTTTGGTTTATTTCTGAGGACAATGTTTTTTATTCCTAGTCTATATCATTGGGTTAGGGCTTTAATTTTTTGTTTGGTATTTGAAATTAGTCGGAAAAAGGAAAAAAACAGAAAGTAAGAATGAGAATCGTTTTTCTTGTAGTTTTCTATCTTACATACAGTTTTGTTAAATTAATTTTTTTATGAAATAATGAAAATTAAGTTTTGAAACATAAAAGAATTGATATTTAAAAACTAAAAGTTTCTCGCATACTGTCATCGTATTTTATTTTTTCTCATTATTTTGCATGATTACCAAGTAATGAAAAATCTCCTTTTCCTTTAATTTTCTCTTACTAAATCCAAGACTCAAATAGAGAGTTAAAACCTGTAGTTGGAACAATTAATACAATATTACCTCATGGGGGTAGCATATTAGTTTTGTCTACAAAATGTGTATATAGGACCATGGCTATATTAGACAGCCGCAGCTGTCTGTAACATTACTCATATAACCATTTATTATATGCACAATATTATATAATTGAGAAAACAACATTTTTTTTTATGTTAATTCCATATTTAATTAACCAGGAATATCTTTTTTTTCTTTTTCCTTTTTCTCCTAACACGATATATTGTATATGTAAAACAAGCTTATTTATTCCATTGTCTCGTTAACTAAATATTAACTTTTACTAAAACAAAGAACAATAGTCAAATGCATTGAACAATTAATCTATCTATTGCAATTGTCATCCTAACAATAGTAACAACCTATTTAATAACCATACCATGCGCTTTTAGGAATGTACAATTTTGAGATGCTTATATATACACTTTATCATTGATCCATTCAATTTCTATTTTGATTTTCTTTTATGGACAATCTGGCTTTACTCAATTTGGCAACTGAGGAGACTAGAATGGAGATGTAATTAAGAGTGAGTTTACCATGAGGGTGACCTCAAGTTTCTTGTTAGAGGTTATTGTATTTAACTATTTAGGGGTGTTTGGATGTAATTTTTTTAATAGCTTATGATTTTTTTAAATTGTGTTTTGCTCTTACTCAAAAAAGTGATTTTTTAAACCTAGCTTAAGCTTGAAAAAATCATTTAAAAAATAATTTTTTAAAACTAGCTTAAATTTAAAGCTTATGATTTTTTTAAAGAGTAATCCAAACACTCCCTTATTACCTATCTAGAAAAAAACACGTGTGTGCAAAAATTACAATTGTGATGAAACGATTAAAACAGTCACAGTAGAGAAAGTAGGATTTTAAAACAATCAAAATTAACCAAACATGACTCATGTTCAGCTTGCTAAAAGTCTGTTTGAGATTAGCTCATTAATTTGCTATGTTCGGCTCGATAAACTTTTATTTATTGTAAAATTTTATTGAAAATCAAACTACTGAAGTTAAGCTCTTAATTTACCCGATTAAAACCTATTTTAGAATGATTCAAAAGTTGAACAAGTTAAAGCTGAATATAATTTGAAGCTCGTTAAACATTTAAGCCTAGCTTAAACAAGAGTAAGGATATTAGATTGAGCGTGGGATATGATTTTATTGAATTTTAATGTACTAACTTTGATTATCAAATTAATATAAGATATATTCAATTTCATAGTAGGGTATGTATAAATAAGATCATAAATTGTCAAATGAGGCCGACCTCATGTTATTCTTTAAGCATTTTGAGCTTGACCACGTGTGAACATCAAGCTTTCTGCAGTTCTTGCGTGGCAGTTCTTCATTGGGTACTGACCTTTCAAAAATGACAGTTATTTCTTGGTTGTCGCCATTAGATTAGCTCATCACATCACCTCCCTCTTGTAATAAAAAAAATCCAAACCCACATATAAGAGAGAGAAATCATTCTGGTTTTTTACCAGAAGTTATGAAATTCACGTATATGTATTGTAGAGAGAGATATACAGTTAGACATATAGAGAGAGAAGGAGAGAGAGGAGAGAGAAAGCTAGGGGAAAGAACCTTGTAGGTAATGTAATAATAATAAAAAAAAGAAAGGAGAAGACAGCGGGGCAGACGGCGAAGGACCAGACTTTTATTTAAGGTTTATTGCTATCTGAGTATCTGTGTGTGGGTGTGAGGTTGAGATATCTGAGGCTCTGCCCCTCAATCTCCTCTTTATCCTAGGTCCCTCTCTCTTGCCTCAGAGAGATCTCTCAACCCCATCTACCTGGTTTTGATTCTGAAACATTGTAGCCTTTGTAGGTAGAAGACATTTGAGTGTTTTCAATTTGTATGAATATTTCTCAGAAGCTGAGGTACATTTCCAGAAAGAAAGGTACTTGTCTCTCTCTCTCTGTTGTCTATGCGAGTCCTCTGTTTTTCCTGAGGCACTACCTTCTTTTGTTTGTAAGATCTCCTTCAGATCTTCAAATTCTGTCATTACATTCACATTGCTTCATCTCTCTCTCTCTCTCTCTCTCTCTCTCTCTCTCTCTCCTTTTAGTTTACTGCCAAATTTGCATACCTTCCAATTGGGTTTTCTTTTATTTTGTGGAGCAGATCTGGTCTTGGACATGGGTTCCTTATTTTCTCTTTTTGTTTCCTTATTTTCAGCTGATTGTAGTTATAGAGCAAAGGATTTGGTATTTCTCAAATGGGTCTTCAAGGAAAAGATTTAATCTTTTCATTTCCATATCGCATTGCAAATTTCTAAATTGTCACTCTCTGTTATTCCATATACCTGTATAAAGTTTCTCTGGGTTATTGCTGGAAATTCACCAATATCCCGTAGAATTCTGTGCATTTCCTTGGCGGGTTACATTTTGGAGCTATGTGCTTTTGCTCGTTCTTGTTGAATTGTTATCTATGAGGTCACCTTTACTATGGATTATTCAGAAGAAAAATACCAGATTGGTTAACATTAATAATTGAATAATAACAACTTTTTTTTGGGGTTCAAGGAATGATAAAATTATCTGCACACTGAATATATACAAAATGGTATGTATGTATGTATATGTATATGTATAGGTATATCTATCTGTACTATACTTTTTCTTTCATGTGCTTTTGGTTTTTGCATGGTTTGGTGCGAGATTGATGGGTTCATTTTTCTTGAGACTTTCGTGACTTAGTGGGTTAGAGGGCCCTCACCGTCATTAGGGCGGCTGAATTTATAGGTGTTGGGCCCAATTCACGTGGAAAATATCAAGGCCAAATGACTTAGAAAGTGTAACATGTCGACAGTTGCTTTCAGATCTTCTAGTTTTTGCAGGTTTTTCAAGTCTTCTTAATTGTGGGTCTTGACCATTAGATCTGCATTACTTCCCGGTTTTTCTCTGACTATGAGTTTTGCTTCTGGTTTTTATTAACCTTCCCTTTCATTTAAGGGATTTATATACACTTGATGAGGTAATCTCTCCCCCAAACTCCACTTTTTTTCGTGTGTTGCCGATCTGGGTTTGTGCAGTTTGTTCTTTCATTTTGTGATATCCATGCTGTGAATTAAGGGGTTTTTGTTTAGTGAAATAGTCAATCATATACAGATATCTTATATCCATATATGTATCCACTAAAGTTCTTGCACAAGTACTTATCATTAATGGCTGGGCTGCTCTGTTTCAATGATAATAATTTGATTTGAAATCTTGTT
The DNA here is from genome assembly GCA_033060915.1 of Euryodendron excelsum. Lineage (NCBI taxonomy): Eukaryota > Viridiplantae > Streptophyta > Magnoliopsida > Ericales > Pentaphylacaceae > Euryodendron > Euryodendron excelsum. The sequence goes on along the minus strand of CM065397.1, from coordinate 9,876,082 downwards.
TCAAAGAGTTCAACTGCTTCCTCATATGGATTTGTTTGATTGCTGAGAATTTCCAAAAGATTTTAATTTTCTCTTGTATGATCTTGTGACAATCAGACAGTCCATTGCAGAAAGTTTTTATTCTCGAGTATGAAAATCATACTAATTCTATGAGAGTTTTTTCCACTGGAGAAAAATTGTTTTCTCAGAGTATCAAAATCATACTGATTTTGTGCGATTTGTGCCTCTGACTATTCTTACAGAGACTTAATACTAGAAAATTGTCTTACATATGTGCAGGTAGTCAATAAGTTCTGAGACCATGAAGCAGAAAGATGCAAAACCAGCTTCTCAACCCGATAAAAGCTCCAGGGTAGTCCCCGTGGCGATTATGTTTTTTGTGCTATGTGGGTTTTCATTCTATCTTGGTGGCATCTTCTGTGCTGAGAAGGACAGATTTGTTGCTAAAGAAGTCACCAAAGCAGTTGAATCCAGCCAAACCATTGCTGGCGTTGGCCCTCTTCAAATTAAGTCCGTCGCTTACCCCGAATGCAGCATTGATTATCAAGACTACACTCCATGCACGGATCCAAAGGTACTTTTCCGATGACTAATTTCATAGCGCCAAGGCTTTTACGGATCCGGTTTTGGCTATTGTTTTAGAATTGCTTACGCAGATAATTGAGTATTGTTGTTGTTACAGAGGTGGAAGAAGTATACTGTTCATCGGCTCAGTTTCTTGGAGCGCCATTGTCCTCCGGTGTTTGAAAGGAAGGAGTGCTTGATTCCCCCACCGGATGGGTACAAGCAACCAATCAGATGGCCAAAGAGCAGGGATGAGTGTTGGTATAGGTAATATGGAATGCTTCTGTATTGCTTTGATTGGTTTAGTTCTACATGAATCTTAGTGAACTAATCATTTGGATCTGGTTGTAGGAATGTGCCTTATGATTGGATAAACAAGCAGAAGTCTAATCAGAACTGGCTAAGGAAAGAAGGGGAAAAATTCCGCTTCCCCGGTGGGGGTACTATGTTCCCCAAAGGTGTTGGTGCCTATGTTGATTTGATGCAAGATCTGATCCCGGAAATGCAAGATGGGACAATTCGAACTGCCATTGATACCGGTTGTGGGGTGAGTCCCATTTCATTACCGCCTTCTTTCTTCTATTTTGTCATCTGTTGCAATGAAAATTGTTACTTACATGATGACTAATATGATAATTCAGTCATTCAGCAAAGGAGGAAATTTATAGTGTTTTTTAAACTTTTCTTACCTGCAATTGGTGTGCCTATAGCTTTTCAAGAGTCATATAGTTGTTCAAAATGTTAAGCCTGTTAGAATGCAAGTAAATATCCCACTCCAAGTTCTGTTGGTTTTCAGGGGTCAGTGTTGTTATTGATTATACTCCAAATTTAAATGCCACTGAAAGCACTTATTCTTCTTTTAATTGTAAATCATGCTTGCTATGCGCAACCCACTGATAATTAGATGTTTTCTGTCTGATTAATGCTTGCATTCAGTTGGATGTAGAACATTTTCATTAGAGGTTTTTTGTGCCATCACAAAATTTAACATTATAGCAGTGCATATTTTCATTACATGTTGAATACTTTGGTCACTCAATCTTCACAATTGTTTTATCTGTAGGTTGCTAGTTGGGGAGGCGATTTACTAGATCGTGGAATTCTAACGGTCTCCCTTGCCCCAAGGGATAATCATGAGGCTCAAGTCCAATTTGCTCTGGAACGCGGCATTCCTGCAATTCTGGGCATCATTTCAACTCAGCGACTTCCTTTCCCCTCAAACTCATTCGATATGGCTCATTGCTCAAGATGTCTCATTCCATGGACAGAATTCGGTAAGCAATCTCTCTCTACCCATAGTGGCAGTTTTTATTTTTGTCCAAGAAGCACAATCAATTCCATAGTAGGAGGACTATTTCAAAACTAGATTTTCTTTTCTTTTCTAAGTTTCTCTGAGTTCTGGCATGTAATTTAAAGAACATCCAATTCAATTCAAGTGCCTCATCACACAAAATCGCTCGGACTGGTCCCGCTTGGCAAGCATCATATATTCTTTAAAAGCATGAAATATAGCTCTTTTGCATGTTTTGTTATGCATGAGCTTCCAAGTTTCTTTCATTAAATTCTTCTGCTTTCTAGGAACTTTGATGTTGATTAGTTGGTAGGTAGAACCATTGGCCTCAAATTTCCACCACTGTACATAGGAATTTCTCTGTGGTAATAGCCTGAATGCAGCTAGTCTTCCCTTGTTTGTTACAGCAAGTATTTTTATAACCAGAGGAAATATCATTTTTCCAGGTGGGATTTACCTTCTAGAAGTACACCGAATACTCCGTCCTGGAGGCTTCTGGGTTCTGTCCGGTCCTCCCGTGAACTATGAAAACCGCTGGAGAGGCTGGAACACAACCGTGCAAGAGCAGAAATCCGATTACGAAAAGTTGCAAGATTTGCTAACTTCAATGTGCTTTACATTGTACAACAAAAAGGATGACATTGCTGTGTGGCAGAAATCTAAAGACAATAGCTGCTATAGTAAGCTTGCCATTCCGGATGCCTACCCGCCAAAGTGTGAGGATGGCACCGAACCGGATTCAGCATGGTACACTCCGCTCCGGCCTTGCGTGGTTGTTCCAAACCCAAAGCTTAAGAAGCTAGCACTAAAATCCATCCCCAAATGGCCGGAAAGGTTGCACGTGGCACCCGAGCGCATTTCTGATAATCATGGTGGTAGTGCCGGTGCCTTCAAGCACGACGACAGCAAGTGGCAGGTGCGAGTGAAGCACTACAAGAAGTTGCTCCCAGCAATTGGGACTGACAAGATAAGAAATGTAATGGACATGAATACAGTTTACGGAGGTTTTGCTGCAGCTGTGATTAATGATCCCCTTTGGGTGATGAATGTGGCCTCCTCCTATGCCACCAACACACTCGCTGTTGTCTATGACAGAGGCCTCATTGGAACCTACCATGACTGGTAATTCTGAATGCATTCACATTTACATTGCATGCACTCAGGTATGGGTGTGGGACTTGTGGGTATGCTTCTAAGTGTCGGATTTATGTAATTTTTATATCAAAAAATATGGACATGAAAAAAAAAAAATATATATATATATATTTTAATATACTTCTTTTATTTTATAGAAAAAAATAATATTTACTAGTTACTATATAAAATATTTCATGCGTAATAGGAGAGTTTTATACATATTTATATAGTAAACTCAAATTACTAAATATTTTTATTGAGTGAATATCTAACAATACATGTTAGACACTTATTTCATACCCACAATGTCGTAGTCTAAGTATAGAGTGTCTGATTCGGGTATTTCATACATTTTTAGAATAGTCGAGGTAATATAGATAAACATCAAGTCTTTGGGTCTATGTAATGGACATAATACTAGATAGCCATATCTTTTTACTTCATTTATTGCTTGTTTTGCAGGTGTGAGGCTTTCTCAACATATCCTCGGACTTATGATCTCCTTCATGTCGATGGCCTTTTTACTGCTGAAAGCCACAGGTAAGGAGTCTTGTGCTTAAATTTGTTGATTCCTTCAGTCAATCTGCATGGATATACATGGTTTTGACATTTAGATATGTATATATATATATATAATGCTTATGCAGATGTGATATGAAGTTTGTGCTCCTGGAGATGGATAGGATCCTGCGTCCAAATGGGTATGCGTTAATCAGGGAGTCGTCCTATCTTGTGGATGCTCTTGCTTCCATTGCCAAGGGGATCAGATGGGGATGCCGTATAGAAGAAACTGAGTATGGTGCTGGGAAGGAGAAAATCTTGATTTGTCAGAAGAAACTCTGGTATTCTAAGCAGAATTCCAGATGATAAAGAAAGCAATACATATGGTGGTGAAAAATCTCAAAGAGGGGTTGAATATATTCATAATATCAGGCGTAGGAGAGTAAGTTACCAATCACAGAGAAATTAGTTTATTCTACAAGAATCCTTTGAAAATTCAATTTTTAATTTAAAACTTTAGTTACCCAATAATATTTTCTTTCTTCTTTTTAAGATTTTTGTGCCTTTTGATACAATATATTCTTTGTAAGTCATCAAGTACTCGAAAATGTACTATTCCTCCCCCTCCTCCGTCGATTTTATGTTGTTAAACCAGAACGTGAAATATGTAATGTGATGAATTGTCACACTTTACAGCTTGTGATTTTTATGTATCTAATGCAATTTGCTGCTTCCATAATTCAAAATTCCAGTTCAAGAGATGCTGCAGTTATACTTTTAGTCCCTTTGCTATGTAATTACTTGAGATTTGCTTGAAAATGCAAAGCTTAAGCGACTTGTGTTGTATCGATTATGAAAGCATAATGGCAGACTTCCTAAGATCGATCAAAGCTTTATTTTGAGGCATCGAGCATTGCAAATCTTGATATAAACATGCATGTAGGCATGATGAACAAGATGTATGAAACATACCTTTAAGCTACGGGGGCATATTTGAGTCTTAGAGATTGTGCTATATGAGAGGTCTATGAATGTAGCTAAAAAGGCTTCTGCCCTCTATACAAACTTTGGATTGCTCTATTTCTAAGATGAGAAAGATAGGTTAAAAGTCATGCAAGAGTAAGAACCAGTAGATAAACCGAGTATGGATCATGCAAATGGATCCAGCTCTATCATGTGAGCCTACAAATGATCCTAAGCTTGGTTTTGAGCACTTCAATTTTGGGCTTGACAAAAGCAGCTGAAGCTTCTTAGAATTTTTTGATCAACAGTTAACCAATTTGGATTGGAACTTAACTTCTCAGGGAAAAAAAAAATTTAAACAGATTTCATGGGCATAAGAATATCCAGGGATTTATGTATTTGATAATCTTCTAACAAACTTTTCAATGATGTTAAAAAGAAACGATTTCCATTTATGTTTTATAAAATGCACCACATCCATACAGAGAAGGCAACCTACAGTTTTGTTTGGGTTGATGGCTCAGGGTAAAGCTTTAAAAATAGGATGGTTTAAACAGAATTTTTATATAGAATGATGTGGCAAGTTCATTAAGATAATTCTTAATCCTTTTGGATTGGATTAGTATTCCATAATTCTGATGGAGTTTTTTTTATATCGGGAGAAATAACCGTTGAATTTATTTTGGAACAGTTGAAACGAAATACTATGGCTCCGCTTGGAATTTCAATTTTCAGTAGGAAAAAAAAAATGTCAAGGAAAGTGAACAAAAATACTTTATTTTTGTTAACTTTTTCTTTACGTTTTCTTTTCCTTTGCTGTTTTTATCAAAAATCTGAGTTTCAAACGAAGCGTAAATGTACATAGATAATGTTATTATGATTTAAGTGTACATAATCTTTATACAAAATGATGCCGAGGTTTGTGCCGCTCATCATGTTGGCTCATATACCATAGTGTTAAGTCGATATGACATGGAGAAAATTTTGTACGCCAACTCGGTTCTGCTCACAAAGCCAAGTAGCAAATAGCAATAGCTATTGGAATCCAGATATGTGTGATGCTATAGATTGATTTCACAGTCGATCCCTCCACATCCATTGAAACTATAACTGCACTCGAAAATGCCATACAAATGCAAGCATTTCTTAAGAGCTATATATTTCCCATGTATCTTAATTTCCCAGTATCTGAATGCATGAAGCTACCTTTTTCTTTTTTTTTATTGCAGATTCATAGAGAGCAAGCCAAAGCATTGGAACCCAAAACACTCTATAACAGTGAAAGAGATTGAGGGTATGAACAAGATGAAGATGTGTATTTGTGTCCTACACACCACTAACCATCAGAACTATAGTGAACAAAAAAGTTGAATCACAGAACTCATCCTTGAGTTGAACAAGATCTTGAGAAGATCGGTAGCAACTATCAAGTATCATCTTCTTCCTCAAGAAATCCATCTCACCCAAGTCAACATTGGCCACTTGAGGATGCCATTACAATCGTGATATGCATGCCCTTGTTTTCAATTATTGCTAAGGATATATCAGAAGGAGAAGTTTACTTAGGATATCCCTCTTTTCAATCAAAAGAATAGTAAAAAATATCAGCAATGTAAAGAAATACAGAGCCATTAGTCATCTTCTTTTCAATTATTGCAAAGGATAGGTATTTTGATAACTTGGTAATCTCCACTAATTTTTCCAAATTTAATTTGTCAATAATCACAAAAACAAGACCGTCAAATTCACACTAACCTCATCATTAAAGGAGAAGTTTACTCATAGTAGGACCAAATAATAAAATACAAAGTAAGTGCACAAAACCATAAGGCAGTGGGAGACAAAGGTAAAAATATTAATAGCCAATTCTTCCATTTCATGCATGAGTGACACCAAAACAAAGGCATCCAATTCATGACTGCAATGGCATCATCCCATTGCCCATGTTGACATGAGTGATATGGATCTCCTGAGGAAGAAGATGATACTTGATACCAAGACCCTCAAAGATTTTCTTCAACTCGATGATAAGTTCCGACACACGGCTGCTCCTCTCACCATAGTTCTGATGGTTAATTGTGTGCTGAAGACATAGAGCCATTGTCATCTTGTTCATGTTCTCTATCCCTTTCACCAGCACCGAGTGTTTTGGATTCCAATGCTTCGGCTTGCTCTCTATATATCTGCACCCATTATATATAACAGCATTAGATTTGCTATTTCAGAAACAAAAATGGGATATATGAATTAGTCTCTTAGATATATATATATATATATGTATATATAGCTTACATTTGTATGGCCTTTTTAAGTGCTGCTATAGCCTCCAATGGAGTTGACATATCTATGGTGAAAGTAATAGCATCACACATTTCTGGACTTCTTCGGAAGTTGCTTATAGGCTTTGTGAGCAGAACCGAGTTGGGGTAGTAAATTTTCTCCATGTCATATCTTAGGAACACCGTAGACAAAATATTCATCTCTTCCACCACCATCTACATAGGAAAATATATATAATGATAGTAAATATCAAAATAAAATAGGGGTAATACACTATACCTTTTGTAATTTGAGTGAAAATCAGATAACTCCTGTAGTTAAAAAATGAACACATAATCCTTTTATAATTTAGACTTATTTGCAAAGTGAATAAAATCATGATAGATTTGATGAAATGATAAAAATATCCCTACAAAGAACACCTCTTTATTTTGACATAAAAAGACAAAGTCATTTTTTTATATATTTTATTTGAAGAAATAAGATGATAAAAATAACCTTTTCACAGAATTGCCGCCGACTAATGGTTTTTACCCATTTTACAGTTAAATTCAAATCATGGAAAGGTAATATGTTTACTTTTAAACAACAAGGGGTTCTCCAATTTTCGTTCAACCACAATAGAGTAAATTGTAATTACTACAATTAAATAACTAAAATATGATTATAAATTAATGGAATTAACGGTTTAGATCAATCTTACCTGAACACCCTCGATGACACAACGATCTCCAATGTCAAATGGATGCATGACGAATACAAAGATGATGGACTCGAAAATGGTCTTGCAGGTGTTTTGGAACATGAATCCGAGGAGGAGTAATTGAGAGGTGACAAAGAAGATTACATTAGTTGTCGCCAAACCCATCACGAGCACAGACACCACTACTATGACAATACTGACCAAAGCACTCGCGAGCTTATGAAGTTGCTGCACCGCTGTTTTTGTGTCATTTAAGGAATGCGCTAGCAATTTTCGTTCAACGTAAGCTGTTACCTGAAACATTACATATTCAAATGTCAATGTCTCTCCCAGTGAACTCATCCAGATTCCATTGAAGGGTATAAGTCTGTTTGAGATCATGATCCAGTTAATAACAAAGGTAGCATTAATTAGTAATTGTTAGAACAAGTTTGTGTTAGTAATTAACCTTATTTTCGTATCGAAAGTTCATATGACTGCCGAAGCCGTCAATAAATTCAATAATTTTATGTGTTTAGATTCTTCAGAACGTAGTCCTACAATTTTTTTTCTCCAATATCATGGCAATTACATGAATCAAATCTATGTTACCATAATACTCTACTATCCTAGCAAATTACGTTTTTGGTATGGCGTTCTGGAACATGATAGTCTAGGGTTTCAAAACGATAAATTTAGCGATCCAAAACGATCCCAAACTTTTGTTTTCTATTTATATCTTTAAAGGTCACCTAACGAAGGAAAAAAAATCAATTATAATGAACAAAAATATAAAAAGAATAGAGTTTTGGCATAACAATATGAAAAAAAAAAATGGGCCATAATACTCTTAGAATTTGTTTTTAGATGATTAATTTAAAAAAAAAATTATGTTGTATTAAATGTTTGATTATTAAAAAAAAATTCTTCTAGAAGTACTTTAATTTTATTAATACACTTTATAGAAGTCTACCCTTAGCGTACCATATTTGAGAATATGTAGCGTACTACGTTCCTATTTCCGTTTCATGTACTAGAACGATTCGGGTTCCAAGTAATATAGAATCAAATGTATCATCTAATTTTTTCAAGAATGAGAAAATTAGAGATACAAATCAATTATTAAATGCAACTCTGGGAGCATTCCAAATCCTAAGTGTTTGCGGAATTATGAAGCACTTCAAATAGAAGTTTTTCTGTATCAATTGCAATGTCATAAAGAAAAAACTACTATGGAAACAAATTCTATATAAATCAATAAATAAGAAAATAAAAATAAAGTGCTACTTACCACCCAGTTTCTAAAAGAGGACTTTGAAATCTTTCCAGTCTCAATGGCTCCTTCAAAAAGAGGCAAAATAGTATAAATCTCAACCCTCTTCAAGAATCTCAATAGGTCCTCCTCCTCAATATACCTGTCAAAGAAACAAATAATTTGAACTTCCTTCCATGGAACATTGGCAAAATGTTCTCTTTGTTTTACCATACACGGTGGAATTTTCATCATTTCCATTACCATCTCCACAGTATTGTTAAAAAAATTCATGAAAAGCAATTACATATTGTAAGTTTTAACGTTTATCTGAAAATGAAATAATCATAATTTTTGAAAAATAACATTAAAGCGCTATACACTGACCTTGCATGCACAAATAGCAAAAATTAAAATGTTCAGAGACACTAAAATTATCTTATCATATGTTCAAGTGCAATTGTCAAAACTAAATGATTTGAAACCTTCCACAGAGTATGATGAACATAATTTCTTGACATACGTTAAATCTTTCCAAGAGACACAACAATATATGATTGAATAAAAAAAATCCCACTGATTATATGACTGAGACGACATGTTAGCATATTTAATAACTATCATTATCTCGGGGGCTCACGATTTTACACCTTGACAGTTAAAGAATACATTACATAGTTGCTGTCATCAGTAGGGTCACCTTAAAACTGCATAATTTTGTGGCCTTCCAACTTCAGACACTAGTACAACAAAAAGTGCAGATTTAAAAATACAGCAACATATGTTTTGAGAATTTTATAAGAGAAAGGTGATAAATCGATGAAAATTTTGTGCTAGTGGAAGTCACCATCGTTACCTACTCAGGCACATTAAACATTCATATTTCACTATCATACTTGATCATTTTGTGAAGGATGTTTTTCTAGAGAAACCACACATTTATGACCCCATACGCTTCCAAAGACATGGATTAGGTCAAATGAAATCATAAAATCATGAGAAACTACCATTGAAGGTCACTAATTGTGGACACCTTTGTTATGCCAAAAGTATACAACTCCATAGTCTTGATTGTCACTCATAGGGATCCCTTCGGGTCAATTAATTGTAATTTTTTTCCTAATTGGAATCGTTCTTTAAATTCTAGTGTTGCACATAATCTTATTTCTTCTCAATCAAGCATGTAAGAAATAAAAAAAAAATTTGAAGCAAAAGAATACAGAAAGAGAGGGTGTCATTGATCATTCGAGCTTTATATTCTTTCAGCAGTAAACTAGTGAACAAACTTGATTGATCATAGAGAACATAAGTTGTAAGATTTCTCATTATGAAATTTTGCTGTTTATTCAGAAAGAGTACCCTAGGGGGAGGTAGGAGAGAAAATGTAAAAGGACATACATAAAAAGCGAGGTGATCAAAAGTCACATGCACAAATATATTGTAGCAATTAGACAACTAATTTGGAGATTGGCTTCACTCCAGACCTTAATATTTAAAATCTTACATACTCCTTAGTCACTTAGACTTAACAGATGATATTATATTTTTTTGAACCTAGGGAAGGTGGGGGAGAAAGTGTAAAACGAAACATATAAAGGCGAGGTGATCAAAAGTCACATATGCAAAAATATTGTAGCAATTAGACAGCTAATTTGGTCGTATACTTAGTGGTATAATACTGAAATTATATGCACTGATAGTTTTTGATCAATAAAACTTTCATTGGAATGCAAATCCTAGGATCCATTTCAGTCTGCTATAGCTAAAGCGGGTGATTGTGAATGAAAATGATGTCCATTAATTAACCAAGGCTCATTATTCTAAACGTATAATTAAAGGATGTTTCACAGTAACTCCAATAATAACCACTAGTATAAGTGGGAAAATACCAGTTGGAATCATGATCGCTAAACGTGATTAATATGCTAGCTACGCTATCATGGACCACGTCGTCATTAGTATTAAGAAGTGCGTAGGCTCCTTCACCTTTTTACCTTCTACTAATTCTTCCATTATTCTTCTTCTTCTCCTCCTTTTATTTATTTATTTTTATTTTTTTAAGGAGAGGGGATGATCATTCAGCTTTTTGTAGACCAATTTAACTAGCCTCAAGGAAGTGATTTTGCCTAAAACAGTGATAACACACTAAAGTTTGATTAGATAAACTATATGCTTTAGGTTTTGTTTCGATTAAACTGGGGGAGGGGGAACCCGAAACTTTACTTCATATATATATATATATATCATGTAACTCATGTTTAACTTGAAAAATAGATCATGCTTGCTTAAGTTTTGTTCGTGTAATTGAACTATTTTCTTTAAATAATGTTGTATATATAATTCTATCTTGCACTCACTAGACTGATCTAACATGCCTTCGCTTAATTTTAGTTTTAACCAGTCTATGCAACAAAAATATGAATCCAATTCTAGCAAGCGACAATAAAATTCAAAATGCCACAGAACATCAACTAATCTTTGTAATCTTAGAATGCTTCTCAACTTATCGAGCTAAACTCAATAAATTAACGAGATTTATAAGATTATCAGAATTGTTTTGTTTAAATAACGATTGATTTTGAACGACCTTTTAACCATACTGATCATGTGAGACTGTTCGGATCTTTTACAAACCTAGAAGCAGGAAGCAAGAGAGCAAGAGAGAGAAATCGCTTACTTGGCACTGGGTTTTGCTACGTTCTTGAAGATTCGATTAGCACAGTTCTTGGCCTCCCTCTCACTGGTAATCTCCGACTCGGCTTTCCCAAAAACATCAACAGTGTTGGAGATGGTCGACAGCCCTGACGACATCACGTAACTCACCAGCCTCTTCACACTCCACGGCGAAGCCCTATTTTCCATAGTCAACTTCCTTAGCCTCTCTTTATCTATCCTCCTAGAGCCAAAGTTCTTTGTGTTGCCCATCTTCTCTTTCTCCTTCCAACTTGCCGGCAGCGACTTTGAAGCCGAAAGACCACGCGCCACCTCCTCCATCGGAGGACTGGAAAGTATGTCGAGAATGTAATGGTGAAACACGCTCTCTTTCATCCGATCGAAGTAGGTTTCCACGTGGAATGACGAGGCGAGGACCTTCACGAGGATTATCTTGATGAGCCAAATGGTTGCGCCGATTAATACTGCTACTAGACCTTGGAAGATCTTCTTGAGCATTTTGTTCTTCTTGTGGACGTTTGGATTGAACATGAATGTCCATGCAAGGAGGATAAGGCCGAGCCAGACACAGTTTTGGAAGCTCTTTCGGAGTCCGTAGACGAAATAGAGGATCTTTTCGCGAAGCATGAAGTTTCTTTCGATGAGGAAGACGATGAAAGCCATTACCCAACCGGAGACAAGGCGGCCGCTGAAGACAACCATGACCATTACGCACCATTTCCACACTTCTAGACCCCATATGGCCTTGCTTTTGAGAGAAGTAATGAAGATAGAACCAATCAAGCAAGTCAATATTGTGAAAAACAATACCCATTCAATCAAAGCTCTCCAAGTGATCTTCCTCTTCTTCTTTCTCCCCTTTCCATACCCCATTTCTTCTTCATATTCTTTGTCATCATCGTCGTCGTCGTCATCTGTTGAAGAAGCATAATTTTGGTTGAATATCAAGTGATCCACTTCTTCAGTTTCATGGATTGTTTTGGGAGGGAGTGGATAGTTTTGCTCAATGAGCCGAGATTTGGGTTTTGAGAAGCTGAGACGACGAAGAGTTCGGGTTTTTGTGAGGTTTTGGAGCTCCTCTTCTCCAGAAACTGAATTCACAAGCTCTGGTTTCAAAGGTTGTGGGGGTTTCAGATCTGGCTGGTCCATCAAAAGAACCACTTGGTCTTTTGTTGCCTTTTCCATCTCTTGTTTCTGCATCTCTCAAAACTTGGTCTCAATTAGTCTTATGTTTTTATATATAATATTGTAGTAGTTAATCACTTCTTGATCCACTAGCTCAATGGTGTTTTGCTCTTTTGTTTGCTCTCTTTTAGTGATCCATCATAAATACAGGTAAGATCTACTCCTACCCAATGATGGGTTTATATATATATATATATATAGGAATACAATTGAGAATTGTATAGAAAGAAATAAATGATAAATCTATGACTTTTATGGGATTTGATCTCTTTTCAATATTCTCTTACATTCCTAATTTCCTTGATATGCTCCATTCTACTTCATGATTGATCTCGTTTCCATAGCTTTGTCAACCTTCCTTGATATCCTTCAATCCTTGTTATGGTTCCCATTATTCCTCAAGATATATATACAGACATATATTTAAATTTATCATTACAACTGAAATATTGTTACATTGTTTATTTCATTAAGGCAGGCCAAGTGCAGTCGAACTCAAATGGAAACCTTTCTACCTTTCCTGTTTATTTGCAAATTAAAGTACTCTTTTGACTGTTATCATTTTTGCTTTAACAGTGTAAAACCATTACGCCACCAAACCAAGAACCAAAACCTTTTCGGCTCAAAATACTTTAATCACGAGTAAAGCAAGGAAAATTTTGAAGGAAGTGAGAAAAAAATGGTTTTTCTTGGCTTGGTTCCTTATCCAAGGAGGAAAACGCTTAAATGTTGTTATTTTTATAATAAAAACTTATATATAATTGTTGTGAGGTCATGGCAGAAGTTGAAGTCAAATTCGATTCTACCTTACCGCCTCAAACAATTGTAAATATAGGAGCTCAGGGATAGAAAAATGGTACAACCAATAAAGAGAGAAAATAAAAAGGAAGAGTAGAGAGAAAATAGAAGGAAGAGAAATATAGGTAAGTTTTCAAAGATAATGTTATATTCCTTTTGGTTATATATTATCAATAAAGTCTTAGGTGATTCAGAAGATTTAGCCTTAATTGTTTCAGAAGAACTAATATTATAAATATTTAACAGTTCCTGAAGAACTACTCACTATATTTTGTATTGAGTTATTTTATATGCTTTATATTCTTTTAGTTTTATAACACGTTATTAGTATGATGCTCTAAGTGCTCTGTGTTCTTGCTTACATCAGAAAAATACTACATTTTATGTGTAATTTATCTTTATTTTGGATTTTTTACTGTTCGCTTAATTCGCATAAATAGTATGAACAGTAGTTTAACTATTGAGATTAATAGTATTTATTTCGAAACTGTGTTGCTTCATTTCTCCTAGATCTTACATTTTTTGTCTATGATATTTATAGATCTGAAATTTATATTTCAATAGTTTTTTATAGACATAGACTTGACTATATTTTGATGTCTGAATTGCAAGTTATAATGGAGACAAAAATAGTAAAATTATATGTATCTATATATATCAATGAAGTCCATAGTAATAAATACTATGTATTAATAGTATTCTTATTATGTATAAGTTATTATTGATAACTATTGTTTGTGAACAATTGTTTTACTGTTTATAAATAGTAATTGCATAGTAATTACATAATAAATAATATTTAATCAATAGTACGGCAATACTTTTCACAATTCTGTCAATTACCTTTTATCATAATACCCACCTAAAATTAATATGTTCGGTAGAGATTTTTACATGATCACTAACTGATGATTGTCAAATTTTATTATATGTTTTGTTATAAATATTTTATACTAAGATCATTCCAGAAGTAATGATTTTAGAAATATAATGAAAGAAATCAAGCATTCGTATAGAATGTTTATTAAAGTTTGTATGTCGTTTATTTAATTATTATTACTTTATAAGGTTGGCTTGCTGCCTGCTATTGTTTTAATTTATATTGCTGCTATTATTTAATTATGTTTATTATGGCCACTACCTAATTTGATTTACTATTATGTCATCATTGAATGTTTAAAAACTACGAGTGCCAGAAGATCGTAATTTTTTAAAAATTTTATTATGATTAAATGCACCTAAAGTTGCAAGACAATGATTTAGTGCACTTGAAGTTATAAAAACAAAGAAGTAGTACAGTGTTGCCAAATAAAAGAATAAGTACAATTTTTATTATTCAAATAAGTCAACAATGAAAATAATGTAGAGAAAATTTTCTTGATGAAGATATGATAGACAAATATATTTATATTTTATGCCTCGAACGTACTCCAAAAGTAACAACATCGAAACTGTTAATTCAGAAATTGTATTCCAATGACACATCGTGTAAATATAATAAAATATAAGAGTAAATAGTTAAATAAATTAGTTACTATTCATAAGTACTATTTACATTACTATTTACGGTACTATTTATGAATCTCATACTATTTTGATTTTGTTTTTCATTTTTTTCCTATGTTTTCATTAGTGCTATATCATCTTTCTGAAAAGAATATAATTTTATAATATGTATCAATCTCTGAAATGATAAGTGAATAGTATGGATTCAGCGTGGTGTAGCTCACTAAATCGAATGCTATAGTTAGTTGATACATTTGACCAATTTTATATTATTTCCTGAAGTGAATGTAATTTTATTTGATGGTCATGGACATTATCACAAATGTTATTGTAATTAATGTAATAATTTTGAAATAATAGAGATACCCTGAAGGTTGTAATTGCCACTAGAAGTGGAATAATGTGAGCAAAATAAAATAGAAAAAGGTTTGCTGAATAAACCTCTCAAAAATTACAAAGATGTTTTATTGATTATGTACATGTAGTATAATGATTAAATATTTAATAGATTTCTATGATAAAAATATTTTGACAATGAAATATTATATATAATTTGCATTTGAAGGCATGGATCATACCAATGCTTTAATTATTACAAATATGAATGGAAAAGATATATATCTAGCAGATATTGCTAAAACGCGCACAATTATTTGATATATAGTAAACTTAATATTAGCTGAAATTAATGTTAATACAATATCAGGCATTACAAAATTGATTGAAGGCTTCAGACGAGCTAAGCTCTAGAAGAGCTAACATAATATAATCAAGAGGAACAAAACTCTATATTGATGATGCATTCTATTATACTACAAATATAAGAAATTTGCTCAAATCTTACAGATATTTTTACTTAATTTCTATTATTTTTATACCAGGAGCATATAATGAAAAAGAATATAGCAATTAAGATAATAAAAAATATCTTTTTTTACACTTATCTTTTCATGCCATAAACATATAATAAAGAAACTTACTACTTTTCTTCTAGGTTATATTATATTAGAGAACGCCTATAGTGATAAACCACAAGTTTTTCGACTCAAAAGATTTTTATTATGAAATCACCTAAAGTGATACAGCAGAAGCATTTATGGATTACCTACAGTGATAGTTTTTGAAGTAATGCACTAGAGGTAATTTGATCTCAAAAGAATTTTATATTTTGGCATGATCGTCTTGGTCACCAGGAATCAACAATGATACGTCAAATAATTGACAATTTTCATGGATATCCGCTAAAGAACTAGAAGATTTTTTTTATCAAACAATTATTTGTTTACTATGTGAGACTAATATATCTCTCATTTATGCATATAGATACAATGGTTACATCTTTATTTACTATTAACTCGCATATTTTGCAGATAATTCTTATGTTGACTTAGTTTTTTCACTATTATGGGGACATAAGACGTTACGTGAGATTAATTGGACTACTGTGAAATTGTCTCATCTTTATTCTCGGACAACTCGATGTGAATCTAAAGTTCACAAAGGAATTATTTACTTATATCTTATTGCAAATCAATTGCCTGAAGCATTCACCGGCACAAAGATGATAACAAAATCATATCGATACCAGCTGCTAATGCACATATCAATGTCCCTATAGGACAATATGTTGATGTCCATGTAGAATCATTTGTTTATATAATAGCACATGATTTTAGAGCGCTTGAAGCATGGGAGGCATGTCGGTGCAAAAGTCAAATTCTCAAAAAGTGAAAAGCACAACAAAATGAGCAAATTGGTATTCCTAATGAAACCATAATTTCTACACTTCCTAAATAATGAACTTTTAAAGAATAATTTCCTAAAAAGATAGAAAATTATTTCTATAAATTCCTGAAGAAGAAAATGAACCTCTAGAAGAGGAATCTCTATCATCTAAATTTTTTGAAGAAACTCCAGTAAAAGAATTTTCAGAAGAGAAACCTCCTAAAGAGATATCCCCTGCAGAGGAAATGTTATCTGAAAATAATGAGATCTCAATGAATATTGATGTGAATACAGAAGAACAATGGAATAGAAATAATATTGTTGTCAACAATATATTTCTATTTAAATGCAATTATCAGAAGTAATAAAGAGACTAAACCACATACAGTCGACAAATGTTGATAATATGATAGATCAAAATGAAAAGAAATTACTGAGTTAGAATTAAACTCATTAGCATAATGTAAAGTATTTGAATTTATAGTTCAAACACTAGAAGATGAAAATATCGGACCTGTAGTCCAAACACTATCAGATGTCAAACCTGTAGTCTAAACATTAAAAGCTGTAAAGTATTCGGACTAGTAGTCTACCCACCTAAAGATGTAAAACTGATTTAATACAAATAGGTATTTACACAATAAGAAAATGAAATAGTGCGATATAAAACACAACTCATACAAGAAGTTTTCCCGCATAAACTTAGTATGGACTATAATGAGAAATTCTCTTCTATAAGGATGTAATTACATTCATATTATTGATTAGTTTGTCAGTCTCAAAAAGACTGTATATGCATCTAATTAATGTATAACAACCTATTCATATGGTGGATTAGGTAATGATATACATATGAAACTTTTTGAAGAACTTAAAAAAATGACTGAAGCAAATATCTCGAAAGTTATATACTATCAAACTTCAAAAATATGAAGGAATGATATGTGAGCAATACAAATTGTCCATAAAGTTGTAAGATAATCTGAATTTATGATTATTGCAATATATGTTGATGCTTATTGGCACTTTTAAAGAGATTACAGAAGCTACTAATTATTTAAAGAATAACTTTGAATTTAAATACCTTGGGAGAACAAATTATTGTCTTGTCTTGCAGATTGAACATTTTTATTCATCAATCGACATATACAGAAAAATATTATATTGAAAAAGCTTATCCATGAAATTCTCCAATGGATGTCTAATCACTTGATATACAGAAGGATAGATCCTTTCTGTCCTCGAAAAGATGGTGAAGAACTTCTTGGTGCTGAAGTACTATATCTTAGTGCAATATGTGCTCTTATGTATCTTGCAAATGGTATAAGACCTGATATAGCATTCTATGTCAACTTATTAGTAAGATATAGTTTTGCACCAACTCAACAATATTGGAAAGAAATTAAGCATATACTGTGTTACCTACGAGGGATAACTGATATGAGCTTATTCTATTCAAAGGAGCCACAACCTGAATTAATTGGCTATGCAGATACTGGTTATCTTTCTGATCTACATAAAGCTAGGTATCAAACTGGGTACATGTTTACCTATGGTAACACTATTATATCTTGGCAATCGGTGGAGCAGACATTAAC
This sequence comes from Euryodendron excelsum, assembly GCA_033060915.1. Classification (NCBI taxonomy): domain Eukaryota; kingdom Viridiplantae; phylum Streptophyta; class Magnoliopsida; order Ericales; family Pentaphylacaceae; genus Euryodendron; species Euryodendron excelsum. The sequence continues at coordinate 9,857,927 of CM065397.1, read as the reverse complement.
TGTAATTTCTTCAAATCATTATGAGATAATTGTAATTTATAAAGTAAGTCGAGAGTGCATCTAACTAAGGTCCATAATTCAATATATTCAACATTGTAAGCACCCAATTTTTGCCCGCTCGGCAATTTCCGACCCGATTGGATCTAATTCTCAAACAATCACAATGCATGCAAGCTCGAGACGAGCCTTTCAAACTCAAATCCAGTCAACTAGTCGCTTCCCAGGCCCACCGAGCCCAAATGAAGCCATAAACATCATTCCAGGCACTTTTTCGGTAGCGGACGATCTCGGAAACCAACGCCATCCAAGTAGCTTCCCGAGATCGGGCGACATTGGGGACCAACACCTTGTCAAATTCCAGACGGTTCACTTCTGGCACCTGCTAGCCCGCCAATGTAGAATGTCCGTCATTTGGTAGTTCTCTAGAACCATGTGTTCTCGAAGACCAACGCCACCCTCACAGGTAGCTTTCTGATATTAGGCGTTCTCAAAAACCAACACCATCCTACAGGTAGCTCTCTAAGACCAGGCATTCTTAGAGACCAACACCGCATAGGTAGTTTTCTAAGACCGAGCAGTCTCGAAAACCAACACCTAGGTTGACACCGGTGCTTGCTAGCCCGACTCGGTGAAAAATGACCAAACTTGCCCTTTGGGCCTCTAGGCACATTTTGAGAAAGCTCAAAATTCCTCAAAACGATAAGTCCACTCTTCCAAAATGTTATTAAACTGTTAGGCGTATTCCACAAGCCATCCGATCCCATTCTGGCTAACTCCGATCAAAATGACCGTTTTACCCCTAAACACCCTAACACTACACAAACCCCACTGAACGGTAGAGACTCTCCTGAAAACATCCCTGAACAACTCGGTACACTTAACATGATATTCTGATCCATTCCTGACCATTTCCAACCTCAACCAGCCAAAATGACCATTTTACCCCTAGTGACCCGAACGTGCCCCAAAACAACACCGGTCTTAGGTTACTGAACGGCGGATCTTGTCACGCACCCCTGTTTAACCTAAGAAAGACCTTACGATGCTAAACACTCACGACTCGACAAAAGTTTCCCGGAGCGTCTCACAGATGCTCCGCCTGAATTCCTGTTTCTCCCGATTCCCTAGTTACAACGCATCGTCAAACGACTTGAGAAATGCGTAAATCAGGGAATCCCCAAAAGTTCATTCATAGATCTTTCCATCGATATGGCTCGATTGAAGAGATCGCTCCCCGAAGCCCTTCATCGTATGGTCAAACACTATTACTTTCGACAACCTTCTGGAGCGTCTCACAGACGCTCTGCCAAGGTTGACCTTTTTTTCCGATTCCCTAATTGAAACGCACCATCAAACTACTTGAGAAATGTCCAGAGTACTTTCCATCGGTACGGTCCGATCGAAGAGATCATTTCCCGAAGGCCTTAATCATGCGACACGAAAATAGCTACTTTCAAACCCCCTCGGAGCGTATCACAGACGCTCCACAAAGAGGCCATTTTATGCACGTTTTTTGAGATGATATCTCACGACTCCAAGCACCTTTCAAACTTTTTAAAAGTACGAAAGTTCACCGAAAACTCTAGGAGAACACCTGGGGTGCAACCGATTCCTCCGAAACCTTCTTGGCTGGCTCAATTATCGAGGTAAAGTTTAAATAAACATTCCTGGTGAAGGAGCGTATGCTACATGCGCCTAGATTTTGATCAGATCGACCAAAGTTTATCAACCGTTAGGATTTAACCAATACAAAGGGTGCCACGTGTCATTCTGGCAATGGAACAGTACTGGCACTTGTGCTACATGCGCTAAGGCAAATTTTGGCTAGGTGCATGTGGCACATGCGCTAGGTCTGTTCCAGGTTGCCTATAAATACCAGCACCCCCCTTTGCATATTCCAACTCCGAAATTGATGCGAAGCTCTGCTGAAACTGCTCTAGAACCTCGAATCTCCATACACATTCTCCTCCTCCAACACTTAGGAAAGATGCCACCTCCCACAAGCCTATACACTTCACCTACATAGCCTTATACACCATTAAACACTCCTTTCCAACCCCTCAAGCGTTCTTGAAGTCATTCAAGTTCAAGTAAAGGCATCCATTGAAGGCTACAAGTCTGTTGAAGGCCAAAGGTGGTATCTCTTTTATATTTTGTCTTCCCCCACTCTTCTCTTCTCCTTCCTAGCCTACTTAGGCTATTCTCTATTTTAACCTCCATCTTCAACCCCCCTTTCTTGCATGCTTGAGCCAAGAGGGCTCTTAGTTCATACCTAGAGGAAAGTTAGTGGGAGCCACCGTGTAGGAGGATCTCTCACTAGCCTACTTTAAGATGGTATGGCCTAGGAGCCCCTTGATTATGTGGTGTAGCCTAAAAGTCTTGTATGTATTCATGACCCCTTGCATTTTGCTAACTTGATCATGTCATATGTGCTTGACTTCATTTTTCATGTTTCTAACCATATGCTACAAAGCTTGCATTACTCTTATTTCCATGTTATTGTCAAGTTCAATATTCTTCTCAAAATGGTTCCAAGAGTTGGTTCCTTGAAGTTTAGGATGAAACCTTAGAAGTCATGCCTTAGAAAATCTCTCACTAACCCCCTAACTCACACTTTTGCATCATTGCATTTCAACTTGCATAGTAGTTGTTTTCAAGCTCTCTAACTGTCAAGGTTTCCGTTCTCTCAAGTGGTCTCCCTTGTATATTGGCCAAAGGAACCCTAGATTGTTAGAATGGTTCCCTTCCCTCTTTTATCTCTAGTACACAAATGGTTTTCAAACTCCTTGATTTCTAAGGTTTCCATTCTTTCAAGATTAGTTGTTGGAATGGCCTCATGGAGCTCTCTCTTGAGTGGTCTCCCTTCACATTGGCCATAGGAACCCTAACTTGTTGGAATGATTTCTTTTAAAAATGGTTTTCAAAATCTCATTCTTAAAAATGGCTTTCAAAAATTCTTTCTCTCCATCTTTGCATTAAAAGTGGTATTTCAAAGGTTGTCATCTTTATGTTGATTCTTGAACTCCATGCTCTTGTCAAGATAATGGTCATAAAGAAAGCTTCATTGGAATGGTCTTCAAACATCAACCATATAAACCATACTTTTGGCTAGAACCAAATTTTCATGGAAATGATCTTCAAAAGGGTTGTTAACCAAAGTCCTTTGCATAACATAAGTTGTTTTCTAAAACCCTTTCCAAAAGTGCATGAAACCACCTTTCAAAATCATCTTCCAATCCAACTTTAGGTTAACTTGACCCTAGTTGTCCAACCTTAGGTTAACTTGACCCTAGTTGTCCAACCCTAGGTTAACTTGACCCTAGTTGTCTAACTCTAGGTTAACTTGACCCTAATTGTCTAACCCTAGGTTAACCAAACCCAAGTTAATTAACCCTAGGTCACTCTAACCCTAGGTTAACCTAACCCAAGTTAGTTAACCTTAGATTACCCCTAACCTCAAGCCAACCCAACTTAGGTTAGTGTACTTTAAGGTTCTAACCCATGGACGTCTTTTAAAGGTTCTCCCTATTTAAAACCATTCTCATACCCTATTTTTCAGAAACCTATTACTCTCTTGAGATTTCAAAAACCAACTCCATAACTTTTTCAAATATCCCTACACTTCATCTTCAAAATATTTTCAAAGATGCTTTCAAGAATTCAGAACCCTAAGGCGTCCATATCCCTCTCGTGGTTAGAGATTCCAAGGGAAGGTGATATATCAAGAACAACTCCCAAGTTGTCCATATTAGAATTCCAAAGTCTCAGGCGTTTTCAAAAACCATTTTCGGAAACCTTTTCAACATTCCAAAGTCTTACCTTCTAAGTCTCCAAGCCAGACTCTAAGACATTTTCAAAACTCTCTTGAGTTATCTCAAACCATTTCCAAAACCCCCTTTGAGTCATTCTAAATACATTTCAAAATCTCTGTTCAAAGAGTCCAAAGTTCTATTTCAAAATACTTCATTACTCGATTTCAAGTCAAAACTCCTAATTCTTCTTTTTTCAAAGACCTCAAAGTGTTTTCACATCTTTCCAAAGACTATAATGTGTCTTCAAACTTTTCAAAGCCCCTAATGCGCCACTTTTTCATCGGGCCCTTGCCCGAACTACGATTGACTTGATTCTCGCCAAATGAGATACCTAAGCAACCTAAAATGGTACGGTCATAACTTCTCCTTCAACCCCAATCCCCTTTTTCAAAAGTTTCTATCAATTCAAAGTTTCCATCTCAAATCCCTTCAAACTCCCATGTTTTCAAACTACTTTCAAAACTTGCATCATGCATCATTCATCTGAAAAGTAATGACTAAACCCTGTTTCCAAAATTCTAAAATGGATATTAAGCAGACAATGGTAATTAGTTATTCTAGTGAGTGAACAAAAGGGTGATTAGACATGTGGGTACCGAAAGGGCGGGGTACGATGATGATCTTAGGATATCTTCTCTACACGTAACCAACCCCCAGACCGTAGATTTCTATTTTCAAAAAACCAAAATGGAGTTATTTTCGAAAAGAGCTTGAATCTTTCCAAAGGTTGCCAAACAACCTATTTTTTTAATAACCCTCTCTTGAGGGAGTTTTCAAAAATCTTTTTCAAAAACCCTAAGTTTAATATTCGGATTAACACTTAGTTTTAGGTGCCCTAACTCGCCTTAATCAACTTATGTGGCGACTCCTATTTTTTGACAAAGCCCTTAATCAAACTAATCTTCAATTCAAACCTAGTCGCACTTATCCTTCGAGGAGGACGAGTTTTAGTGACAGAGTTCCGTGTTTTTAGTCTCCGAGTCAAAAGTACCTTGGACCCAAAAATTGGGGCGCGACAAATATGTTCAAAAAAGTTGCAGATTATCTACAGTCAACGATACCTCGACGATATTATATGAAGATAATGATTGTACAAATTATGGGAGGTTACATCAAAAGGTGACAAAACGAAGCATGTTTCATCGAAATTCTTTTATATGCATAAGCTCCAGAAGAGCGATAATATCAGTGTCAAGTAATAATTTGACGAACTTATTTTCTAAAACACTACCTACTGAGAAGTTCGAGAAACTATTAAATTCATACTAGAAGTATGAATAAGGGAGAGTCGCGTACTGTACTCTTTTTACTTGCCAACGATTTTTCCCATAGGGTTTTCCTTGGCAAGTTTATAACAAGGCAGTTTTAACACACCCATACTAAGTTATGTTACACAATATCACTGTACTCTTTTTCCTTTGCTAAGTTTTTTTTCACTCGGTTTTCCTAGTAAGGTTTTAATAAGGCAGTTTTAACATATCCTAATATACATTGCGGTCATCCAAGGGAAAATGTTGTGAGGTCATGACTGATCTTATGGTGGATAAGCCAACTGACAGAAATTGAAGTCATATTCGATTGGAACTCTGCCTTATTGCCTCAAACAACTATAAATATAGGAGTTCAGGGATAGAAAAATGGTATAACCAATAAAGAGAGAAAATAGAAAGGAAGAGTAGAGAGCAAATAGAAAGAAAGAAACAGAGAGAAAATAGAAGAAAGAGAAGTATAGGTCTCAAAGCTCATATTGTATTCCTTTTGATTCTACATTATCGGGTGATCCAAAAGATTTAACCCTAATTGTTCCAGAAGAACTAATATGATAACTATTTAATAGTTCCTGAAGAACTATTCACTATATTTTGTATTGAGTTATTTTATATACTTTATATTCTTTTAGTTTTATAACAATAATGATATGATACTGACATTTTTGTATCTATGAACAATGATAAAATTTTGTTTCATTGTGGTGTTTTGAATAACATGAAAACGAAGGTGTTTCAAAAAAATTTTAGAAATGACAAATATTTGTATAGTAAAATACAAGATTTTATATTTTTCTCAATAAAAATTATACAATATTTATAAATTGGTTTTGCTAAATCTTGTTGTTTCGATATATTGCTATGTTTAGATGCATTTTATTATGATCCAGTGTGCTATAATTTTATTATTCTACTAGTATTTCGTTTCAGTATCTTAAAAAACAAAAAACGTTTCAATCATTTCGATAAAAATAAATAAAGATTTTGTTCCTTAACTATGAAACATGAAAAAAGTCTAATGGTTAGATAGTATTGAGTATTCAGTGGTAATCCTCATCAAATAATGACACGTGGTTAATGAATACATCAGCAACCTGAATGTGTGAGATAATAGGGAGACTTTTAAGAAAAAATATTATATGACAAAATTTGATAGGATGTTTCCTTAAGAGTCTCTACACTGTTCCTCAAATTCAAATTATTGATATATACACTCACCATATATAATTATTTTATAGGAATTAACACAGAGTAACCAGTATTACCTAATCTTTAGATTATTTTTTGTGAAACACGTTCAAGAATGGAATTGCTAATACTGGTTGTGCCCAAAAGAGTCGGACGGAACTTTAATGTAAGTTTTTCAGTATAATTAAAATATCCACAAAAAATATCAAACAAAATGCACAAGCGAGCGCACAAAGAGGAGCAACGAAAAAACTAACTTAAGCTAGACGAAGTTCGCTTGATTTTACCTTAGTTCGCAACACCAAAAACTTTCCTGTATGTATGCATTGCTAAGTTTGACCTAAGATGTTTTTATTATATGAGTAACCCTACAGCAATCGTGCACATTTCTTAGAACATTTTCTTTTTTATTGGACATAAGAAAAGTGGTGCCAGTAGTATTTATGTTATCATAATTGACTCCTTATTTTGCCCTAGTAGTAACAAATAAAAAGGAAACCTTGAGAATACACACATAAAAATGATGCAAAGTTTATGTATGAAATGATATGATCAATCAAATTCTATTAATATCAAACAAACGATTATCAAAGCTCATTGCAATTTTAAGTTGAAAAATGCTATTCTTCTAAAAAATTTATACTGAAAATATCTCCAAAATGATGTGACAGTAATAATAACATTTTTGTAAATCTCATTAGAGATATCATGATTGGTGTTATTCTTTTAAGTGAATGACTCTCATTCAACTACATCATTTTAATAATAAATTATGTATATATTTTTTATTTGTACAGCATTATTCTTTCAAATTTATTATCGCCTCCATGTAAATTATTCTTAAATTTTCAAAAAAGAACAAATGGTGTGAAATTCTGTATTTACAATGTTAGGCTTCATGCTCATCATCCTTGTAAGAACTTGACAGCAACTATAACATGTCAAATGCTTTTGCATTAGAACAAGAGTTTTAAGCCTAGGTCGTTCAAACGAAAGGTCAGGTCATGCACTATTGCTATGAAATATCAAAGTATTGGGCCAAGGCCTAGCATGTTAATGCCCAGCCCAACTTAATTATGGGAATCGGAATAAGACAAAATCGAGGTCCAAAAACATATTTTTACGGGCTTTTGAATTTTGCTTTCGGGTTTTATTCTTGGTTCCTATGGATGAACCTTTGAAATTAGATAGTGAAAAAGCAGAAAGCTGGGCTTATAGTTTAGCTTTAGGTATTTCACTATAAAGCCGAAAGCTAGTGTCTTATGGGCTTTTTGAATTGGAGTTTTGACTTTTTCACTAAGAGAGTATTTGGATTGTAGTCATTAGGGATGACAGTAGATTGGGGCGGGAATTGACAGGTTTATCCCTGTATTCACTTAAAAAATTCACCTTTATCTCCGCCTTCATACCCATACGGGTATGTTTTTGGACGTTCATCGCCGCCTTGCATGTAAAAATTTCCGTCTACCCTCGCCTCTACACCCGCCCCCACCCCACACCCGTCAAATCCTATAACACTAAAAAAAAAAAAAAAACTCCAAAACAAATACAAAAATAAATAAAAGAGCAAAAAATACGATTGAAAAAATTTTAATTTTATTATTTACAAGTGAGTCTCTATTTTTTGTTTTAAAATTTATAGTTAAATCCCTTTTTTTTAGTCTTAATGTTTATAATTAAGTTCTAGGTAATTACTAATTATACTAATATTTAACGAGTATGGCGGAGTGGGGGAGAACCTAAGTCCATCCCCGCCTGAGTTTAGTTTAACATCTCCATCCCCGTTTTAAATTCTTCATACCCTCCCCATACGAAGCGGGTTCAGTCCAATATTCACTTTTACCCGGTCCACTGCCATCCCTGGTAGTCATAAACTAAAAGTTTAAGTTAATTATACAAAGTCACCTCTTTAAATAAATTTTTAAGCGTAAACTAATTTTAAAAAGTCACTTTTTTAAATGGTAAGTCAAACATAATTTAAAAAAATTATAACTTAAGTCGTAAGTTGCTAAAAAAATCATATCCAAATATCAAAGATAATAAAAAGTCAGAAAACCCATATACAAAGATCCAAAAGAAATAAAGCAAATAAGACAAATGACAATTTTATTTTAGTAAAAGAGACAAAAAAACAAAAAACATGACCAAGTTGGCAACCTCATTCTCAGGGCAGCCAATATGAAAGCCGACCTTGTTTTATTTACACCCCTGCCACATGATTGCACACGTGGCGCCACCATAGACCAAATGTAATACACCTCAGCATCCATCAACTACTTCAATTTTGTTTTGGGTGTACCAAAAGAACACCTAATGAAATAACAAAAAGTAATTTGGATAAGAAAGAATATGTTGCCACCCCACCCGATCCAACCTAACCCCATAATGACCTAACTACATGCACCCTCACCTTCCACTGTGTCCCTAAAATGGGGCCCACTTGAATGCCTTAAAATGGAAATTTTCAAAATCTTTTGACTTGGTCCATGAGTAAAGAAGCATTCTTGAATTAGCGGTAACGTTACGTCATTGGGATCTGGGATGTTAGAAATTCAAAACTCAAAAATAGCATTCTCAAACGCAAAAATAAAAAATAAAAAAAGCTGTGTACGTCGAACTCTGTCTTACCATACAGTAGCAGAAGTTTTGTGTGTTGAATTTTTTTTTAAAAAAGCCTTTGTTGTTCTCTTAAATAGTAACAAAAAGATTTAAAAGAATAATAATTTTTATTATTTTGTAAATTAATAATTATCATTCGAGTAATTGCTATTAATGTATAACTTTGTTATATAGATTGCAATATTTTCATGCTTTGTTTATTAGAGGAGATGTGAGTGACGGTGACCATCTATTTTAAACAATTTGAAAATACGTGTCATTTGGTGAACAGGGGAAAAAGTTAAATATTTCATTGAACGGTCTTAATTTAATGCAATGTTCTGTTAAATGAGATTCATAGAATTAACATTTTATACTTAAACATGGAGGTAGGAGTGTAGGACAAAATAGTAACACACTTGTCATTTTGGATTGGACCATGCTATGGTGGATTTCACTAACTTTTCTGATTGTTATCCACTATCATACTAATTTGAAAAAAAAAAATGCTAGTAATAAAATAAAAATATTGTTAAAATATAACTATATAGTTATCATAAAAATTAATTACATCAATAGCTTCCTTTTTCACATTTGTCCATTGTGATTGTTGTCATTTTTCATCATAATATTATTTGGTTATTCATTATTTAATAAGGTTGTGTATGAGTTAAGTCTAGCTGAATAGTAAATTATTTTAAATTTAGTTTGAAAATTTAATAAATTTTAAAATGTGTTTTAATTTGTCATGTTCATTTTTGAGTCTATCTCAAATTATTTTTAATCGAATCGACCGTGAGTTGAACTAGTTAATTTTTTATACAATCTTATAATATATACTAACTATATATATATACAAAGTTATCAACCTAAATTTGAGGCGAACTCATAAAGTAGTTTCCTTTATTTTTACAGCTCCCTACATCTCTATCAAGACTTTAATAATTATACCAATTTACTTGAAATAAGGAAAACAAATAAAAATTAATGAAGGAAAGGAGAGAATTTTCTTGGTACTTAATAATGAAGTTCCACTGTGCCAGATCTGCAATCAATGTGGGACCGCTTATAAATTGGTGGTGATGTCCTACCTTCCACCAATCTGATCTAACACATCCGTAACTTAAAACGCTATCTCGCGGTGTACAGGAACGTAGCCCCTTCACAGATATATATACACACACACCCCGACCGTCACGGGGTGCGAAAACCGTTCCTCGGTTTCTCATTCCATGTAGAGTTGGTAAGAGAGAGGAAGATTATAAGTAGGTTTATTGCCCACAAAGTGAAGATATTAGGAGGGTATTGGGGGCTTTTTTTTAGAGAGAGAAAGGGCGTGGAGCTCTGGGAGTCGACCTTTGCCCGTCCGTGGCGACTTTAGGTTATGCCGTTTACACCAAAGGTATCTTTAATCTCTCTCTCTGTGTCTCTTTATACATGTCTATGCATATATGTATAATTGTGTATGTATATGCGTATATCATCGTGTATGTTGGTATAATTGTAGGTATGTATTGTTGTTTACGACTTTTGTGTATCGGATTTGAATCAGATCTAACAGATTGATTCTGGTCCTTTCATATTCGGTTTTGAATTCTCTTGATGAGATATAGGGTTTGGGGGTTCCTCTCGATTAAGGTTAGGGTTTCGGCTTTTATATCGGAATTTCCGTTGTGGAATGTGGGTTTGGTGTTATTTATGCTTGCTCCTGGTGGATTCTATTGGTTATTGTTGCAGATTAGGTGATCTTCAAGGGTTTTCTTTGTGAATACGAAACTAGGGCTTGATTTGGGTTGTGGGCGTATTTTAATTTGTTTTGATGTAAGCTTCTGTGATACGAGTTTGAGGGATTTGAGAAATTTTATTTGTTTGTTTCTGGGAGTGCATACGAGATTGGCGTATTCCTGTTGGTGCTTGGTTTTTGATTTTGAGGATGCATGAATCGAATTGTTGATTACTCTCTTAAATCTGAGTGGTTTTTTTTTGATAAGTAGCTTTGAGTAGTATTCGTAATTGTAAACAACTATTTCAGTTTTGATTTGAATCTGTTGGGGTTTCATTGTGATGCTTAACTGTGAGAGTTGAATGATTAGATAATAAGATGTATGGTGATTCTTTGGCGGGTTCCTTTTCCTACCTCTTTTCAATGAGAGAGTTTTTTTTCCTCCTTTGCATGTTTGAAATAAACACAAAATTGTGTAGGACAGTAATAAGTGGTGGACTATTTCCTTACGGAAGCAGTGGACATAGCGGGCTCACTCTCTAGGGCTGGAATGAAGTTTCATGTTGGTAGAATCTTCAGCTGTTGGTTTTTCCATTTCATTTACTGTAATAAAGTCACTACATAGTTCTTAATTTTCTTTCAAGAGGTACTGTTGTTACATATTGTTCTGTTTGGGACTACGTTTTCACTGGCAACGAGAGATTATCATAGGATTAGGAAGCTTGATCAGGCAGATGGTGGAGAGTTAGGGGTTCTCTCCAGGACCTTTGCTCCCATCTTCTGAAAAAGCTTGGAATGGACAAAGTCCTTCCGTCAGGGTTTATGCTAAAACTTTGCGAGATCATTATGGAAGCAAACTTGTAATGCTGCTGAAATGTGGATACTTTGGGGAAGAGAAACCATCTTGGAAGTTGATTATGGCATTTTAAGATAATCATATGGGAAAATAAGTTGGACCCGCCCTGCTGGCCATCCCATTGAATGGATTATTATCAAAATAATCCCTAATGAGCTTTATGTTCCCTATTTAATTTTGAACAGGATCCATCTAGCTGACTCCAAATAATTGGGAAAAGGCCTACTTTAGTTGAGTTCTCCCCAAATAGCTGATTCCAATAATTATGACTTAATGTTTTGGATTTATAACTAGAAATTAGACACTGTAAGTATCCTTTTTTCAGATAAAAAAGCTAAGAAGAAATTACTTATAAAAAAAAAAAGAAAAAGAAAAGGAAAGAAAGGAAGCTAAGAAGAGATGGTTAACCAAATAATCATTATTATTGCATTAACGTTCAGATGGTTTCTATAGAAACATATCTAATTAGCTAAGGAAGAAATCCTCAAAATTTGCAGCAGGTTGTTTGGTGGTTATCAGAGAAATCCATCCGAAAGTCATGTAGAAATTAGATTTGCTGGGGTGTAGACGTTGATTTATGCTGTCTATCGTCTGAGGTTCATGTTGCACAAATGATTGCTTTCTCAATGCATAGGATTTAGGCTTAAAAAGTGAGTTAAGAGATGTATTAGCGATAAGTCACTGCTCTTCATTGGTCCAGACAAAGAACCTCTATTATACCTAAGCTGCTGTAAACATGATAGACAAGTACAAAATACCCCAATGCAATGGTCTGGAGACTTTGGATGCACACTGATGAATAGTCTGTTTCTAGATAATATGTACCGAAATGTCTTAAACCTTTTGGAGTACTACAAAAATTTTGACAAAACCAAACACATTTATCTGCTCCATTTTTCAGCAGAAACAATACTTTTCATTGTTTTGTGGCCAAAACGAGATGGATCGCCGTAACTGTGATTTAGAGTGGTGGCAAATATTATAAATGTTCTATTGATCTATTGTCTTTTGGATCTCATAATACCCGCTGACCATGATGGCTTCCCTTTTTTTTTTTTGTCCTTTTGTCGCCATTTTATTTTTTTGATCTCTTTTGTTATGAATCGATATTCTTTCCGAAAAGGGAAAAAAATAAATTTATGCATTCAAATTTTTTTTCATGTTGTGCTGTTTGGCTAACTTCATTTTATGTATAGTATCACCTTGATAATAAATAAGGACCGGAAATTGTTATCTAATGACTTCAATTAGTATAGTCACATCTTTTAATGTTTGAAAAAAGTTAGTAGACATTCATATGTAGTCACAAAATCTTTGATGCGACGTTTGACAGCCATATCCGTGGATCTACCTTTTTTCTTGACCAAATTCAAAAGGGCTTTGGGAAAAAGAACAAAGAAAAAAGCAAAACTCTGTACAGGATGGTATACTTGTGCCTTTTACGCAGAACTAAGTCGTAAGCCAGATAATATGACTTCATTCACATTTTTTCTTAATGTTTTTGGCCCTTGCGTTCATTGATAAAGGTGGGAGCATGGGAAAAATCTAATGTTATTTATCAATGACTCTACTAAAACATTACATGATACATGTCATCTTTAGTCTCTAAAAATTGGAACATCAAGTACTAGAAGATAACTTAATTTTGTAGAGTAAATCTTTGTGACTTCATGATGAAAACGACGCCTGAAGTTTATCACTTTCCTCCAGCACTTAAAATTAGGACTACATCTTCCTGTATTATTTTTCTGATTTTCTTTGCTTCCCCCCACCCCAACCCCACCACACAAATGCAAAAATAAAAAGAACAAAACCAAAAAAATATCAGAATGAACTGCTGCTAAGAAGAGCTGACATTTTTAAGAAGCTTTCATACCCTTGTTGATAATGACACTTGTCAGACACTTACCAACATGACACATCCTATTATTTTTTAAACTTTCACGTTTCATACATATGGTGGCACACCCTCCGTTGTTTGGACATACATGTCCATCACTTAAGACGCATTAAATTCATTGAGAAAAAAATCACTTGAGATTCAAGTATAAATAAAAATAATGTGGATTTAAAGTGTAAACCTATAAAATCCCCTACAAGGCTTTTTAGTTTTGGGAATTCTGAAGTTTAAAAATTCTAATTTGAATATGAATCGAGCTTTAAGCAACTGAAAAGTAAATTATGATTGAAATCGTTTTTGGCCCCTCATTGGAAATTTATTGTGATAGTTTCAATTTTGTATTTCATTTTCATTGTTATTGTATATTTTGGTTTTGGTTTTGTGATTATTTGATGTGGCATTCTGCATTCGTACAGGACAAATTGTCTTAGTTGACGCTATATCAAAAGAGCCCCATTTTAAGTTATGTCCATCATGACTGATATAACTTTTCCTTATGAATAGTGATTTTGATGTGTGTGTGCATCCTTTCTTTGTGGTCTCAGGTTGCGTTGGATTTTGATTTCAAGGACTTAATTTCCTTTATTAAGTCATGGAGAAAGTGTGCCTTTGGTCTGATTGCTCTGAGTTTCGGGTTTCCGCATTCCATCAAGTGCTTGACTGGCGGAGTTTCATCCTTGGAGTTTTGCTTCTTGTTTCCTTTGTCAACTGCACTTAGTGGACAGCTTCTCTTGAATGAACAATACGGGAGGCCTAATGCAAATTTTTCCTGAGATAGGTGTTGGATCTTTAGAGCACATCTATGAGTAAGCTAATATTCACTTCTTTCCAAACGGCATGATATGTTAGAATTTTCTGACAAATATCCTGCTTGTGGTGCATCATTGATACAACATCCAGTCATGATGCTTGGGAAACTGTCGTCTCGGTACGGATTTACTTAAACTTTGTTATCCCGCTTGTTCAATTAATTTGTTTTTCTGTAATTAATTTCTGTGAGATGGCACTAACCTTATTTTTTGGTTGACCACAGGGTTGAAGTCTGCAAATGAAGAATGATATTTTCTTAAGTAGTTTATATTAGATAAGCCTGTTGCACAGTCTCCGTGCTGAGTTTTTAGTTCTTAGCTATATTTTCGTCTTCTCTCCTGATGGCTACTGGTTAGAGTGACAGCATTATCAGTAACCGAATATTCTGCAAGAGATTCTACTTAGCATAGCTGAGGTAGCTGTTATCAAGTTTGTGATTGCGTCGGGTGACTCTGTCATTGAAGGATCCAATCTATTTGCTAAAACAATATTCTGGCTTGATCAGCTCTTGGATTGGTGTCAAGATGTTTTGCAGCACTCGACTTTTCCTTCTCTATATACCGCACTTTTGTCTCGGGGCCTTTGTTCTGGTATATCTTATGAATAAGGCTGTGAAGCCCGTCCATCAGATACGTACTGGTTCTGTTCTCATGCATGGTGCAACAGAAAATTGATGGTGGATTCAGCTAGATCAGCCAGGCAGTTAGTTTGCATTTTGTAATTTTTTTTTTAAGTCATCTACTGGAGATAAGCGCCATAGACTGCCTATTATGTGCCATTCTTTTCGTGAATAAATAAAGCATCACGGGCTGTTGAAATCACAAGAATGGACAGGTGCGTTGGTTTATATAATCTTCTTAGGCAATATTTCTATTTTGATTTTTTTTTAATTCAGCATGACAGTTCTGGGTGGTACAGATACAAGATTATTAAAGAAGTTGGTGATGGAACGTTTGGGAGCGTCTGGCGAGCTATAAATAAGCAGACTGGTGAAGTTGTAAGTTTATTAATGTTTCCTGTTGACCGTAAAAATGAATCAAGAAAATGCTTCAGTCTGCTTTTTCAAATTAATCGTTTGATTTTAACAGGTTGCGATTAAGAAAATGAAGAGAAAATATTATTCTTGGGAGGAATGCATAAATTTGAGGGAAGTTAAGGTAAAATAATTTACTGTTCATGTGTTGCTTCTGTCTTTAGTCTTTGTATCTCTATTGACATTAGATGTGTTTGTGTCTTCTTGGCAGTCATTGCGGAAAATGAACCATCATAATATTGTGAAGCTAAGGGAAGTCATTAGAGAAAATGATGTTTTGTATTTTGTGTTTGAATACTTGGTATGTTGGCCTTTCTTATATCTTGTCAATGTCCTCATCACTTATTTACACATCATCAATGGTGTATAGTGCGATTTATTTCTTGTTTCAGGAATGCAACCTATATCAACTTATGAAAGACAGGGCAAAGCTTTTCTCAGAAGCGGAAGTTAGAAATTGGTGCTTCCAAGTATTTCAGGGGCTTGCATACATGCATCAGCGAGGATATTTTCATCGTGACCTTAAGCCAGGTAAATGCTGCTGGTGTTTGTGATTTCGTGATAATGTTGCATCTGGTTGATCTTCAGGCATGTCTACTTGATGTGAATTTTGAATAGTAGACATGTTTGAGATTAAACATATGTGTCTCTGTGTCCGTTCGATATATTCAAAATATATAGAAGTTGAAGAAATAGTTGTGTTCTAATTTCTAGAACTTGCATTTTAACATGGTAATATTTTGCGCTGAAGTGTAAGGTCTAAATGCAAATGAAAATGAGCTGCTTTTCGGGTGACGCTGTGTTTTTTTATTGTTGCCAAATCTTGTAATTATGCTGCAAATGCCACCTGTATGCTGTAAAACTAAAATATGTTATCAATTAACAGTTAAAAGAGAGGCTTCACAGGTGGTTTTATCAGCAAGTGTTTTGAAGGTCAATCAAAATCTTCTTTCCCCCCTTGACCCCAAAAAAAAAGCACTCTGATTCACTTTTCTTTTTTCTTTTTTATTTTTTTAAGTAATGAGTTTGCAGGTAAATATACTTGTAATTCCATATTCTCTTTCTAAGGTGCATACCTATGTAGGATTTATATATACTTATAATTACTCTACCGATCTACTCTGCATATCATAATTCCATCTTTTTTTTCTTATCTTTAAGATGCATTCGTAGTGAACTGAAACAATTTTGAGTTTTTAACTGCTTGCCCTTAACTAATATCACCCTTGATAGTTATGTTCTTTGAAATTTTAGAATAACTTGCACACGTGTGTGTAAATGTGAATCTGTATTAGGTCTCTTCTTTTTTTGTTTTTGTCAAAAAAAAGAAGGGATATTGCATGATTAACTTCAATAATAGTTACCATAGTGCCATTGCTTAGCTTTCTACCAATAGAAAATGGAGGTTAACATTGGGTTCATTTGTAACTCCTACTTCATTCTTTGCCCTATGAATTATCCTTGGCTTCAAATTGATGTCGCTTACTAGTTGTAATATAACGTCTGGGTTGGATGCTTTCCTGCAACAAGGTTTTTGGTTTTTATTATACAATCGAGGTCATTTTGATACATGGTCTTGCCACTTGGTCTTGTCTTGAGCTGATTTAGGTTCCCTTTGTGCTTCTGTGTTCAGATGCTCCTGGTACTTATATACCTCCTTTCTCCCCTGATCTGCGTGGGGTCACATTAAATTTTTAATGCCTTTTGTATGCCCTTTTATGTTTGTATATGCATATTTCCAGTAATCTGTGTTTGAACTCCCTTTTTGTTTATCTTTTTTCTTTGTTTAATTTTTCTTTCTTTGTATAATTTCTTAAAGAAATGTGTCAAAAACTTTCACCTGCACACTATGCAGAGAACTTGCTGGTTTCAAAAGACGTTATAAAAATTGCTGATTTTGGTCTTGCTCGCGAGATCAGTTCTCAACCACCATACACAGAATATGTCTCAACACGCTGGTACGTGGTGGTTTAACCCTTCTTTCTCTCGTCATTTGGACATTTGTATTATTATTGAATAAATACTGCTGTTGTACTCTTGTGTATTTGAAGCTAAAAAATGGATTTGGCAGGTATCGGGCCCCTGAAGTTCTGCTTCAGTCTCCAGTGTATAATTCTGCAGTTGGTGAGCAAATTATGGGAAGAAAGCATGTTGAAAAAATGTCTTTAATGATTATGAATTAAGTTTATGATTGGTTTTCTCCTTTTCTGCCACCAGATATGTGGGCAATGGGTGCAATCATGGCTGAACTGTTTACTCTCCGTCCCCTTTTTCCGGGCTCATGGTGCATTTCTTATCCTTTTGAATCCCTTGCATTAATTGTTACCAGAGTTCAACGTGACTTCGTGAAAATAACATACCATGATGGTGATTAAATTTCTTTCCTAGAAGGGTGCTTTCCCTTCACTTATCTCCCAGTGGTGAAACAAACCACGACTTAGGTGTCTGTAAATATTGCCAAGACCCTTAAAGATGCTTTCAATATAACTATGTTCCCTTCCTGTTGCTGGACTAAACTCCCTGTTTTTTCGCACTCGTTGCAGTGAAGCAGATGAGATCTACAAAATATGCAGTGTAATAGGCACCCCAACTGAGAGTGATTGGGCTGAAGGACTTAAACTTGCAAGTGCTATTAACTACCAGGTCCCACAGGTCAGTTGTTGTTGGTTTTTATTTTTAACTCTGTTGTGCAAATCCAGCTATTAGTTTTAAGCTATGTTCAAATTCTTCTCATTGAGTTATAGTTTGCTTTGAAATATAGTTGATAAATGCTTGAGCCTCATAATAATGAAAGTATTATATTTATTTTGGCCCACATATTGGACATGGTTTTTCTTGCTGTTTCTATGGGAATATGCTTTTTGAGGACTATAAAAAAATGTTAGAAGGTTTAGTGATTGCATGCTCTTTGCATACGTTCTGCTTTTTTGGTGCAATCTGTATGAAGGTTTAGAATGCTAAATGGTTGCACTTGGTAAGAAGTGACCTTTAGTACATCCTTACCATATGCATTAACTTGGAATGTCATCTCATTTACGGATGTTGCATATTAAATTATATTAGATGATGTTCTTTTTAGTAAATGACCAAGGCCTTAAAAGTTGCTGTTTAATTCGACATGACAGCTCACTGGTGCCCATCTTTCTGTATTGATACCATCTGCTAGTGGGGATGCAATCAATCTTATCACCGTAAGTACTGGTCTTTTGTAACTTTAGTTGCTTCCTAAGGCTATGTTTGGTATAAGAAAATGGAATGGCCATTCCCACTTTCATTCCCATTTTCTTGTTTGGTACCATTATTTAAAGTTGGAATGACCATTCTCATATTTTGTTGGAATGACAATTTCTTATTTCAAGAGTGGGAATGGTCATTCCATTCTCACATGAGATAGAACTTAAAA
Organism: Euryodendron excelsum; assembly: GCA_033060915.1. NCBI lineage: Eukaryota > Viridiplantae > Streptophyta > Magnoliopsida > Ericales > Pentaphylacaceae > Euryodendron > Euryodendron excelsum. The sequence goes on along the minus strand of CM065397.1, from coordinate 9,839,336 downwards.
CAAAACTTGGTAAGATTTTTGTTGTCAAGTTTTTTAAAAATAATAAAATATGTTTGGTACTTATTTTTTAATTTTAAAAATAAAAAATTATAAAGTTGAAAATTCCCACCGACCCATCATCACCCAACAATCACCACTACTGTTGCCACCACCATAACCACTGCTTGCTGCCGCCGCTACCACCATCACAAATGCTCAATAATATTTTATAAATAATATATAATACTTCTAATATTATGTATACAACATAATATTGAATTTTTATATTACACACTAAAATTCTATTTCATTCCATTCTAGTATTGTTTATTGGTCTTACGAAACAAGGGAATGAAAATGACTATTCCATTCCATTCCATTTTCATTCCCATTCCATTCCTTTCCATTCCTTTGTACCAAACATAGCCTAAGTTTTTGCTTTCTTTTTTCTCCTATCTTTGCTTTAGACTTGTGATTTTCACGTGTGGAAAATTCATTAAATCTGTTTAAAAACTTTAGCTGGTTGTCTTAGGAAGATTGGTATTGTTTACTATCTGTATTAACTTCTAATATGTTGTGTTTTTTCGTATTTCTCACAAAACCTGTAGTCGCTTTGTTCGTGGGATCCTTGCAAGAGGCCAACAGCCTTAGAGGCCCTACAGCATCCATTCTTCCAGGTGGCTAATTTTTTCCTTCTACACCATACATTCATCTCAAGAAGCATCCAGACTGGAATGTGCATTGTTAGGTTTCTTTGCATTTAATCTGTCGTGGCTTTAGTTAACTTATAATTAAATTGTACTATTTGATTTGGCAGAGTTGCTTTTACACTGCACCAGCTTTTCGATCCAAAACTGCGGTCACTAGAACACCTCCATCTGGTGTGGCTTTCTCATGGAATTTTGTCTTCCTTGCACAATGTATGAATAATTGCTGGACCCTAATTTGTTTCACATGTTGCAGCTGGAACAAGGGGTGTGCTAGAGAAGAAATCTGAGAGGAGATATTCTGGGGCTAGCTATAATTCGAAGCCAGCAAACAACTTTCCTCCTGCCAAATCTTATGTGTCTCCAACAACAGGTTATATGTTACTTAGATAACCTGAATTAAGTTGGTGCTACTTCTCTAGCAACTTCTGGTTCTATGATATGATTGGGGTGTATGAAACGTCAGTGAACTTCTGTACCAATTTTAAACAACGAATCAACTTCGTTGCTGAGGATTCATTGTAAATCTTCTTTGCACTGAGATGGTGGACCTCAAGCTTTATTGCTGCCAGTGGTGGCAGGGTTTAGTAATTAATAAAATTGATTTTTTATTATTGTGTCTGTAGGAGGTTCACTTTGGTAAGTAGTTGCGATGATTTCCTCTTTGAGGCCATGAGTAATTGCATTCATCTTTTTTGTCATGTCTGAAGTTGATCTACCCCATCAAACATCAAAACTATGCAGATGGACGGTCATGTATGCTGTGTGTATATATGTACCTGTTTATAGTCCAAGATTTTGAGAAAATGCGAGGATCAGAATGTAATAATTGACAACTGAAAAGGGGAAAAATGCTGCCTTTGCTAGGGCTGTTCAAAAAACCGCCCGGCCCGGCCCGATCATCCTATGAGTGGATAATGGGTGAATTTCAACCAACCTGACTATATTCTGTTCGGGTGTCAGGCCTTTATTTCTCTAACCCAATCGGGCCCAACCCGACCCAAACTGAGCCAACCCAATCACCCATTGGGCTAAAAGCGGTTCCAAAAATTTTCAACACAATCTGTTTGGTTCGGGGGGCGGGTGACTACGCAACCTGAACCGAACTGTGAACACCCCTAGCCTTTACCATGAAAGTTGATGAAAGTAGTCTTTTCCTTTCCTTCTCTCTTGTTGCGTAGTGGTCTTCTAAGATGCTTATCTTATTGTAGTCTAATGATTGTTACAGGTGTGCAACGTAAGTTGGAAATGAATAATCAGGTAATTTGTAGAACTCATATTACCATAGGTTTTTTGCATCTCTGTCATGTTGACTGATGGTTGCACTTTACTGATCTTTTCGTTGTTTCTTTTTCTTTTTGTTTCCCCCCTCTCTCTCTGGTGCCTAGGATGCAATTAAGAAGGATAAAGTTTCGAAGATTACTGCCAAACAACCACCAACATACCGGCCACCTGCAAGGAACAGTCCAAGTAAGTGTTTATTCACTCACGTTTTCGGTTTTCACAGTTTTCGTTGGTTTGATCTAGATTTGAAGAGCTGTGATTGCTTTCCATACTCCCATCCTTTTTTCTGTCTCACAAATTTTCCGTGAGCTGCTGGTTCTGGTGGTCCTGGTGGTCTAAGAATGTAATTCTAGATTAGTTTGTGGTGCACATTCTGATGTGTGGTTAGACGTGCTCCTGAACAGACAGTGTCCTCCCTCAAAGGAACACCCACAAAAAAAAGGAAAACAAAATGGAAGAAGTAGAAGGAAACGAGAGAATTGGTTTTTTTGAGATAAGAGTTACTTTATTAAGAAATCTCTTTTGGACAATATGTATTCATTTTTGCATCTGTTCCTTTATGGTTGTGATTGTGCTTTTTATTAGGTGTTGTGGGAGGTGTGGCACAAATGCATTGGATTACTACTTGTGTTACTTGCATAGATCATGCACAAATAGTTATTGTTCTGGTCTATGGTTTTGTTGCTCTATTCTTGAATATATGTAAATATTCTTGAATTTTGACTTCAGATACAAGTAAATGATTATGAAATATATGTAAAGCACAAACCACATAGATGTTTTCTTGGAAAGGTTGTGTCGGTATGGAGATCAAGCGCATTAAAATTTGTTGAGCCCATTATAGCTGTACTATGCTTTAGTAGTTGCTTTTGAACAATATTTGTGTTGGTATTTTTTTTTCCTTCTTTCTTTCCTTTTTATGCTACTGAGATGATGAAAAACATTGTTGGCAGCCGCTGTTTACAGTGGCAAGATTGCACGTGGAGTTTCAGAGACTGCTGAGAAGCTGGCAAATATGACTGTTGGTTCTGCTAGATTGCCTGCAAGGCAGGCGTTTCCAGCACCTATGAAGGCTGGGGGATGGCATGGCCAATCTGACACGTTTCTTAGGCGATCTCAAGAGATTCAGCCTGGAAGAACATTCACCAGGAAAGTTGTGGGATGAATTGAGATTGTGGTAAATGACTTTAACTGATGGGTCTTTTGCTTATATATAAATGTATTTGTCTTATGTGCCTGGCCTAGTCAAGTTTGTTTGTTTAGCGTGACATTTGGAAGTTACATGAAGTCCTGTTACGAGGGATTTTTGTTATGAGAGATGCTTATATAAATATATTATGAAAAATGGTTGTTGACTATTTGCTATAAAGATTGCAGCTTGTTTTGAATAAGCCCCTTGTTCTTTATGCTTCTGCTTGTAGCAGTCGGGTGCATCTGTTGACTGACCTATTTGTTTAATACTGATTTCCTTTTCTAGAGACCGGTGTGGTTTCCACTAGAGAATTCTTTTTTTCTGCTTAGATTTGCATGTTTGGTTTGAAGGGATTATTTCATAAGGGCTGTCTTCGCATTAGGCATTTGCATAGTTTAGAAGTTTTCGAGGAAGTTAATGCAAAGAGTTAATTACTGATTTTAGTTAAGACTTTTAGAAGACATTGTTCAGGAGCAGGGCAGGCCGAAGTCAATCTAATTGTAGTAATGGGTATTTGATATTGAATTTACCTTGATCTAGTCGGGGAGTGTATCTGCGGGTGACAATGAGTTTAACGTGGGGTTGAGCTGAACAGGTCTTCTTTTGCAAAACCTCATTTCTCCTGTTCGTGCTTGTTCTTCCCAGAAAACGCCGTTGGTATACTATATGCTAGTTCAAGGTTCCCACTAGGTCCACTAGGACTCCAAATCTTCTTAACCTTTGCAGGACACAACTGAAGCTTCAAGCTATCTTCTTTGTCGAGCTAACTGTAACCCATTTGTCGCCTCATTTATGAGTTAATCTTCCAGCCTCCCAAGAATGTATTTCCGTGAAGGAAATAAGAGAGTAGTAGTTCTTGAAAATTTAATCCGTATCATCCATTTTCTAAGGTGGCGTTTGACTTGAAACTTAAGGCTATGTTTGGACAGCAGGAATGAATTCCAGTACCAGGAATCTCATTAGGTAAGGTGGTTAGTTAAACTGTCCTCCTAGGCCGACTGATATTGGTCAGTTGATTGTTGGGGCACACAATTAAAAATAAAAAAACAAAAAACAAAAAATAAGGCAATTAACGTTGAAACTTTTACATACTTTTGTTGCACCTGCAGAAGAGCTCTTGTACCACGAGCAGCCAATTCCATTTCTCAAACTATTACATACTTCCGAGAACAAATTCCGACAGCTTAAAATCTCGAGCTAAATAATTCAAAGAAGCCCTAAGACCAAAAAAAAAAAAAACTGAGGAGAGAACAAGGCTCAAAGAATCTTACAAAAATGTTGGTATGAAGTGTGAATGATCAAAGGCCACCCAAAAAAAAAAAAAAAAAAAAAGAAAGAGAATGGCGGCCTCTAGAAACTAAACCAAACCATTACTGTGTCCTCATATGGCATTCATTCAAGTTATGTCTCTATCTTAGTAGCATAGGGCCACGGTATAGACTGAATCATCATCGTCACAAGTACCTGTCAAGAATTGTTGCGGGAATCCTGAACTATCGTAGCTGAGAATCCAATCGTTAGTGCATGCTGAGAAGCAGAATGTAATGATCCCTTTCCAGAGAAAGTGTGCTCATAACTCTGCAGACATCTTCGGCCTGTGAGAACCTATAATTCAAAGATATTGTGCTTGTATTCTATCTCTATTCTCTTCCCACCAGACCTTCGCGTGCCCCTCTCCAAACCTTTCACGGCTGTAAAAACGGGAGTAGAACATAGAAGATCATATTAGAACTTGCAGATATGAAGAACCAATTCTATGCTAAGACTTCTCGAGTTAAGAATCTAATAGGCAACGAACAAGGGGCACCGAGGATGGTATTAGCACAAAAACAAAATTCGTTGCTTCAAGTTGTTTTTGTATCAAGTCCCTAGTCCATTTTGATTTGTCAAGAATCTCGAGTTCTAAGTTCCATATGCACCGGTAGGTCATCAATAAGAATAAGGAAAGAAAAACTAAAAATTTTAATCCTTTAAAAAAATATATATATTCAAATCATGTTTCCAAATTAGTTTAATTTTGTGATCTTAACCACCAAACTGCACAAAAAGTGAATAAAACGAAGAGAGGAGTCAAAATTTCATTACCTGAATCTGACACGCCGGAGCTCTCTAGTGCCATCAGCTAATTGTCTGATGGTAATGTACACCCCAGGCTCATCTTCCTCGATCCATTCTGAGTCTATGTCACTGGCATTGCTAATTGAAACAGAAGCCTCGTCTCTAGAGGAGGTCGTTGTCCTTGATGCGTCAAAAGATGATGCCTCACCCTTAGGGCCACCAGTGCCATAAGTACTTGAACCACCATGGTAATGGTGGCTGCCTCCTTGATCTGAAGGCTCAGGTGGGAGATACCCTTTACTGCCAGAAGGTTTATAATAGTTTCTTGGTGTCCATTCTTTGTTTAGTGATGTCATTGGGCTTTCCCTGGCCGATCCAAGTCTTGAGTAAGAAGAATCTCTGTGCTGCAAGAGTAAAAATTTCTGTAAGCTATGGAGATTTCATCTCAGTTCGTTTGCAGATGGATATAGATACAAATATCATTGAGATGTAAGTGGGTTATGTAAAGGTAGGAAACTATTTTGTATTCAAGAACTTAATCAGGAGTGACAAGTCGGTTTGTGCAATAAGAAAATAATTTTTTGTAGTGTTTTCCTCTCAGATCAAGTCTGTTCTCATGGGTGAAGGATTTTCATATCAAGCAAAAGAATAGCTATTTTCGGAAGTGGACTAGTTTGTGATTCAGGACCAGTTGTAGATTCGTCTTAGGAAAGCAGAAAACCAGTGAGAGACATTATTACATAAGAGAGTGAAATGAAAATGTGGATGTCAAAGGTGGTTTAATTACCTCATCCTCAGACCTTGCGGGAGTTTGAAGAGCTTGTTGATTGAATCTCTGAACATTGTAGAGCTCCATGATTCTATCGTAGTTCTCTCCCCACCATCGTTGAGCTTGCCATTTATTAAACATTTCCCGGCTTCAGATTTTAAATGTCCAAGCAATGTCAGTATCGAATCTTAGAAGCAAATTAAATTTTAGCAACCAAAAAACCGAAGATACATTGAGCAATTTGCATCCAAAAGACCCATACTTTGTTTACTAAGTAGATCTTTTTGCTTTTTGGTGAGGATATTTTCAATTAGGTGCATTGGCCAGACAAGCTTCCTCACACAGGACATAGGTGCATGTGGACAGGTCTAGTTGATGCAAAATACCCTTTATATATATATACACACACATGTAAATGTTATGGTTTTAATATTACATTTTATTTTTTTAGGACTTAGTCTCTTGTTTTCTCACTTTTGTATTGTGTTTTTGTATACTTTTCATTAATTTTATTTTTTGAGAATTATTTTTATATTAAGATTTTATGCGGATTTAATCGAAACTCGATTAGCTCAAGTGCAATGAGGATAGAGTATAGTAGTTCAACTTGTCACAAGTTTGGGGCGGGCTATTGGGCGAAGTTTTCCTAATAAGGGTGGGGACGTGGGGTAGGGTTTAGCTTAATCTGTCTCGAATCCACCCCGTTGCCAATTCTAGTTGGACCAAGCTTGGGTCTACAAAAGGAAAAAAAGTTTGTAGGTAGGTAGGCAGTACCCATGTTTTCAGGTACTCCTCTGGTTAGTATATTTATCACTCATATAATGGTGGGTTAACATTTTGATATTTAAATTTGGTGGCATACTTTACCACTAAACACTTGCCCCTACGAATTTCTTATTTTGAAGCCTTCTATTTCTAAGAAGTGAAAGAAAGAGATTCAAAGCTAGTTGCTTGGTTTGGATTTATCTGGATTATAATGCTTGAACTAGAATTTGAAACTTGGATAACAAAAAAATGGTATAGAGCAGTAATGTACCTGAAGCGGATTCGTTTGAGCTCATTCCCACCATTAGGAAGAGAGACAAAAGTAATTTGAACGCCAGGCTCCACCTGTGCCATCCATTCCTTGGGCTCATCCTCGGCCTCCAGCACCACTTCACCAGACTGGGCCGAGATAGATTCTAATCCTCCAGAGGTCCGGCCACCACCATACGCCGTCGTGAACCTCGAGTCAGATCCACCAGTCAGGTGGTGGTGACCGGTGCTAGTAAAATCCCATGCAGGTGTGGAACTTGAGCTTCCACCTGGTTGCATGTAGGGATAGGGGACCCCTTCTGAAATGGTGTCGAAGTCTGGGAAAGGTCGCTCATGTCCTCTCTTGTAGCTACTAGACCCTGTCGAGGGCTTGTATGGCTTATGGGCACCTGACATTTTCAATGCCATACCCTTTATCTGCAGATTGGAATCAAAGGTTAACGCTAGACGACAAAATTCTTTAAAAGCGTAGAAAATGCTTGATTTATTATTTTTTAACACTGTTCCAGAATATAGTACACTTTTTGTTCTTAAAAATGGTGAATTTAATGATTCAATTGTTATTCTCACCATACGTATCAGTGTTACTTTACTCAGAAAGAAAATTTTAGAATGCAAACTTATACAATATATACAAACTCAATATGTAAACATTTATAGAATGTAGGAAAATTCGAATTGTAAAATGATCAAGTTTAATATTTGACAATATGTACTTAAGATAAAATTTGCCTCCATAATAGTGCTTATGGTTGCATGGATGTCTGTCTTTCAAAATACAATAATCTACTTACACACAGAAGTCGCACCTATGAAATGTATATTTAAAGAGTATTTACAGACTATCTATTCAAAAATAGACATGAATCAATAGTCACGACTCTTACCTAACGAACTATTCAGAAAAGCTGCCAGCCATATAGTACTTCTAACGGTCACAGTTATTCGATTTAAATTTGAATGTCAAGAAATATTAAAACCTCGTTTGGTATGTTAGACACTTCATTGCCAATTTCTCATTCACTACTTTAAACAAATGACTATAAAATTAATCTCTTCATTGAAATTAATTTGTAGCTCTATGGACCCAAAGGTTACAAATTTTCCAACAATACAATCTTAAAATTTTTTCTTATTTATTTTGTAAAAAGTTACCTAAGAAGGAAAAAAATTAAATATAATTAATGAATGAAAATTTAGGAAAAATAGAATTTTGACAGAAATATAATGTTCTTAAAAATTTATTTTTACAAGAATAATTTGAAAAAATAGACTCTATTTTATTGGACATTTAATTGTTAAAGAAGATTACTTTAGAAATATTTTTAATTTTAATAGAATAATTTATACAAGGCCAACTTTTTGTACTACATTTTAAACCATGTGATAGTACTGTCCTCATTCCACATACCGAAACAATCCACATTACAAGTAAAATTGTATAGATTGGAACTTCAAAGGCATTTTGTGAGCTTTCAAGAGCATTTTAGGCTCAGTTTCAGTAATTTAGGTTAATATTACCTAGAATATAATTGTGTTATTGGCTACGGAGTGATTAACAATATGGAAAAAAAAATTTAAGCAAAACAAAGATTGAGCATGAACCAGGACCAAGGTACGATCAAGTTTGATTTCTTTACTACTTATGTTTACATTGGTCAATCATGTGTGGAACTGCAAACTAGTTTAATTTTATACACGGTCAGTGTAGAGATTTTTTTACACAAACAAAATACTAAAATTTTACACTTGCTTTTAAAGTTTATTTACAACATAAACAAGCAATACACAAACATGTTTTACATTTTAATACCCACTTGTCTAAAAAAGCTCTACACTGACGTAAAATTAAACTCTTTCCTAAATGCTGCAATTTTGTCAAATGTTCAACTAGCCGCTACATTAGCGGCATATTAACCATGTTACAAAGATTTGGATAGGAAGCTGAGCAAGTAAGATAATTTATCTGGGTTGTTCACAAAGTTATATGCCACTTGCAGTGCATTAGCTTAATTTTGTTCTTTTGGGGAAGAACCAATTCAGAAAAAAATTATATAGAAATGGAAAATCCATAGTCTGGAAGTAGCCAAAACTTTTGGTGTGTGAGTAGAAAGAGAAATAGTGTTTTCAGCATCAAGTGAACCATAGCATCAAGTAGGAACAACTGTCATTTTGACTACGTTCAACACATTAAATGCAGCTATCTAGCAAAGACCAAGGCCATCATAAATTCACTTCACTGGATATTGATAGGCTAGAATTCCCCCTTTCTCTTTTGGCAATTTTGAATACTTTTTTGCCTACAATGGGTAGACAACAATTCAATAGTGGGTCACAGCAAGGAGATACTAGTGTCTTTCCTCAATATGGGTTCTCTCTTTTCCCAGGATTCCCACTAGGATGATGTGTTGAATACTTGAATATATATATATATAGTCACTACTGTAATGGAGTTGCATATATATTCTACAAAGAAACTGACCAAATCACCTTCACGTCCTTTCCGCCCAATTAACTAAAAATCTTGACCGGGGATAGCAGAATGATTGTGTCTAAAGAAAGAAAGGGATTCGGATTTTCCTTTGTACTTGCAGGAATCTCATGTAGATAATTCAAGAGGTTGGTGGGGGGAAATTGGTGCAGCATTTGGCCGATATTTCTGAAAATAGTCGCTGAAAAAGAAAAAAGAGACGGTCACATATAAAGGTGGACAAAACTACTGTTACCAAGTTCCATCATCGCTTGGAAAATTATGCTGTCTCCACTGACTCCACTCATTCCTACTAAGGGTCTGTTTAGAACTTGTGAAGGAGAAAATAAATAAGAGAGAAATTATAGATAAAGTAGTAGTTTATTCCTTTGTTTGATTTTGAAAGATCATTAAAATAAAATAAAAGTAAAATAAAAATAACAGTATAATTATTAAAAAGAAAACACAAAAGAAAATCCAAAAAAAATGAGAAGCGAAACAATTTTTTTTTCTTTTTTTTTCCCTCTCTTATCTTCTAAATTAAAATTCAAACAAAGAAAAGTAAACAAATTTACTATTATTTTTTTTTCCCTTCCTTTTCTCGAGATCTAAACAGGCTATAAAAGAGCTTACTAGTAGAGTTTATAACATATTCTACACTATTTGTAAGTTTTTTTTTTTTTTTTTTGGGGGTTGCCAAACAATGCAGGCCGAGACTATCAGCAAATCCAATTAAAGCTCTTTCCCACGATGGGACAAGTTGTCCTTTTTCACTTTTATTACTATGACCCACAGGTTCCCCAGATAGACATCTGAAGAGTTACTTTCCAATCACAATCTTACAGAAGATCTTAGAATACATTGGTGAACGAACTAAAACAATTCTACCCATATAGTACACCCACTGCTTTATATGAGGGCCCACTAAGAGAGGTAGCATGTATGACCAAAAAATTTTGGAAGTTGACGAAATTAAATTCTATTGAGTCCTTCAAATGTATTTATCACATAATAAGTACATGACCAAGACTAAAAAAAATTCATTTACATAGTAGAATGTGAACAAAAACATTAAAATCAAAAAATAAATAATTCAAACAAATCATCCTTAAAAAAAAAGAAAAAAAAAACCAACCATTCCAAATTTCTAAAACTAGTCATTTTGTTATACTTCCTCTACGAGATACGTTGAATAGTTTACTCAACCTCTGACATTTTACTGCTCTATTAATTGAAGCTCATCTGTCGTGGGTCTAATTTTTTTAAATCTGTTGCCCAAAATACCTTATGTAATCTTAATCCTTCAAATTGCATTTTCTATTTTTATTAACCTAAAGTTTCAATCGATCACCGACATAAATTCTAAACTATATTCGTGCATAAAGTGTTGTATTAGGGCGAAATTATCTTTCATTTCATGATAATGATGACAAGAAGTAATTGGATCAGATAGAATCTGAATTCAGGGGTAGGCTAAAAGACCCAAAACAAATAATATATTGTGCGCTTCAAAGCATTTTTTTTTTTAGGTTTGATTCTAATGAAAACAAAAACAAAAAATTGCTCTGAAAATTATGAAAATGTGAACTATGTCACGGTCAACCAAATCAGGGTCTTCGTTGGCGTGTCCCACTGGAAGCTTTACAACCTGTGAACTCGACACGTTGGGCCTCCGCGCGACAGAAAGAACATCGTCACTGTAGGAAACAAATTCTACAGTGTCCCAATAGCATTTTGCCCTACCCATTAACGAATTATATTTACATACTGACCGAGACTTTGTTGCTAGTTCAGCTTAACCTATACCTATAACCAGTGGCGGACCAAAGCCTGCCCGACCCGCGTTCAGCTTAACCTATACGTAAAATCAGTGGTGTACTCACGCTTGCCCGGCTCGCGTCGCCGTCCCCACTGCATTTTGAAAAAAAATAAAATAAAATATTTTTAACTCCATCTACTTAAAAATAGACTTTGTTCAACCAAACTTAATATCTATTTTAATTTATTTTTTAACCCAACTCAAATTCATATTCATCTAAAATGCGTTTAAAATAACATAAGTCTTAACAATATTTTTTCTATATTCAAAAATTAGTTAAGATAAAAAAATATAGTCTATCTATTAGTATATTTGTTTAAAAAATTAACATTGATTTTACCTGTTATAATTATATTGATTGAGAATTTTTTTTACAATGAATATTATCAATATTTCATTTCATAATCGCATGAGAGATAAGTGGTCCAAAGTGGATGAATAATTACTTAGTAATATACATTAAAAAAGACATATACAATACTTAGAGACAATGAAGTTATTTTGAAAAAATTTCAAAATATAAAACAACAGAGAGAATTATTATAGTTTGTCATATTAATTTGAACGTTGCTTTATATAAAAAAATATTTATTATCCATATATAAAGTTTTAAATGTTATCGTATTCTTTATTATTTTTAAAAATTATTATTTTACTTATAAATAATTATTTAAAAATACTTTTTACCTCCACTTAAAAAAAATTCTTAGATAGGCCACTGCATATAACTGTTAGAGCATCAAATTGTTCAGTGACTTGACCACAGTCAAAATTTCAATAGCTTCAGTCAGGTAGGGGGCAGGTTGTTATGAGTGCAATTTAGGCTTGAACAATATTTAAAAATATTTAAATTTTCATCATTCTTCCCACTCCATAAGACATCTCATTTAGAAATTTAATTTTATGGTATATGTAATTCAGTAAAAATTTCAGTAACTTCAGTCAGGCAGGAGGAAGGTTGTTATGAGTGCAGTTTAGGCCTCAACAATATTTAAAAATATTTAAACTTTCATCATTCTTCCCACTCCATAAGACATCTCATTTAGAAATTTAATTTTATGATATATGTAATTCAGTCATAATTTCATGGTATAACTTATCCCGTAATCCCAAACTTTAATGTATTGAACAGTTATCCATTGCTTTACACAGACCCGATTCGTCTTGACAATAGCAACAATCACCATGTGTGTATATATATATATTTTTGATGCTTCCAAATGAAACCATGTATTTATATATATATATATATATATATACAGACACGCATATATTGAAAGAAGCCTCCATGCAAGCAAACTCACTAATCATTTTTGTGCAACTATTTTCAAAATAGTATGATGATAGATAAATCACATATACTGATCAAATATCAACTCACTTTGTCCATTTCACTTAATTTGATTCAACAGCATCCATGGCATCATTTAGAGGTATTTTGATATGATTTTTCAGGTGAACACCAATACTGATATGATAGGCATTTTAATGTATTATGGTGGCTAAGTACACTAATCAAAAGAAGGATCCATGATAAGAATCATGAGGTCACCCTCATAATACACACACCTTATATACCATTTCTTCTTTTTTTTTTTTTTCATGGAACTCTATATAGTATATATTCTAGGCAATATTTGTTATATATAAATACGAAAAGTGGACTCCACCATATCAAGAGCTAATTAGAGGGAACTGGGTAGTTGCAAAGCACGGTAAATCTAATGTATGTGAGAGAAAGTAAGCGTATAGGATTAGAACCTGTGACGTCAGGCTTTTGACCGATTCTCTTGTACCTGGCGTTCCACGCGCCCCTTCCCCTCCTTCCTCCTCATCATCCCTTTGCTTCGAACATGTAATACATGTCAGCATTTCCCCTTTTTTATTTTTTTATTTTACCTGCGCTCACAAAAATAAAATATAATATAAACATAACTTTCACAGACATATATATAGAAGAAGCAATAAATGCGTTAAAGCAATAGTGCACATATTTTCCCTTTCGGACAAAGTGTTCCTTTTTCGAAAATTTCAATTTGAATTCCCGAAAAAGCCCTTCAAGGACAAGTTTTTGAAAGGGCATTTTTGAAAAATAAAACAAAAAAATTGGAACCTTAGAACATTCTCCATGGTAGACGTCCATGGACCTGCCATTCCCCTCCTAACATTTTCCAGAACAAAAAAATTCCTTGAGTGCTGTTTGGTTGCCAGCCGGATTCATTAGTCATTTTCCGAGAAGCCAACGAGTTTTGAGAGAAACTAAAAGAAAAGGAAAAGGAGGAAAGAGAGCTCGGGATCAGTGGAACTGAAATGGCATAAATAATGGAGTCAATAATTGAAAGGAAAAATTCCGAAAGTGGGCTCAAATGAGTGTAGTGTGTGCGTGCTTTAATGTGCAGAGAAAGAATAAAGGAGAACAAAGACTGGGATTCGTGTAAGAAGCCGAAGTTTCTGACGAATAGATTACAATATTCGATTCCCTTTCTCTTTTGTTCGAATCACATCGATCTTCATTCTCCAAGAAATCCAAAAGTGAGTCATCATAAAATATGCATGTTTTTAGAGAGAGAGAGAAGGAAGCAGAGAGAGATTCTCTTTTCCCTGCTCGCTGTGAGATCGATGATGGAAATGGAAACAATGACCAATTGCTTTCTTTTTCATTGTGTACTCGTCTGTGCATGCGTGGAGTGTGGAAAGCGTTTGGTGAATCGACAAAGAGACAAAATGAGAGACTGACTGGTCCTTCTTTGCAAAGCCATTTGCACACTATTTTTATTTTCATCTGAAAACGACTCGCCTAAGCAAACACCCCCTTCCTCCTCCTTTACTCTCTCTCTCTCTCTCTCTCTCTCTCTGTGAGACAAATCCATAGAACTCTTGTTCCTCTTCTTCCAACCTTATACTCCGAACAAACTGAAATGACAAATGTAATGTATATGGAATCGCAACCAATCAGAACCAAAAAAATAAAAATTCAAATTCTTGACACAGAAGGTGAAGAACAATGTTGATAAGCAAAATCCAGATATTGTAAAATCGATTAAGAGAAACAAAGAAATGAAGAAATTATTGAAATGGAAAACTTTCCAATCCAAACGAGTAATCAAGAAAGAAAATAGACTTGAAAACTTCAGAGATTCACAATGTTTTTCAAATCAAAATCATTGGAGAACAAAAACAGAGATCAGCACAATGGAGAGCTTGTCCCTGTATACATACATATCAATATATATAGTTTATATATACAGATACTTTACCTTAAAAGCAATTTCTGTGTCCTGTAATCAGCTGCCTCCAAAACAACTCAAGAAACCAGTAAAGCTCTGCAATGGCGATTGAAATGTCAGTACCGTTGCCTATTTCAGTCCTTTGTAGCTTCAAACAGAGTAAAAAGGAACCCTAGATCTTTCCAAAAAGCAGTCAAATCTCTTACAAATCCCATGAATTCAGCTTCGGAGAATCAAGCTAACATATCAACACTTACGCTAAATCCAGAGAGAGAACATCTTTCAGTGACAGAACTCCCGCTGCACAAACGAATCTCCGCCGGTGCAAAATCCGGGGCTTTTGCAATTTGATTGGGAGAGACCGAGCTCAAAAACGGAAACTTATCGGACACTTATCTCCAGGTTTCACGTTACTATATATAAATAGAGACATATATATAGATCTATAGATACATGTGTGTGCCTATATATATATATATGTGAACAGATTAGCGGGGGCGACAATACAATACAACATTCGGAGTGACTCTATATATATAGAGCGACGTTGACGACGTCATTGTCCTCCGTTATATTAACGGAAAACGTGCGCGTATAAGGTACGAGTAAACGGCTTGGGGTGTTGTGATACACGTCGTTATATATATAGAGACAGAACAGTTAGGCTTAGTAAACGATTGGTCTTGATCAACGAGGACATGGGGGACCCAGCTGTCTAGGTGATGCAAAGGTTCCCTACCGTGGGGTGCAGGAAGTAGACCTCGTGTTTTTATATTAACGGCCCTGATCACATCAAATGTTTTTGATTGTTGAGGAGCCATAGATCCAAAAAATATATATATTTTATTTTATTTTATTTACTTGACAAAAACAATGGAAGGGGACGACCAGATCATTCTATTGACGTGGTGGTACACTAAGTCAATATTATAAATTATGATCCTAATCATCTTATTTTAAATTAAAAATTTTAAATTTTAAATTTAATGCATCATGATGTGATACCAATATTATATTTAATATTTACTTACAACCAACATAGCACCTTCATTGACTACCCGTTAACGCAACTAATATTATAAGTGAGTTTAACGATCGTCAAGAGCATCAGAGTTTTAAATTAAATTACTGAAACTAACTCAATTAATAATTTTATTTATTTTTGTTAAAGGTGTCCATGTTGGACTCAATGATCTAACGTACTATTGAATAATTGTCCCATCAAAAATTTTTTTGGAAGGGTATTATTACTTGCAAATATGTTTATTTCAATGAAAAGCACCCATGAGAAGCCTATTGTTCACTTAAAATTGCAAATTAGGCATTAAAAAGTCAACCACTAAAATTAGTAGTGCCAAACTATTTAGGTACAAAGTTCTAAAATATAAAATTTAATATATACAATTGTTGGTTAAAATGGAAAATTGGAAATTATAAAAACAATCTGTAACTTCAAAAACTATATTAAGTTTCAGTGAATCTTTACAATTAAGGGATAAGTGATTATGCATTGCCCAAAATACACTTGATTGACCATTCACTAATTTAGCCTTGTTGTTCATACCCAAGTCTTTGTAGCTATTTGAGCATCTGTTTAGATTTAAAGAGGAGTCTGCATAAACTAATCTATTTAACATTTTTTTAAAGTTGAATTGCAAGAAATTTAATGGTATTTGGCCAGTGAAGACATTCCACCATCAATGTCCTAACCAGTGAGTAATGGAATTTGAGAAAATGATATACTTATCTTCTTAAAACTATAGTGTTTTTATTATAATTTTTTTTTTCAAAAACAGTTTAGCAAAGAGTTTTTCATATCACTTTTCAAAATTTTTTTTTTTTTTGAAAACGAGACCAAAGGCTTCGAAACCATTAGTTGGCGCAAAATAATAGTAATAGAAATAGCATTTTAGAAACAGGTCTTACTTTTTCAAAAAGAAATATTAGATGGTAAAAGGAAGTTTGAAAAAGAAAACCCACAACCATGAAAATTCAAGAACATATGAAAGAAAAACAAAAATGAGGTATAGACTGACAGTTTTTTTTGAATGGGAGCCATCAAGAGAATATGATTTTGAGATCCTATCAAATTGCATGCATATATATATATATATATATGTATGTATATGTATATGTATATGTATGTATGTAGTTGAGCTGCTTATTTCTTCCTTCTCACTAGAGGTGAGAAAAAGAGAATCGAGTAGACAATGCAAATCCTAATTGGAATGTAGGAAAGATCTTCAAACTCCCGACTAGTCAAAAGCACGTACAACAAAAGATTCTAAGAAGCAATTAACGGATCACCCAACAACCCCAAAACTTCGATACTTCTTTTTGCTGAGTCGAAAAAGGTGAAAAGGGTCTATTAGTATTTGTAAACCCCTAGGCGTGATCATTGTAATTTTTATTACGAAATATTTGGTTTTTCGTCACTACAATCATATCAAATTGCAAGCAATATTAAATTTATTTTTAACAGCATTTGATTTACATTATTACTACTGCAAATGAGTTTAAACACGCGACCATTAAAAGAAGAATGAGATTTAAAGTCTAGCGGTTAAAATCAATTCAATTACCACCTTAATACTTCCCTTTGTTTTTGTTTTACCAAAGCGATGTGTACATATCACTGGTCAAACCTATACATACATACAACATATACATATATATAAGTATAGACGTGCGTATGAACTATTAGTGTACGACGTGAGACAGTAATTTTGCCCGCTGGCTACTCCCTATACGACCACCGGTGGTTGTTTGGTCTAGTTTGGCAGAGTCTCAGAGACAAGTTTTTAAATTTTCTTGCAGAGGGTATTTGGCTGCTTGCTGCTGCAGTGGTCGGTTGTACCGGAGAAAAATCCATTTTGCTTGCTTTGGCATTTGCGGGCAATTTTGCTTTTGACTTTAACACAGTGTTCCTTGTTCTGTCTCTTAGCTTTATTCCTTTGCTAAACCTCTCTTTAAGCAAAGATAAATGATTGGAATAACGAGACATCTCATTTCCCCCTCTCCCATCTCTCTCTCTCTCTCTCTTTCTTCAGATTTATCAACTGTCTCTAAAGAAAATGAGGTCTGCTGCCAATTGTGAAGATATAATGAGGAGCTGATCTTTGTCTAAAGGGTGTTCTTAAGCAGGAAAAGCACAGTCAAGGTCCAAAGACAGCTACACATATCCAGTCTTCTTCATTATCTATATATTTGGTTCAATTTGGAAGCAAAAGTTCAAAATCATGCACTTTAATTAGAGGAGCTTTTCTATATTTATTCACATATCTCTCCTGTCCCATGCAGACTGCAAAGCTAGCAAAGAGCGTGAGACCAATAATGTGAAAGGCTCAGAGTTCTATTTATTGTGTTCCATATGTACACAATGAGAGCGATATGAGCCATACCATCCATGGGCCATATCATGTTGTGGTCACCTTTTAAAAGTTTCACTTGTAGTTGCTGCAATTATAATTTTTTTTTTTTGGTTGCTATAAGGTGTTTTAAGTTTTTGATCAACTATTCCTTAAAACTCATGTAAGGCCAGTGTTTAGACAAACCATCATGCATAGTAACTGGCCACCAGAGGAGAGGAGAGGAAGGATGGCCGACCCTTCTGGTTTGCTGCAATTAACAAAAAATTTTGGTATATCAACTCCAGTTAATGTCCTAATCCTGACCATATTGATGGGAAAGTTACCAAACAATTTTAAGAGGTATAGAAATTTGGACCACCGACAGGTTGGTTCGGTGGTTAAGAAGTTGGATTTTTTCACTAATTCGAGACTCTATAGCCGTTTGGTATAGTTAAATATACTCTCTGACATCTAGAGCACACTATGAGACCTATGCGCAGTTGAGTATCCCGCAAATAACTTTGTAATATTAAGAGACAATACTCCTTAACAGATATGTAAAATAGCCTATCTGCATATTCATTTCTTATGCCAAAAAAAAAAAAAAATGAAGTCTGGAATAGAGGGTCTATAGGCAAAGGGCACGTTTGGTTGCTGGGTGAGATAAAAGGGACTATGTATATATTTCATGGGATAAGAGATAATCCTATCATCCCATCATATGTTGTGGGATGTATTGTCCTGTGTTTGGTATAATCAGGGTTGGAGAAGAGAGATGAAATCACTACTCTTGTTTAAAGATGCATTACTTGCCTTTCTTGTCCTATCTCGAACAAAATCCATCCCACCCCTCCAGGATAGAGTTATACCCTATTTGAGAAATAAGGACCTTATCTTCCCCTCTCCCCCCTTACCATCTTCAGTTTGCCAAATTGTTATCTCACATCCACATCCCCAGCTAAACATTATCAAAGGGAAATATTCCATATTCTGTACCCCATGATTGAAAAAGGAGAATATGTACATAGATACATACATATATATACATGTTACTATGATATTGGATGCTCGGGCTTGCTGGAAATTTTTTGAATTTGTCCCTTTAATATATATAGTAGGAGCATCTTCCCTCCAAAAATTATCTTCTTGAAGAAAAGGAAGCAATATCTTAGCCTTTCTCACTCTCTCATGCAAAAATGCAAAAATATATATAAAGGCAGGGGGCAAAAGGTAGGGGGAGACTAGAGTTTGGTCTAACGTTAGGAATATTGTTTGATCATTCAAGCAAAATAATAGGTACTTTGAAAAGTGATTACAAAGCCATCCAAGGGACCATGACCTCAATCCTCAAGTCTTTCCCCATTTCCAATGTTTGAATTACTTTGAATATTTCATGCTTCTTTAGTAGTGTTTGTGTCCCAAGATAAAAATTGTGCTTAACCCATGTTAAAAGAAGAGACCGATTAAGTATTGACTGTGTTTTAATCAACTAAGTCATTATGATGGCCCTACAATATGTGATTCATTTATAAAGGAGTTAAGGTAAGCCCAGCCAATGATCTTAAAAGCATCATCATCCTTATATGTTTGTGCATATAAATATATGTGTATATATACACAATACTATACAAACAGAAACAAATATACAAAATGATGGGAATAAACTAGAAAATATAAAACACAACTTCTAGTTAAAAAAAATTGTCATTGCCATATGATTTTAGTATAGAATTTTTTTTGAAGTTCTAGAAGAATAGAATTTTTCTTTTTATATATATCTATATAAATAACTATCTATTCTAATATATAAAAGAACTCAATTTGTGTTTTCGAAGTTAAGTTAACGACAGTTATCATGATAATTGCTGCAGTTATTTACATGTTTAAAACTCTATCTACTTTATTCACTTGTAGATATTGACAAGTTTATCTTTATTGATTCAATCGACTACGATAACTATCATCTTTGACGACGACTACCATTTTTGACAATAATCTAACATTGCACACGCATCATGTGTGCGCACCCTCTAAAGTGTAGTAGCCACATTTCCAAATTTTATAGTCGATGAATTTTTGTACTTATACTTACTTTCAAAATAAATGAATAAATAAATAAAATTTTTCAACAAAGGCAGATCATATGCATGTACATTGTACACACCACACTTGTGTCCGTGCTTGTCCGTGCACACGTACTCGAACATGTGCAAAGTACATGATAAACAATAAAGAAAAAAAAAATATGATAAGAGAACGCAACAAATTTTAGTTCTAAACTATGCGCTCCTCTTTTCTTTTTCGTGTTTCTACATAATTTTATGAAAATTTTTAATAAATTTTTTTAAAATAAAGAGGAAGCGAAGGAAAAAATATTTTCTTCTAACTTTCCTTTCTTTTTCTTTACTCTTACCAATTTCAAATTCCAACAAAAAACTTACTAATGACGTAGAGTTTATCCAAAGAAAGCCAAAATAATGTCTCAACCATTAACGCTTACACAAGCATTATCCTACGGGCTACAACCCCAAACACATCCAATATTAAGATAATTATATCTATATGTATGTTTTTTTGGGTAATTAAAGCTTTCAAACAAAATTCTAACCGGACAAGGGGCAGGGACAACTTTTCCCCCACTCAATATCTTTAATATTTTGGTCCAGCCACACTACTTCCTAATTTATTTGCAATTCCATGTAGGTTTCTGAATCAATGACCACAAAATGCATGTTTTTCTTGACCTTACTGTAACTTCATAACTATACTGGACTAGGTGGTGGCTATTACAGTAGAGCTAAAATGCAAATTCTTAAATCTTCAATATGATCACAACTACAAAGCAACAAATTAGAGAGAGAGATTATCAGTAGTCAACAATAGTTTTGAACTTGAAGGAATGTAGAGATTATGTAGATTAGGTTAAACAAAGGGAATAGGTTTGGGGAAATACGAGATGAGAGCATTATAACTAGTATTTTCCAGATCCACCCCAGATGGATTGCCAGAAGACAGGCCAGTTCTTCTGACCCTCTTTCCAACCCAAGAGTGAGCCTTCCCTGATAGGGTCCCAACTGGAGGACACAATCCCATAGGTGACCCCAAAAATGCTGTCCCGAAGAAGAAAAACACACTTTAAAGAGAACCCATGTGGGCACATCAAACTTCAACCCAACTTTCGGGTAGTAAAAGAATGGGAAGAGCAACAGCCCTACAAACAGAGGGATGCCCACTGTGAAACCCCATCCTATTGATCATCCTGTTGGTCACTACTTCCGGTATTATGCCTTCGTCTTCCTCCTCTTCTTCATCATCATCATCATTGTTATAACCTTTCTTTTAACTTCTTTGTCCTCTTTGTTTTCTTTGGGGAGAGTCCAGATTTTCGTGAGCCATTCAGAGTTGCAGAGAGGGGTGTGAAGGGTGAAAAATGAGTTTTATTTTGGCAAAGATTTGTTGTGGAGATTGGAAAATGGGAGAGTTGTTTTGTAGAGATTGATGAAGATGAGGTTGGTAAGGTTAATGGCTTTGGCAGTGAACAGGTTTCCACAATTCTTTTCTTTTTTCTCCTGTTTCGGTTTTTTCTTTACATGTCTTTCAAACGGTTGGTAATGTCTTCTTAAGATATTTTAAGAAAAGCTCTTTTTTTTTTTTTTTTCTTCTAAAGGTCAAAACGACAACATAGATGTCCCATGAAAATTGAAAATGCAATTCTTACTAGTTTGAACTCGTAACATCTTCCTACTTATAGATAATAGTAGTGATCAGCCAATACCCATATGGTCAAATGGCCTCCACTTGACAGCTTAGATACCTAATCGTTGAGGCCAAGAGTTCAAAGTCTCTGGAAAGTCGGAGCGTCCCAAGTCCCCATAGCTGGGGTGATTAATTTATTAGAGAATACATCACATAGTTATGCTTTTGCTGAGTTTATATTGTTTGACAGATGAAAATCACTATGGCGTGAATGCATTGAAAGAAAAAGGTATTAGGGAAAACAAAAAATAAAAAAAAACATATCACACAAGTTGAGATGAGAAAGGAGAACATTCTTGCTATGGAGACAAAACAAGGGTGAAAAGGCACGTATCTGATTGATAGGTCATATGAAACCAAAAAAAAAAAAAATGTCTATACTCTATAGTCTTCACCAAAGCATCTCAAATACTCTACAAAGTAGAACTCCTCTGTCCAAAAGAAAAATCATCTGGCACTTTTTAAATGACTTAGGAGCTCATGTTATTTGATGCTGACAGCATGCTAAGTAGAAAGGAGATCAAAGTTCGGAATTGAAATCCCCGTGTTTTATCAGCCATTGCCTATGAAAGACTGCAGCCTGGTGCCCAAAATCGACAAATAACTGCTGTATACTCACATTGAAAATCCTGGCAGTGTGACCGGAGCTGGTTACACCACAGTTGATTGCATCCCATAACGACTTCGGAGAACATCTAGGGCTTTCTCAAATGATTGTGATAGCTCAGGAATTGATGTTTTGCACACTGGAAATTGATATAACAAAGACAAAAAAAAATGTCAATTAAATATGATGATGAGCAATTTGCTTATACAAATAAATTTTATCCGTTGTCTGATGGTATTTGATTTTCGTTTGCACTCATAGAATTTCAATGTATAGGTCAAGCTGATTATGATGCTATTCCTCAGTGATTCTATTATACTTATAAAACACAAACCTACACAACATGTTATGCGCACATACGCTATTTGATACTATGGGTCTGACCACATTACCAGAATGCATGGTACAGGAACCACGCCAAATGCACAAATAAAAACAATTGATTGGACCTAAATTCCATCAGCAGGGCACACTATTCAAATACCTGACCAATAGATATCCCTAAATGCTTGTCCCATAGTCTTGCAGATGTGAAAAATAAGCAACACATCAGATAATCATAATAATTAGTTCCTGGACTAGGACAGTCTTTGCAGATAATCCAGGAGCTGGAAAATCCCATGCCACATCAACTTCAAAGTTACCTACTTACTTATACACCATAAAAACAGGTTATACAAGCATCTGCTCATGTTTCACTGAAAGTAAAGGCAAACATACCACGAGATGCACTGGCCTGTGCTTCTGCCAAGAACTCCAAGTATGAAGCCTGGAAACAAATCATCAGTTTACAGTGGTGAAATTAGCAAAGGGGTTTATTAAGAAAATTCAACTGAGTTTTTTGTTACATATGATGAGCATAGAAGCACCTTCATTGCTTCCCTACTTTCACTGATTCCTTCAGACATTTTCTTATATTCCTTCTCTGCTTCATCCATCACTTGCTGGCATGCTTGTGTCTGAATCTATTATTAATACAGCAAAAAAGAAAGTAATACCCACAAATTAGTTTATGAAACCACTATGGCATGTTTCGTACATAGAACAATTTCACTAATTGGTACACGGTTCCAAGTGAGAGCACTTCCTCTTGCTGGAAAAAGAAAGGGGAAGGGGGTGGGGAGATAAAAAGAAAATAAATGACTATTGTTATCAGCAGAGTAAAACCTCAAAATAAACATAATGGAGGTATAACAACAGTACCCAAAAGCAGGCTAATAAAGGAATTAAACCATTGTGTCTTTGCCATTCACAAATAAATGCAGAAAACAACTGAGGAATGAGTAAAGATCGCTAAATGAATATATTTTTTCTCAATCAAGTTCTGAAGGTTTAACTCCACAGAAGGTGAGTTCTCATATGTGGCATATCTTCCATTTGTGAAAGCTTTTAGAAACCTAAATACCATTGTGATCCATCATTGCCCTTTCTTCAGAGGACAATTACATGATGAGGTAATTTCTGGATCATTATCAAAAGCGTTGCTCAGGGTAACATGAATAGTTGTGCTGAAATCCATGGGAACCATGATCTGGTTATAGCCAAATAACAGCATATAAGGCAAATAAGAAAATTCCTATATGGGCTCTCTGAGCTTATGTTTTATATTGCTCTGTGCCCAGCATGCAATGTAGGTCTGCACTGCAACATTCTCATTCCTATAGAGAACATTAAGGATGAGCCCAAAAATGTTTATTTTTTATACTGCAACTATTACTACAAATGATATAAATGAAACAGGGTAACTAGCACATTCCCACACAAGACAGGCAGAACTTGGTACTCTGTCCAGTCATGTCCACCATAAATTTGAGAAAATATCAGAACCAAAAAACTAAACCAAATTGATGACCATAGAGACTGTGAGTAGCATAGATCATGTTATCCAGAAAAGAACAGTTTTAATGCCATAAGCCATCAGTCACCGTCTTGGGATTCTATTGCTCCATTTATGGCATGTTTGATTAACAAGAGCAAGCTTACTATTTACTTGATTTCCCAGCCCGAGTGATTTGAAATCAATCAATACCCTAGTGGCTTCATGTATGTAAGGCTGTAAGTGCATTGTATAAGCATAGCTAATCTACTTAAAAGAGATACTCTTCTCTTTCCCGACTCCTCAAGTTGTGATGGTTTTTCAAGTCTTAGCTATGGCATCTAATTAATCATGGCTACTATCAGCTGTATAACAACAGAGGAAAGGGAAGGGAGATATAGCAAAACTAATAATATCTCACATCTAATTAGGATTGCAAATCAAGATGAGGTAGAAAGAAATGAGTTCAGCTCAACATCATCTTAAGTGGTGCTGTAAAAGCTTAAGCTAAAGAGATCGTGATTAAACTGCAGGGCACACGGTACTAAACAAGACTACTTCGGACTGAAATCAAATAATTGAGGATCAGAAGGCAATTAAGAAATTCTACATTTGATAAATGCAGCCATAGATCAAAATGTGATCATAATAAAAATGAAAATTATGTGTTGATCAATCATTATAAACCAAATCTGGACTATTACATTATTACTTCCAGGATTATTTAGACAGGCCACATCTAAAATTTCTGAAGCTAATTAAGCTTGAAAATTTGCAACGAATGAAGTCATGTGCGCGCGCGCACATAGAGCAATCACGGGTAGAAAAAAACAAAAAACAAAAGAAGTCTACTCCTAGTGAGGTTTTAGTGAAGAAATCAGAGCACATCAAAGCACAATTTCTGTTTGCGTTTATGCATGTGTGCGCGCGCGCGCGCGCGAGAGAGAGAGAGAGAGAGAGAGAGAGAGAGAGAGAGAGAGAGAGAGAGAGAGAGAGAGAGAGAGAGAGAGAGAGAGAGAGAGAGAGAGAGCATCTTCTAATTCTAGATTAGCTAAACCAATCAGAAAGCACCAAGGCAGAAATTCTAGTTCGAGAGGGGGAGAGAGACCTTGAATCGTTTGTGGAGACGAGACTGAGAAGCCTCGATGTCCTTCAGGATCTCCGAATGCGACCGATCAAGCTGGCGCTTGATGGAGTCCAATCGCGAAGAGGCCATTTCCTTCAGATCAGAGATCGTACTTAAGCTTTTCAGATTCGGTGGGGATCCGGTAGGCTGGATCAGCACAGAGCTTGATGCCATGTCCTTCTTCTTCGAAGATGAGGCTGTGTTGAAGGCACCGAGATTGAACTTAAACTGCTGTGGCGATTCGCTCGACGATCGATTAGGGCCGGCCATAGCCTGTGGCGAAACGAGAAGGTCAGCCGCAGAAGACTTCCTCGTCGATCTCTTCTTCATCTCTCTCTCTCTCTCTCTCTCAATCTGCTCGAGTCGAGGGTCGAGAGCGAAAATACATTGCAGTTCAAGTTTTGGGATATTTGTAGTGGCGGGTTTTTTGAAATTCAAAAGACTGAAAGCGTTTTGCGAGGAGGAAACGATTCCATTACAAACAAGGTCATGAACATTTCATGCTATCAACTAAATTATCCCATGCGTGCATCCCCAATTTTAATGAAAATCTCTTGTAATAACTAACTAATAACTAATAATAAGTAATTAGTTAAGTTTCTATTTCAACACAAAACGAAAAGGACAATATACAGGATGGGTAGAAAAAGTTGTGATACTTAACTTGATCCATGGAAACTACAGGATATAAAAGAATACACCAATCCTAAGGATCCATAGGACTAATTGTGGATCCAACACAACAATAGAAACATTTGAGTTGTTTAGTCTTATATTTTGCATTTATTTTGGATAGATACATACTTACCTATATATATCCATTTGATTTGATGTAAAATATTTTACAACAAAATTTTTTTTCCATATAAAAGTTTTACTAAAAAACTTAATTTTCTTTTTATTTTTCAGCATTTGATTGACATTTAAAAGTTATTTTCTAGAAAATATTTTTTTATACTACTATTTTTTGTAGTGAGAGATGGTGGAAGGTGTCGAGCAATGACAATGGGGGTGGTGGTGGTGGTGAGCAATGATAGTAGCAGGTGGTGAATGATGGGCAATGGTGACAGCAGTGGTGCTAGTTTTTTTTTTTTTTCATAGTGGCGATGGTAACAGCAATGGTATATCAAACCATCTCAAGATTTACTTTTAAGACTTGGGATTTATTTTTAGACCCAATTAGATTAATAGTTGGGCTTGTAAATTATCTTTAAAACCCGGCCCAAAATATATAAAATAATATATCTTTATATTTATATACATATATATTATTTTATTTAACATTATTTTTGAAAAAATAACATTTATTGAATATTTTTTTAGATTAAATAGTGTGCTTGGAAATTTAATTTTTTTTCTATGAACAGGTTTGGAATTTGAATTTAGGCCTAAGGAGAAATTTTTTTAGCTTTAAGCCTGGCCGAGCAATGTCCAACCGTAATTATACCATGCAATATATACCCATCTTTGGCAACTCAATTCCTCTAAATTTTAGTTTCAAAATTTTTTTCCCCAGCGTCTTTGTGATTAGGGAGAAACACAAAAATAATAAATAATAATAATAATAATAAATGAAAATTGAGTCTTCAATTTTGTTTAGTTTACTTTTTTTGCTTTCATTTTCGGAAATGAAGACAATTAAATCATATACACGGGTCTCAGTTTCTACTCTATTTTCTCAACAATCAAGCAGATGCCCTAATTTTTGCAACTTGTGTTAATTCCCCAAACCTAATGCCTACACTAACCTTTCTCCAAAACAATTTGTTTTAGGAACTGTATCTAATGGCAAAAAGTATTTCCTGGCGCAAGCGATATTAATTGCTGTGCCTGATTAGACATTTCCTACCGTGCCACGAACTAGATTTTCAGGGCGCCATGCCACTCAAGCGCCTCTGAAGGTCCTCAACAAGTCTGCCTCTGGGAATTTCCTCTTCTTTAGCAGCCTCAACATCTTTCAATTTCACAACCCCTTCTTTCAGTTCGCGCTCACCCACAATTACCATCCAAGGGATCCTCGATGCTTTGGCTCGTTCAATGTGCTTCATCACTCTTTTACCAAGCCCAAATTCTGCTTTCAGTCTAGCAGCCCACAATTCACTTACCAGTTTTACAGCAACGGATAGTTTATCCCCCAGAACAGCCACTAGCACTTGAGTTTCAGTCGCTCGGATTGCCTGCCAAACAGCAACAGCAACATCATCAGTGCCTTGCCCAACATTTAAGGGTGATGGGATCTCATAAGTTTCACTTCATGTCAAAAAAATTAATCACTGCCAATTTTTAAACTTGCTCCACTAAATACAAACGCAACCTGGGTCATAAGTTCTAGTTATCGCTTCATAAAAAATAGACTATAGCCTTAATCTGCCATTTATCTGACAATGAGATGGAGCATTACGTACAATATGACCACATTGAGTAAAACAATGTGTAACTGTCACCTGATTCTGCTCTTTCTGAAGCTGCTCCATTATAGTAAATACTCGTTCAATTCCTAGGCTAACACCAACTGCCGGAACCTGCTTGGTACCAA
Source organism: Euryodendron excelsum (assembly GCA_033060915.1). Lineage (NCBI taxonomy): Eukaryota > Viridiplantae > Streptophyta > Magnoliopsida > Ericales > Pentaphylacaceae > Euryodendron > Euryodendron excelsum. The sequence continues at coordinate 9,811,605 of CM065397.1, read as the reverse complement.
ACATCCCTATAAGGTTGTCATAACGTCCGCCAGCAGCAATTGAACCAACCTGAGGACATGCATAAGTTGGATTAGTTAAGACACGTTATAGTACACACATAAACATATGAGGGGGGGAATAAAGTCAGGGGAACATAAGGCTTGTCTTTATTGCTTCTCATAAAATTGTTTTTACACTTGAAAATCCAGTGGGAAAGCAACCTAAACATTTGACTGCATATACAGGTATGTGCGCATATCAGTATTATTAGGAATAACCAATTATCAGTAAACTAGACTAACATGTTATACGGTGGGGAGAAAGGGGGGAAAGGACGAATAGGGGTTTGGGTTTTGTAGTTGTTGGGGTGGGGGGCTGTGTGTGCTACCTACATCTTCTCTATCATTCATGAGTTACCATGCATAAAACACCATGAATGTAACCCACATTAGACCATACAAGAGGCTAGCAGGGGAAAGAAGAGGTTTAACCTCTCATATGTTCCCTCTCCGAAGTCAACAAGGTGAAGAACATGTAAAGAAAATTCAATAGCTAAATCAAGGGTATACCTGTGTAGCCCCTTTAGAAACAGCTTCAAATATGACTCCAGTATAATAATCAAGACCTCTAGCAAGACTCAAATCAAAAACCATATTCTCGATGCAATTTGAAGCTTCAAGAGCTTCAAACAATATCTCCATTTCATCCAGTGCATCAAGAGATCCCTTGTTTTCTAGAAACTTACTCCTTCCCTCTTTAAGCTTGGATAAAAGTTCCAAAGGGGGGCCCCTTTCCTTGACATAAGTGCCAATTTGATTTGCTATCTCAACAGTTAAGCCCTTCTCTTCAACCTGGCATTAAATAACATAAATTTTAACCGCAAAACTTTGTATGCCAATTATTAAGACTCAAACAATAGCTAAATGAAGCAACAGGTTACAAGAATAGCCAGAAATGAAAATGTGCTTATTCAGAGAAGAATTTTTTTTTTTTATAAGTAAGATTTTATTTTAGCAAGAACCTCAAGGGGGGAATGCAAACTATATACAAAACAAAAACAAGATCTGTAAGACAAACAACCAAATTCACCTGTACACACCTTAGACCTCAAAGTATCTAAAAAGTCAAAAAGATACTCTTCAATATTTACAGACTCCACGCCAAAAAAAAGAAAAATTAATAATCTATGCATCAAGCAAAAAGGGGTCAAAGCAAAGCTGTCCTCCTTTTCCCCACTCTTACCTCTCTCACAGACAATGCAACACCTCCATAACCCTTTAAGGGAAAAAATCTCATATTCCAAACAAGGCTAGAATCATCATCTAAAGCCCCAAACCATGAGATAATAAATGAAAGTATGAGACATAAATTCCCCATGTGGCTTGCATAAACAACACCAATTAACAAAAACAGTCTTCTGATCAAATTATCAACGGTGAGGATCTTCCCATGCACCATATTCCACACACCCAAAAGAAAAAGAAAAAAAAAAGGAATTGCAATTTTTTAATACCCTGAACACCAGCATTCTTGTCAAAAATGCATTACATTTGGATTCTAAACAATGCATTCATATATGCAAGGTTTTAAAAATGCACCACAACCGTATTTACTAGCAGCGCTAAAGCGGTGCAACCGTTACATAGTGGTTTTGGCCATCACTGATTCTATTACAGCCCGCTTTAGTGGCTAATAAAAATCACAAGCGCAACAGCTGTTTCAATACATGATTGCAATACCTTTATTGATAACTATATATTCTCATGCTTACAAATTATCCTTACTAATATTTTATTCCTTGGACAGAAGCCTTGGAATCAATAATATAACCATGGGTTCTTGCGTCTCTAGCTAAAAGATGGCCAAATACCACTTATAATCACCAAATCAATACGATCATTAATAGTCACCACAACCATAAATTTTGTCCGCCTTGGGCAAAACCACCTCGGGCCATAGAGATGAAAACATTTAACTCAAATTTAAGTTTACTAGCAAGGATCAGAAAGTCGAGTTTGCAAATGCTGTAACGTTTCCCATTTTGGTAACCATGGTCTAAATAGAGGCTGTTCAGGAACCTAAAAGCCCAAGCTTTATTTGTATTCCTCTTAACTGCTTAAAAACATTGTTTTCTTAAGGCATGGGTTACAATTCACAAATCACAATGGAAAAGAGAAAAAGAAAAAGAAAAGGAGAGAAGAAATATATATATATATATTGATCAAGCAAACTAACGTACAATGGCCCAATGGGTGCCATATCAGAAGACTAAGTTCCCTTTAAACGCTAAATACTCCAGAAAAAGAAGATAGAATCCATACACTGTTGTTTCAATATTGGAGGAGGATGTTAATATGGTGCAACATATCTCCCTTGATCATATTTTAGCATGTCTTATCCAATATCACACAGAATTATCTCAACTGGGGAACGGGGGAAAAGAGGGGGGATTCTAGTTCTTAATTTTAGACAAAATGGGCCACTAGACCCCATTTCAGGACACATAGTCTCTAACTTCCCCTACGAAGTGTTTTTAACAAAGAATATATATGTAGATCAAAAGAAATTGAATGTCCTCACCATTTCTTTTTTAATTTGCTCGAATGATTGCTTGTCCAACTTATCGATACTTGAACATATACTTTTGAATTTTTCAGGTGGCACTCCACAAATATCCAGCATGCCATCCAGTAGCTTCCGATGATTCAATTTTATCTGTGAAAATATATAAAGAAAGAAAGATTAAAAGATTAAAAAAAAACAGAAAAAGAAAAGAAAAGTGATTACTATCGTGGAGAGTACTTCACAGAATTCAAATTACAATATACAGGTAAATACAGAACATAAGAAGAGCGGTTTATGAGTAACATCACAGGTGTTGATCCAAGTGCCCAACTCACTTGACACCAAGATTCAAGGGTAAGAAAGCACAAACTCAGAGACATATACTGATTAGAAGCCATCCTCTTAATAACCTAGTATTATACATTCATCATTATTCATGATTTTGTAATAGTAATTCCATTTTAATGGCTGAATAATAAAACCACAACCGTTAAAGTCCCATATTGATAACCCAAGTGGAACTGTTGATATCAAAGAAAATATATGTTAAAGAAGGCAATGAAACTAGTTAGCTTAAGTAGTGATATAAATATCGTATCCAATATTAAGTGTAGAAATATAATAAAAGGCAATACAATCAATAGCAAGATCTGGAAAACTAAATACCTCATAATCACCAATATTCAGCTCATCGAGCAGTTCAGTCATAACCTTTATGACCTCAAAGTCGGCCATCATTGTCTCATATTGACCAGCAATATCGAAGTCGCACTGCCAGAATTCACGGTATCTTCCCTTAGATGGGTTATCCCTTCTATGAACATTTCCTATCTGGTACGCTTTGAGTGTTGTGATACCATTCATGGCCACATATCTAGCAAATGGAACTGTTAAGTCGTATTGCAGCGAACAAAGCTCTCCCCCCTGTCCACAAGTCCAACAAAGAGCAACAAACTAATTAGATATTGAAATATCAAATCCAATTTTTTTCATCAATCAGTGTTTCTGTCGCAAATAAAACCAAAGTTTTAGGACAGCATGATATTTCAATAAAATTTGGAGTTCTTGGCATTTGATCTAGCTCTTATCCCCAATGTCAGGCAGGATTTTAGTACACCACCATGGAGGCCAATTTTTTTCTTTTAAAGTATCATGATCAACCCTTATTATCTACATCATAGACACATGCGTTCTGAAAACTCCTACTTGCTCATAAAACTATTGCAAACACTTTTCTTTCAAGCTTCTGAAGAATAATCTAAATAGTATTTAAATACTGCACTATTAAGAAATAAAAATACAAAAATAAAAAATTGATGACAAATAAGTTACAATATGAAATGCAAGGGCCCTACGTTTGCTTCTTGAGATATATATACATGCATTGATGAGTACATTTCTTGCTATATATTATACCAGAATAGATCATGTAAAAAGGTAGACCTATCCAGAAAGAGTGTAACACCATAGAAAGAAGTGTAAAAATTAGGGTTTGATATAGTTGAAAACTTTCAATGCTCATGCTATTTAAAAGACCTCTCAACAGGGAGCGGAGACTCCATAACATACACAAACAGTAACAGATCTATGATATGCTGCAACCCTTTTCTTCAATCATATATAAAAGCACTTCCCCATTTCTTGGGATAAAGTACGAAAAAGCACTTATCTTATTTTAATTATAAATTCATTATTTTAAAATTTAATAATTCTTATGAATAACAAAACTAAGAAACGAAAAAGCTTTTTAGATTGCCAACTTTGGTGTATTGGAATGAAATGGTAACACATATAGAAACATGCATTCTAAAACAAAAATCAGTAGGCATTAGGTATGGCATTTTCTTGTAAGTTCTCCCTTGATATTAGATAACTGCCCACCCTTATACAATTACTAGTCTGTAGCTGCAAGCTCCTCTCAAAATGCTCTATAACTGCTTGCACGGCATCAAACAAAATAGGGGAAGAGCCCCAATCTACACCCAAAATAGTAGCCAAAGAATCAGTATCAAGTACCTCTCCTCACAGGATCATCTCCGTGATATCTAGATTAATTTCCAAACCCAACATAGCCTCAAAGCATAGAACAAGATCCAGATATCTGAGTTGCTCGGCGAAGAGAAACAGAATCCCCATGCCTCAAACTGCTAGAGAAGAGAACCCAGCAAGAAAACCATTAACCAAAACCAATACCAAACCATTGAATTACATGATCTAATCCATGTCCCAAAACCCACTCTAAGAAATACAAAGAGGATCAATTCACATGTAACCATTGAGTTACATGATCTAATCCTTCCTCCTACAACCGCATGTTTTAGAAATCATTAGCATTAATCCCCTTCTTAGTCCACATCTATCCAATAAATTAAGCACATGACCTAAAATTCATATGAAGTTAGGACAGCTCTAAATACTCAAAATATGGTAGCTTGATCAATGGTCTTATGGTGGAAAAACGTTACATAAAGTATTTGGATTTAGCATTTTAAATAACAGAGGAAAAGGTGTAGGGTTCAAAATAAGGCTTTTTTTATTTGTTAAAGAAATGAAATTTATTAATGAAAACGCCTAATAAGAGGCTGCTCCTCGTACACCAAGAGTATAAAACAAACTAAACATCATTCACTAAAGAAAGATCTCACCCGAAATCAATAAAAGCAAAGACGATTCACGAAAGTCCCCTTTTAACCAAAAATGAAAACTATGCAACAAACCTAACCATGCATTGCTAATCCCGCTTCCTCAAACGTGCGCCTATTACATTGAAACATTCTAGATCTTGCATTCCATTATTGACACACACACACACACACATATTTAATTATGTGTGCTTGATCAAGCATGATTTATGGTTTATGTGTCGTTTTAATCGTTGAAATTGAGTTGATTAAGTGTATACATTTAGGGATTTTTCATAATTGACTAAAATTGAACTTTTTCATACTCGGAACTATTCTAATAGCCTAGTTGACAAGCTTAATCATCTCCATTTAATGGTAATAGCATTTTTTTAACCTTTTTGTAAAAGTTAATTACGAACAATTAAACTGATTGGGGTAAAATTTGTAATGTGTAATTAACCAAGTAAGTGACATTAATTGAGTCAAAGCCTAATAAGTTAACCAAATTACAGTTAAGTAAACGAGTCATAGCACAGTTTCTGATGGCGGTTGCCTCACTCAAATTCTATGTACAAATAAAGTTATGACAACAAAAGCATGAGCAGGTCTAGGAGTCCATTATAAAATTATGGTGGGTGGTCCATTCTTGCAGACAAACCACAATAGGCCACCATTCCAAGTCTCAAAGCTCACCCTAGAGTTTTCTATGACCTTGTGCAAAGAGACATAATGATGTGATGCATTGTGTTTAAAGGCTTGAGGAACAATAAATTGAGGAATGAAGAGGAATTCAAAGCTTTTAAGGGTCTAAGGTGAGTGATGAGGATACTTGGGAGCTATTCTTTCCAACTTGATTTATTTGCCAATGTTATTTTACCATATTTCAAGTATACATATCATGCTATGATACAACTGCTATGTTTCAAACTGATTTTGAAATCCATGGACTCATTTACTTTTGGAATATCCAAAGATGTGTTTAAAATGTATCATATGCCAAATTCAAGGGCCCTATATCAGAGGACTCGAAACATACCGACATTATTATTTGGGGAAACCTATCCTAGGGGCCTCATGTTCTATTGCAGGTTTAACACATAGATGAATCAAGTTGAGGGATGCAGCACGTCGTGCCCAAAGGCTGTGAGTACATTATAACTATGTTGATTATAAGATGAAAGTTTCCGTTGTGATATGAATGCAAATGTTTCGTGATTGTTCAAAAGGAAATGATTACTCTTTCGTCATGCACTTTGAGCATCAATGTTATATACTATAAAGTGTCAATGGTTAATTATTTATGCTCCTTGTATCCACATTCTTCAGTCGGCTAGTAGCTCACATTGTTGTTCATCATTTTAGGAATTGAAAACTAACACTAAGCATGCGGCTACACTTACAGATAATGATGAGTGATTATGGAAGACTATTGTTATGACTCAAGTGAACTTGCGCATCTTGTGAAGACAATGAGATGTAAGATATATCTTAAGATTCAATATAATATTAGAGACTATGACATGAATTTGTTGTGTGGCCTCGTACATAATGACTTGATATTTGTATCAACTAAATGTAGTGAGTTTTGATGTATGAACAGAAACTAAGAGTTACTTGTATGAATGGATGAAATGCACACGTACTTATATCTATGGTCACCACTAGTAGCATGATCTCTAAACTGCAGAGTGGGTTGAGGGTTGTGAGACACACGTTACCTCCCAAAATAGGTTTGATATTTAAACTTTCAGCTTGCTGGATTTTCTGAGACTATGTGGTTCAAAGGTCTACACAACAGCCAAACTTTGGGTTTGCAGTTTTATTGATAGTCAAAAGTTAGAGAAAATGGTTGGGGTTTATAAGGTATCAATATGGGAGAGTTTTGGGCTGGATTTTGGGCAATTTTGGGGTTTGAACAGTACCCCAAGAACAATACTTTCTCTTCTGTTGTTGGTTAGGCTATTAAGGTTAGGGCTTGCTGTAGGGATCAATTTATCCAGCTAAAGGATGATTTGAGGTCTGGTGCCATAGTATAGAGCACTAGAAATTGCTAGACACAATGAGAAGAAGACCAAAGGTTTACACTCACAATCACACACAAAACATAATCCCAGATCATCCAAAACTCGACTTGTATAGTATAGAAACATTATATAGGTATATTTGGACTTGTGTCTAGTCCTATTTCAACTATGACTAGGACTTTAAAATAGGAAACCTTGACCTTTTCTTAACTACAAAGACTTGCAAAAACCGTATATAATGACCCATTTAACAGACCCAAAACAAGATCCTGAACCCATATAGATAGAATCTAGAGTCCATCAAATTTAAAGATTACCAAAAGTAGCCTAAACCCCTAAAAATTGAGAAAAAAATTATATTAAAAAAAACTAGCAACATACAAGTTTTAATTAAACATGAACAATACCCTAAACACTACCATGGACAATTTGCCTTGGAGCAAAAAGATTTCTTATTGATCATGGGACCCATGGTCTTTGCTTTAGTCTTCCAAAGCCTATTAGACTTATTTGTCTCATTAGAACTATGAGCTACAACACAAAAGTGTTCCTCCATACGATAACACTCAAGATCAGTATAATATAAACGAGAACAAGAATTTGGAGTAGACGACGATTAGGGAAAAATTAATGTTCATGTCAAAACTAGCAGACAATTGCTGTAGAAAGAGCATAAATGGAACAAGAATACTCCAAACACTAAACCCCCAAGTAAATCACCCACAAAAAAATAACTTTCATTAAATTGCCCAATCAGACCATGTGGGATAAGAAGCATTACACATTGTTCAAGAGATCAAACTCCATCCCCATTATGCTTAGAAATTAGAAGCATAACTTGAAAAGGGACAAATACTGATTTCTTTGACCATTATAAATTAAAAATAATAAAACTTCCAACATAGACAAGGAGAAGAAGATCATAACATAATTTACCTGGTCAGCAAGATCATAAATCAACTTGGAATCCTCGCCATATTTTCCCGTTAGAGTTTCTCTCAATTCAAAGGCAGGAGTAACTAGGCCCGTGGCACCATGCCTCTTGAAAACTTCCAATACAATTGAGAATGATCTCTCCCTTATGGCCACCTGTTCTTTTGAAAAATCACGAGTTCCCTGATACATAATAAAACCAAAGTGAACATAAAAATGCTGCAAGCTCACCAGTCTGAAAAGAATTGACTCGTTTTAATCAAAAGGGAACAAGGCGAGCTAAATTAATCACAGTATAGTGATAATCAATATAACTTTAGACAAAATCATAAACCAGACCCCATAACTAGAGAATAGAAAAACTAGACAAGCCATAAACATGTTTGTGTCCTAAACAAAATTCAGTTCTTGATATGAAACAACTCTGATAACTGAGTCAAGTGGAAAGGAGAATAACATTCTACAAGAAGAGAGTCATTCTAAAGTCCCAATGCAACATACATGTACCTGAGAAAGATCTCATCGAAGCGAACTCACGCATGCAAGGCTAGGGTTCATGGAAAAATAGGCATCACCATTTGCACACTAACACAACCAAGAAAAGTGGACTCCAGTCTCAAAGTTAATGGAGATATCCATAGAATCAACCAGAACTGAACTGGTATCATTGGTTCTGAAAATTTAGGACCAGATCGAATTGAAGGTGTTAAAGAACCAAATCAAACAGAACCGAACCATTGACATCAGATTTGGAATGGATTTCAAGTAGGTTGGGTCATTTGTGCACCTCCAATTACAACCTCAACCACGCGCAATAACTAAATTGTACAACTATCAATGTGCATCAAGTCCTTAGTGGGAGAAGGGAGGGCGGGAGGGAGGGGGGAGCAAAAAAAAATAAGTAACTTTGTAATAAATTCCAAAAGACATCAAGTTTTTGTCTGTTTGTTGATTAGCCATCAAACAAGCATACCGTGGTATGCATTTGTTAATATCATCAAGTCTGTCTCTGTGTGTGTGTGTGTGTGTGTGTGTGTGAGAGAGAGAGAGAGAGAGAGAGAGAGCACTGTTTTTTGTTTTTGTGTTGTTTCCCTGGGGTCAATGGATAGTGGATACACTAAATCTTTTGAGAGAAAAAATAACGCACACAACCACACCTGGAGTGGACTAATTGTACAAATTCATGAATGTTAGATACTTCATTACCTTCGGAAGCTTGGGTAGTCTTCTACTTTCATTGCTGTCCACGACCTCTTTCACTTTCTCCAACAAACTGTCAAGACCTGAGTGCTTTGGGTCCAAGAATGAGAGAACATCCTGCACCAATTTCTGCAGGACGGCCAAAGGGTCAATTGCCTGACCTACCCCAGTCTGCAACTTGTCGTTAATATATTGCATTAAGACAGTTGCGCCTTTTCCTAAAATCTGCTTTCTCTTTTGGCGCTTCTTCTCTGCTTTTGCACTTTCTACATTCACCTCCACCCTTGAATTTGCATTACCTTGAAGCTTTTCTATAAGTTGGTTCCCCTCAAGTGAAACAAGAGCAGTTGTTGCCTCCCAAGCAACAATTTTGCTCACAATTTTTGATAAACTATTAAGCTCGTGAAAGAACTTAATGTACTGCCCTCTAGATATGGCTTGTGAAGATGAGAAAAGTAAATCCCCCAAACTATCAACCCTGGGGCATTCGCGGTCAAACATCTCCATCAAACTAAACCGGAGATTAAGATCACTCATTACATCAGTGTTAAGTTTTGCACGGCACCAACTACTATTGCCCAAAAGCCGAAGGCTATCAGCTAGAGATAAGAAAGGGGACGCCAATACCTTGCTAGTTCCACCGGCAGTGGCCAGGCCACCCTTCTCGGCTATAACAAGAGGGGAATCCAATTCGACCAGCGTCCTCCAGTGCAGCAATCTGGCAATTTCCCTAAAATTACCATGAACCTGGGGAATCTCGGAAACCGCTTCAGACTTGAGCTTGCCCACCAAATTGGACCCATTGAGCAAAACCTTCAAGTCCCTAGCGACTCCAAACTGATCCTTCTTAACAGAGTAACCACTGCCGGGGTCTACCAAATTAAATGCGGCTACATCAGCACCCGAGGCCTCGCAAGACAATGCGGCCACCGTGTCCGCGATGGTCGCCAAGGCCGACAACTGGTGATCCAGAATTGCGCATATGCCATCCAAGATAAATAATGAGTTCTCCAAGACGAGGATTTCTTCCTCGGTAACATCATAGACCTTATCGAAATCGGTTTGAGAATCAGATTGATTAAGGGTATCGGTGATCAAACGCGGGAGGGCTTGTCGAATGCTACGGGAGCCACAGTGCAAGAGCTTGTACGAAGCAAGCAGGAGGGAAGCTCTGGCTTCTTCTCGGGATAGATCCTTTAAAAGGGAAAACTTAAACTTTGCAGACAGGGGAGGAGGCTGCTGCTGCTGATTCTTCTCATTGGACAGCCTATCGAGGGCCGATGAGTCGATTCGCACCTCAGCGAAGCCGTTGGCGACGGCGAAGACGGAGGCTGAGGAGAGATAACTGCCTTTCCCGCCCACCATGATAACAGAGCGTCCATCAGCCGCCATATATATAATATATATATATATATATATATTATGTATATATGAACAGAGAGACAGAGAGAGGGATGGGGGGAGAGGAAGCTTTATCGATGAACAAGACGATGGATAGGGGTTTTTTTTATAGGGTTTATACGGTTTTGTGATGGAAGCTTTATAGGGTTTTTTGATTCCATAAACGCGCGGGAGTAATGGTCAAATTCATTATAACTTAATTTATTTAAATATATTTGATGCAATTATATTTGGCTTCCTTATTCGTGACAACAATTTCAATTTTAATTAATTCTCGTTGAGAGGTATTGTTTAGATTGTATTGCGTGAGACTTTATGGTTGAAAAAAAAATATAATGAGTAAGCTATTATTAATTGTTCGAGTTGAAAATTGGGTAATTCTTATAAAAATTTCATTCATTTTCATCATATTGATTGTCAAAAAATTTCCCATCCTATTTGTATCTAATCTATTATGTATTGATTTGAATATTGTAACAAGTTAAAAAAATGACAATATATAATTCTAAATGAGATTTTTAAACTAATGCTTAATCTATTCAACTACAAAAACTAGTAATTCAAGTATTGATTGTTGAGTGCATAGAATGAGTTAATGTATGATAACTTATTTACAATATTATTTTAACAAATCTCATTAAACATTTATTATAAAAATGCATTTTTCATTTAAACATAGATCTCATTGCTGGCAAATCTGCTATAAAGAGCTTGGAATTAGAAGATCTAATTACTTCATTTCCAAATTAACATGCCTTCTCTTTTTGTTTCTCTCTTTACAATATTATATTAATTAGCAGGATTGGAAGTTTGGAAATGAGTGATGGGAAACACATTTGACTTTACTTTTGATTTGGGTAGTTCTTGATTGAAACAAGTTGTTTGCTCAGGTAACTATATTTTCAGTTTTTTTTTTCATTTTGTAACTATTAATATTGAGACAAGATGGTTAGATTACTAGCGTTGACTCATGCAATGCACGGAATTAAATAGCATTGTTAATAAAAATAAATTTTATCATATTTTGGGTTCAAGAGTTGTACGTGACTAATTGCTATATATAAATTTTAATTAAAGTTGTAAGTATTCTTATATTTTAATTTTCTTAAAATAATAGATATACTATAATAACTCAATTTAAAATGTAGTTTTAATGTATCAAACTTCTTTCAACGTTATGCGGATGTACTTATATATATATATATATATATTTGCATTACATATTGTACTCAAATTGACTTACTTGATATACCAATTAAGTTTGATAATAATTATAGTTCACATTTTAGATGAATTTTAGTTAAGTTTAAATTCTAGAAAACTGAAATTGTCTTATGTTTATATATGGTACAAAAATAATAGAGTGAGTTGGATAATTGAGTAAATTCAATAGTTATTTGATATTTTATATATCTATCTATCTATCTTGCAATAGTAATAGAATGGGTTAAATAAACAAATAAATTCAATAGTTATCTGACCAATTGCTCATGTGACGTGGTATTTTAATTAATTATACAATCCTATCGTATCTCTAAAATGTAAATAGATATTGATATATAAATGTTATTTTATTTAATTATAATCAAATTTTTTTGTATATTAAGTTCATAAAAAGTCCTGGCAATCTGATATTATATATATATATATATTATGTATCTTACAAAACTAATTTTATCTTATATATATATAACTAATACATCGTATCGTATCTCTAAAATGTAAATAGATATTGATATATATATATATATAATATTTTATTTAATTATAATCACTTTTTTTTTTAGATATTGAGTTCAGAAAAAGTCCTGACAATCTGATATTATATATATGTATCTTATCTATATTATAAAACTAATATTATCTTATATATATATACATATATATCTTATATAGAATAAATTCAATAGTTATCTAATCAATTGCCCCTGTGACATGGTATTTTAAAAGTATCCGAATATTTAAAGCGCCATGTAGGAGAGAGACAAAATATAAAGGTAAACACAACTTATATATATATATATATATATGATTAGATTTTTAGTTAATGTATTTATATCGATATAGAGTAGTTTAGAATTATTTTTTTTGTGTTATTGTTATTTTAAAATTCACAACAATTAATTATACAATCGTGTCGTATCTTTAAAATATAAATAGATATTGACATATATGGTATTTTATTTAGTTATAATCACATTTTTAGATATTAAGTTCAGAAAAAGTCATGACGATCTGATATTCTATATATATATATATATATATCTTATCTATCTTACAAAACTAATCTTATCTTATATATATATATATATATATATATCTTACAAAACTAATACATCGTATCGTATCTTTAAAATATAAATAGATGTTGATATATATATATATATATATATAATATTTTATTTAATTATAATCACTTTTTTTTATAGATATTTAGTTCAGAAAGAATCCTAACAATCTGATATGATATATATGTATCTTATCTATATTACAAAACTAATTTTATCTTATCTTATATATATATATATATATATCTTACAAAACTAATACAATAAATTTAATAAAATAATAAATTTAATAGTTATCTAATAAATTACCCTTGTGACATGGCATTTTAAAAGTATCTGAACATTTAAAACGTCACGTAGAAGAGAGACAAAATATAAGAATAAACATAACTTTTATATATATATATATATATAATTAGACTGTTAGTTAATGTATTTATATCGATATAGAGTAGTTTAGATTTTTTTTTGTGTTATTGTTATTTTTTTCTATATCAAACGCATTGCATGTGCTGGATCATATATTACAGGGTGGGGCACACGTCCAAAAAAGAAAGGAAGCGAAACAAAAGCATTGCCGAATATGTATAAATACTTTCAATGTGAAAGGTTTTTATATTGTTATCTTTGCACCAATGTAAATTCTCGTGATTACACAACTGAACTCAAACTTTTCGTTCAAATTTAAGAGCTATTGTTCAAAAGAACCTCTTAGAATCCCAATTATCTGAACGTTTTCACAAACATAGAGTCCAACTCAAACTCAACGACAATATATTTTTCTGACATCCTCAACTGAAATATTTGCCTACAACTGTGTATTTTTTGTGGGAAGAATATACCGAATCCAAGGATTTGTATAACTGAAGCGGTTAGCAAGATAAAGATGTGGAACAATTGTTTATTTTTGAACTTTTTTTTTGTCCATTTGCAGTTATTTAAGTTCACAATTTTAAACTATAATAAAATAGTTTTAAAATGTCAATTTTGGAAATTAAAAATGTTAAGTTGCATCACCCAACTTCGAAAAGACCAATTGTTGTTCTCCTTTATATATTAGAATAAATATATATATATATATATATTATATCATAATTATTATATACGAGATAGTTACACTTACCTTTGTGTTTTGAATGAAAATCAAACGAACTCATATAGTTATATGGTTTAAAAGTGAATATATAACTTTCTGTGATTTAGACTTATTTGTTAAATTGATATAATTGTGACAGATCTAGTGAAATGACAAAAATGCCTCTACAAAGAATAACCTTTTATTTTGACTTAAAAGGGAAAAATCGTTTTTTTAATACTCCATTTTGGAGATTTAATTTGCGAAATAGCTTATTAAAAAATTAATATTAATTTTAACAATTTTCATCTATTTTGCAGTTAAGTCCAAACCAGAAGAGTTTTGTGTTTACTTTTGAACCACATGGGTTCAAAGTTCATTCAAATTAAGAGAGGTAAAGTTACCCATCTACTCTAATATATGAAGGGAGAACACCAGTTTGGTGTTTCCATGCTGCGTGACTTTTACTTTCCATAATTATTTTATGAAAAAAAACTAATCTATCTATACTTCTATACTATACTATATGCAAATGTAGTAAGGTTCTCATAGCCTCCAAAAATTCATCCCTATTTTTTTAAAAATTCTAAAAAATTATGATGCCATGTGGCATACCTAACTCCTTCAACCAACCAGGCTTCTCTCTCCTTCTATTATAAAGGAAAAACTAAAAAAATTAAATAATAATTAAACAAAAAAATTAATTATAGGAAATAATTAAAAAAGTTAAATACTGGCAAGTAAACACAAAAGTCGACTAAAAGAAAAAAAACCAATCTATGGAAACCAAAACAAAAAAAATACTAAAGGAAACAAAATCTGCAAATTTGCTTGTTGAAAAAAAACTAAACACACTATTGTCGGCCGGCCCTCTCTCCCTTTCCTAAATAGATTAAAAACTCTACTCAGGAAAAAAAATCTTTTAAAATTCCTTTTAGACTATAATCCCATATCTAAATTCTCTCTCTAAGTTGATTAGAATACTCATCCTATTCCTAAGATTTCACCCTAATCCCTAAAATATCTCTTTAATTGATTAAGAAAATCTCCGAAAGATTATATGTATATATATTTTGTAGATTATATTCTCTCTCTACCTATATTTTGTTTCGTGATTTTGTACTAGGGTTTTCTTACCTATAAACATATTAAAGGTGTGCGGGCAGTGAAGTTAAAATTTTAAAAGTTTTACAGGAACATTCACATCTCTTTTTCTTTTATGAGCTCTGTATCATTTCAATTTGTTCTTTGGAAGAAAAATGACTCTCACAAGAGCCTGCATCAATTAAAGGTTACGGCTACCAATGAATATGGTCGCATAGCTATTCTTTTCCCACTAAATTGTACTCATTAATGTCAACAAAAAAACAGTAATATCTATGTTAGATTATCTAGATTGTGTGTGCGTGTTCAAGTTAGTAATATTTTCTGATAACAAGTACAATCGAGGGCTCCAAGCCGAACCAATTGGATGGTAAAAATTATTGTGTATTAGTATTCCTCTGAGCTGAATTAATATTTTATTCAGGTATCGTTATGTTTTTCAGTTTCAATTCTGGAAATTCATGAATGTGATGTTGATGTACTTTTGGTGTTTTGCTGTTTGTTACTCGGTTTCAGTTTTCTTTATTTTTCTTTTGTTCTTGATTGTGATTTCGTTGTTATAGGTTTGACTACATTTGTTTTGGGTTTGAGGTGCAGTAGCAGAAAAGATTGATGCATGATGAATAGTTGTACTCATTATGCTTTCTTATCTTTGGATCCATATATCCCCATGTGGCTTTGGAATAGTATCAGGATGGCACGTTGTGATGAACAAGTCCAAGAATATATAATAAGAGAGGTATGTGTGGCTTCGCAGGTCTTTACTTCGAATTTTGTTTGTCTTTTTCATGTTCATACTGTTTTAGGGGGTTGTTTGGTGTGTGTTCCTTCGGAATCCTTAATAGCATGTTTGGAAGTTGTGAAAAAGAAAGGAAGGGAAGGGAAAGGGGAGGAGAGAGAAAATAAAGGAAAAGGGAGGAAAAAGGGGAGAAAAGTTTAAAAATAATCTCTCTTTCTCTTTCTTCTTTCCCTCCATTTTTCTCTCATTTTCTTTCCAAAATCAAACAAGGAAAGGATTTCAAACAGTACTTTCTCTTCCTTTTCCTTCCTTTCCACAATTTTCAAACAGGCTATAAGAAGTCTCTATTTTGACTCAAATGCTTCAATTCTCTTTTTCAATTTTTTTTTTAATCTCGCAAGCCTTATTTTCTTCTTATATTTTTTCTTATTTTTCTCTATGTATGTGCTTGGTGTACAATCCTTGATATTTGTAATATCATTTAGATGTACAAAATACAAGTACAAATAGAACGAAAATATTTTTTCTATATTATTTCCTTTTATATTGCAAGTGGACATCTCTAAGTATGATGGTTTTCAATTTGGTTGATTTTGATCATCGACATTATTTCTATTATCCTGATTTGGATGCAAATTCTTTTCTCTACAGGTTATTAACCAAGGAGAGTAGCAGTTCCCTTTTGGAAGGAAAAAAATTTAGAACAAAATTTTCTTTCATTTTTAAGCCTAACCGAACATTAGACTTCAAAAGGACAATGAAATAAGTAAAGCATGATTGCTCGCTAGGATCAAAATTTTGTTCTTCCTTGTGTGCCGTTGCAGGTTGCCATATTTTATTAGATAAAAAAAGGCAGGTCGCTGTAGAAGGAAAAAAAAAAAAAAGTCTTAAAAGCAGTTGGTAAATCAGTGATTGAAGAGCTACTTGATGTAATGACCTTCACTTAAAAGAGACCAAATCTACTTTTTTTTCTCTTGAAACTTTTAATAGACAATTGTGATGCAATATGTGGTTTCACAAGTAGTGGATTACATTTTTGCTTTGAATAAGTTGAGAGATTTCATTTAATTGTCATACTGAGATTATATTGGTGCCATTGAATGCTTTGTTTTCTTATTTTATTTTTCAAAATTGTCTACTTTTGTTACTTTACTACAAAAGAAGTGCTTTGGGGAGGGTTAAGATACTAGACCCTATTAATTATTAAGTTCCATTAATACCACTTTATCAACTATAACTTGAACTTTGTCTTTGCCATCTTTTTAATGGTAGTGTATCTTTGACAAGAATTTTGCAATACAACTGAGCATCTATTTAGTAGTAGTGTGTATTTTTTACAAGAATTTTGCAATAAAACTGTGTGATCAACTTGAGGCAGTCAAGTGGTTTCAAATATCTTGGAGAATTGGAATTGTAGTATTTTAAGCACCCAGGCGTATACAATTGATTTTAAACTTTTCTTATTTCAGATTAAAGTTTTTCCATGCCTTAAACATTTCCTCCATCATAATAAGGCTTTTCTTGACATGAAAGAAAATGACAACTAAGACAAAAGGAATTGAATCTCCCTAAGATTGTTAAAATTTTCATTTTCAATTGGGCATATCCTTTTCTTTTTTAAACTAGATGAAATCGTAAAATTTGTTTATCTATAATGTACAAATTATTAAATAAATAATATGCATAGCACGGGCACATCACTAGTTTAACCATATGAAGATGTTTTCCAATAAATGTAAGAGCCTAAAAGAAAAATGCCGTATTACAATAACTAAATCAATTTTCTCACGTTCTTCAGTTTTCACGTTTTTGAGTTTATTCAATTGCATCTGTAACAAAGTTTCAAAGAGACAAGAACTGTATCCCATTACCAACGAAATAAAGCTTCAAAGAGGATTCCAATCTTCAAAATAAACTTTTCCATTTTCATGGATTCTTTTAGTTGTTTCTGATTGCAGTTCTAATTTCTTTGCTTTTTATCCTTGGGGATTGCCTACAAAGTCTCACTAAGAGAGAACAATTGTAATAAAACTTCAAAGAGGTGACCTATTTTGAAACAAAATTTTCATTTTAATATTTTTTTATTTGTTTCTGATTTTAATTTATTTTATTTTTAACAGGTTTTGATTTCTTGATTTCTTTTTCTTTGGGGTTGTCTGTAAAGTGAGGGAACAATTGTGTGCATGCGCTACAATCCAAAGGGTGCAACTCTTAGTGCAAAAATATTTGTAAACAATGTGGCTCTTGCAAAAGGATCTTCGATGCAAGGAGATTTGAAGGTATTTTCTTTTTTCTTAATTTTTTCACTTTTGACCATTCTATGTGCATATGTCAGTTAAGTACCCATACATATATTTTATATATATTGCCTAGGACCCACAATACTCCAAATGCATATCGATCAAGTTGTTTTATTTGAATAAGTGTTTTCTTGGGCTGTGCCAAACATGCATGACATTTGAGTTTTTGTTATAAAAGTAAAGAATATAAGACGGAGAAAATAAATCAGCACAAAATATATATCGTGAATAGTTTTTTAGGAACTATCAAATATTTATCATATTTTATTCTTCTGAAATATTTAGGGTTGATCTTCTGGACCACTCAAAATTTTATTGCTAATACAAAATAACAATACAATACAATATATACAACTTACCTAAACTACTCTTTCTTCTATTTTTTCTCTTCGTCCCTCCTTTCTCTAATTTCTCTCTTCCTTTTTTCTGTACCTAAAAAGCTCTATAAGCCTCTCTATTTATAGATATGAAGAAGGAGAGAGAGAGTAAGGGGGGAGGGGGGCTGCGGAAGGGATGGCGGCTATAAGCCATCATCATCCCATACGTCACACTCCCCTGGGATGACCTCTTGGGTATGTTAAAACTGTCTCATTAAAACCTTGCTAGGAAAAACCCAGTAAAAAAAAATCGTAGCGAAGGAAAAAGAGTACAGTACTTAACTTCCCCTGAAGAATAAGAACATTATTTACTTCATGAAAGATTTGTGAGACGGCGCATACCAATACCATGCACAAGCTTCTCAAATGTTGCAGTTGGTAGTGCCTTAGTAAATAAGTTGGCCAAATTATCACTAGACCGTATTTGCTGAACATCAAGATCACCACTTTTTTGGAACTCATGTGTATGGAAGAACTTTGGAGAAATATGCTTCGTTCTGTCACCTTTAATGTAGTCTTCCTTAATCTGTGCAATACAAGCTGCATTATCCTCGTATAATATTGTCGATGTATCTTTGATTGTAGATAATCCGCAACTTTCTTGAATATGTTGAATTATGAATCTTAGCCAGATGCATTCTCGGCTTACTTCATGAATTGCAATTATCTCGGAATGATTTGAAGAAATTGCAGTTAATGTCTGCTTCACCGATCGCCAAGATATAGCAGTGTTACCATAAGTAAACACATACCCAGTTTGAGACCTAGCTTTATGAGAATCAGAAAGGTAGCCAACGTCTGCATTGCCAATTAATTCAAGTTGTGACTCCTTAGAATAAAATAATCCCATATCAGTTGTCCCTCGTAAGTAACGTAGTATATATTTAACTCCTTTCCAATGTCTTTGTGTTGATACAGAACTGTATCATGCCAATAAGTTGACAAAGAATGCTATATCAGGTCTTGTACAATTGGCAAGATACATAAAGACACCGATTGCACTAAGATATGGTACTTCAGTACCAAGAAGTTCTTCACCGTCATCTTGAGGATGGAAAAGATCTTTATGTACATCTAGTGAATGAACAACCATTAGAAAACTTAATGGATGAGCTCTGTCCATGTAAAATTGCTTTAAAACCTTTTCAGTATATGCCGATTGATGGACAAGAATTCCATTGGATTAGTGCTTAATCTGTAATCCAAGACAATACTTGATTTTTCCAAGATCTTTTATTTCAAACTCCTTCTTCAAATAACGAGCAGATATTGTCAATTCTTTAGAAGTTCCAACAAGATTTAGATCATCGACATAGACTGCAATAATAGCAAATCCAGATTCTGATTTCTTAATAAAAACGCTTGGACAAATTGTATTATTCACATATCCATTTTTCAATAGATATTTACTAAGACGATTGTACCACATGCGTCCAGATTGTTTTAACCCATACAGCGATCGTTGTAGCTTGATAGAATATAAGCTTCTAGATGAAATATATGCTTCAGGCATTTTAAATTCTTCAGAAATTTTCATATATATATATATATATATCATTATCTAATTCACCATACAAGTAGGCTGTCACGACGTCCATCAGACGCATATTCAGTCCTTCTGAGACTGATAAACTAATTAAGAATCTGAACGTAATGACATCCATTATAGGAGAATAAGTCTCATCGTAGTCAATATCAGGTCTTTGCGAGAAACCTTGTGCTACGAGTCGGGCTTTATATCGTACTATTTCATTTTTCTCATTTCGTTTTTGTACGAATACCGATTTATATCCAACAAGTTTCACATCTTCAGGTGTGTGGACTACATGTCCAAATACTTTACGTTGTGCTAATGAGTGTAATTCTGCCTCAATAGCTTCTTTCCATTTTAGCTAATCAATTCTACGTCAACATTCGTTGACTGTCTGTGATTCAATCTCTTCATTACTGTTGGCAATACCAAGAGCTACTTTAAATAAAAATATGTTGTCGACAACCATCTTATTTCTCTTCCAGCTTTCTCCTGTATTCATATAACTTATTGAGATCTCATTATTTTCAGGTACCATATCACTTACAGGAGATATCTCTTCAGGAGATTTCTCTTCTAGGAATTCTTCTTCAGGATTCTCTTCTTTAGGAAGTTTAGATATTGTGTTTTCTTCAAAAGTACCAACTTGCTTATGCATTTTTTTTTGTGTCTTCCTTTTTCTAGGAACCATGTCTTTTGCACCGACAGGCCTTCCACGCTTCAAGCGTGTTTTAGATTCATTTGCTGCTGTACTAATAGATTGTCCTACAGGGACATCAATACTTGCTGGAATATTAGCAGCTGGTATATGTGATTTTGTCACATTCTTTGTGTCGGTGAACGTATTAGGCAATTGATTTGGAATTGTCTATAAATGAATAATTCTATGAATTTCTGATTCACATTGACTTGTTCGAGGATCAAGATGAGACATTGTTGCAATATTCCAACTGATCTCTCGTTGCTTTTCTAATTGCGTCCTTTCTCTCCCTAATGGTGGGACGACTGACTCATCAAAATGACAATCCGCGAAACGTGCCTTAAAGACATCACCTATTAAGGGTTCCAAATATCTAATAATAGATGAAAAATCAAAACCAACATAAATTCCAAGTCTACGTTAGGGACCCATTTTAGTACGTTGTGAGGGTGAGATAGGTATATATACAGCACAACCAAAAACTCGTAAGTGAGAAATATTTGGTTGCTGACCAATAACAAGTTGTAATGGTGAGTATTGATGATAAGCATTTGGTTAGACTCTAACCAAAGATGCAGCATGCAATATGGCATGTGACCAAACAGAAACAGGTAATTTTGTTTTCATCAGTAAAGGTCGAGCAATCAACTGAAGCCGTTTTATAAAAGCTTCAGCAAGACTATTTTGTGTATGTTTGTGGGCAATTAGGTGTTCAACATCAATCTTTATTGACATACAATAATCATCAAAGGCTTGGGATGTAAATTCTCCAGCATTATCTAGTCGTATCGACTTGACTGGGTAATCTGAAAATTGTGCCCGTAAGCGAATAATTTGAGTAAGTAGTCTAGCAAAAGCAATATTACAGGTAGAAAGTAAACAAACATGTGACCACTGTGTAGAGGCATCTATTAAAACCATGAAATAATGAAATAGTCCACATGGAGGATGTATTGGCCCACAGATATCCCCGTGAATTCTTTGTAAAAATGATAGGGACTCAAGAATTACCTTGGAAGGAGATGGTTTGACAATTAATTTTCCTTGTGAACAGGCAGCACATGTATAATCATGTGACAACAGAATCTTCAGGTTCTTTAATGGATGTCCATATGAGTTGTCCATAATTTGACGCATCATTGTTGACCCTAGATGACCCAAACGATCATGCCATAGTATAAAATTCTTTGGGTCAAAGCACTTATGGTGCATCACTACAGGTGATTCTTCTGCTTTTATAGAAGTATAACATAATCCAGAAAACAATGCAGCAAGTTTTTCTGATATATATTTCTTTCCTGAAATATAAGCAATAATGTAGAGCTGTTCTACATTATCTGCATTCGTCGTCTCAATATGATACTCATTACGACGTATATCTTTAAAACTAATCAGATTTCTTGTAGATTTCGTAGAATATAATGCATCATCAATGCATAACTTTGTCCCTTTTGGCAATATTATATTGGCCCTTCCGGAGCCTTCAATTAATTTTGTTGTGCCAGAGATTGTCTTGACATTAACTTCAAGTAATGTCAAGTGTGAGAAATATTTTTTCTCGCAAAGAATTGTGTGTGTTGTTCCACTGTCTACCAAACATATGACTTCACCATTCATTTTAGATATACTCAAAGTGTTGGTACGATCCATATATCTATATGACATATTAAATATGCTTAATTAAAACATGATCATTTATTGCAAAGACAAGTGGATGAAGGAAACATTACACAAGCTGATAAGAAACTACATAGACTAGAATAAATAGACAATAAAATTAAGTAGTGTGGACATCTCCATCACCAATTAAATGGTCTATTCTTCCACTTGCATCTTAAACATCAAGATGAGAAATATCAACTTGGCCATCAAAATTTGTAAAATGCATTTCTGCATTTTTTTCTTTATCTTTAATTGAGGCTTGGTAAAGCTTTCTCAAATATTTAGGCATACGACAGGTACGTGACCAATGGCCTCTTATCTCACACCTATAACAAGTATCTTCAGATTTCTTAGAAGGAGGTTGATTCTGCAACCCTTTTCCCTTTTCATATTTATTCCACTATTGGTGGTATGGTGTGGTTTTTTTAAATCTCATATGATAACTTCCATGATAATGTCCACGATTGCGACCATTATTCCTGCCACTATCACGACCACGTCCGCGACCACGTCTACCAAATGAGCTTGCATTCACTTCAAGGAATGGAGCTAAACTAGTAGGCCGGGACTGATGATTTTTCAGTAACAACTCATTATTTTGCTCAGCCACAAGAAGACATGATACTAATTCAGAATATTTCTTAAATCTACGCTCTCGATATTGTTGTTGCAAGAGCACATTCAAGGCATGGAGTGTAGAGAATGTTTTTTCTAACATGTCTTCATCAGTAATCTTGTCTTCACATAATTTTAATCGTGAGCTGATTTTAAATAATGCAGAGTTGTACTCACTGACAGTTTTATAATCTTGCAACCTCAGGTGCATCCACTTAAATCTGGCTCTTGAGAGGATTACGGTCTTCTGGTGCTCGTATCTCTCCTTTAAATTTTTCCATAAGAGTAATGGATCTTTTATCGTAAGGTATTCCGATTTTAGTTCCTCGTGAAGATGATGGCAAAGGAAAATCATAGCTTTCGCGCGATCCTACTGGGATGCGCCATTTTCCTTCACTATTGTTTGTTCAAGTGCTTTTGCAGCAAGATGGATCTCGGCATCAAGGATCCACGATAAATAATTATCATCAGAAATATCAAGGGTGGCAAATTCCAATTTGGCAAGATTTGACATTTTTACAATGCTATACCATACAAAACAATAAGCTTAAATCAGGTATGATGATAATATGATGTATAAATAATTAAACGAAAATCAA
This sequence comes from Euryodendron excelsum, assembly GCA_033060915.1. Taxonomy (NCBI): domain Eukaryota; kingdom Viridiplantae; phylum Streptophyta; class Magnoliopsida; order Ericales; family Pentaphylacaceae; genus Euryodendron; species Euryodendron excelsum. The sequence goes on along the minus strand of CM065397.1, from coordinate 9,787,888 downwards.
CGCACTATTAATTGCATTTTATATTATATTTTACTATTTAAATACTATTCATCACTATTCATGAATAGTAACATGCATCGATATATATATAATATTACTATTTTTGTCTATATTCTAACTTGCAATCCATACATCAAAAAATAGTCAAATCACATGTCTATAGAAATGTACTGAAATATGGATTCCAGATCTCTAACTATCATAGGCAAATAATGCAAGATCTGAGAAAAATAAAGTAACAAAGTTTTAAAATAAACACTATTCATCTCAATAGTGAATTACTGTTCATACTATTCACGCGAATTGAGTGCACAGTAAAAAATTCAAAATGAAGATAAATTACACAAAAAAAGTAGTATCATGATGTAAAGAAAACCACAGAGTACTTAGAGTCTCGTGCTGATAACGTGTTATAAAAGTAAAGAATATAAAACGGAGAAAATAAAACAACACAAAGTATATATCGTGAATAGTTTTTCAGGAACTATCAAATATTTATTATATTTTATTCTTCCGGAATATTTAGGGTTGATCTTCTAGACCATTCAAAATTTTATTACTAATACAAAATAACAATACAACACAATACATACAACTTACCTAGACTATTCTTTCTTCTATTTTTCCTCTTTGTCCCTCCTTTCTCTAATTTCTCTCTTCCTTTTTTCTGTACCTAAAAAGCTCTCTAGGCCTCTCTATTTATAGATATGAAGAGGGAGAGAGAGAGAGAGTAAGGGGGAGGGGGGCTGCGGAAGGGATGGAGGTTATAAGCCGTCGTCATCCCATACGTCACAGTTTTAACATTTTCAATTTTATATTACTCTATTTATTTATAGTTTCCCATATGGTGAAATGCCTTTATGAGCTTCTGCTTAATTTTCGGGGAACAAAAGGTCGTGTGCCTTGAAGACCTTCAATAGAATCCATACCTAGTCACATCATTTTTTATTATAATTTTTTGGGATATTTGCTAGCCACATTATTTTTTATTATATTTCATTTTCAATTGCATGAAATTTAAGTATAGCTTGAAGATATTTGGTAGAAATTACTAAAATTCATCCCTTAAACGATGGTTATTTGTTTTCACTTAATGAATGGCTCACATAAGTTTTTTTTTTTTTTTTTTGTGTGTTTATATTTGTAGGTGGAATTTTTAGGAAGGACTGATTCAATGCGCGAACTAAATTGACGAGCGCGAACTATCTGTAAAAGAAGAAGACAATGAGAATGTGTTGACCCCTTTTGGGGCGAAAACACTCTGATGATTAAGTTAGCAAGCTTAATCACAGTGAATCGAATAAAGTATTAAGAGTTAAAACTCAAGTGAATATACCTTGCCCTTTTAGTGACTGGGATATTTATAAGTTTCAGAATTCCATGTTCCCTTTGGGAGTTGGAGTCACTTTCCTCCTAAGAATCTCCCTTTCTTAATTGGTTTAATGTATTGGACTTATGTCGCGCCCCGGTTTTTTGGGGGTCCAAGGTCCTTTCGACTCGGAGACCTAAAAGCACGGAACTCTGTCACTAGAACTCGTCCCCCTAGAAGGACAAGTGCAACTAGGTTTGAAAATTGGTACGACTAAGGGCTTTCTAGAGAAATAGGAGTCGCCACCTAACTTGATAAAGGTGAGTTAAGGCACCTAAAACTAAGCGTTAATCTGAAGATTAAACTTAAAGTTGTTGAAAAGGTTTTTTTTTTGAAAACTCCCTCAAGAGAGGGTTTTTAAGAAAATAGGTTATTTGGCAACCTTTGGAAATGTTTAAGCCCTTTTTGAAATAACTCCATTTTGGTCTTTCAAAAACAGAAATCTAAGGTTCGGGGGTTGGTTACGTGTAGGGAAGATATCCTAAGATCATCACCCTACCCCGCCCTTTCGGTACCTACATGTCTAATCACCCTTGGTTCACTCACTAAAATGACCGGTTACCATTGTCCACTTAAAATCCACTTTAGAACTTTGAAAAAAGGATTTAGTCATCACTTTTTGGATGAATGATGCATGATGCAAGTTTTGGAAGAAGTTTGAAAATAATGGAGGTTTTGAAAGAGTTTGGAATAGAAACTTTGAATTGATTGGAATTTTTTGAAAAAAAAATTGGGGTTGAAATAAAAGTTATGACCGCACCATTTTAGGTTGCCTACGTATCTCATGTGGCGAGAATCAGGTCATTCGTAGTTCGGGCAAGAGCCCGATGGACAATAGGCGCATTAAGGCCTTTGGAAGGTTTGAAGACACTTTGGGGCCTTTGGAAAAGTTTAAGACACTTTGAGGCATTTGGAAAAGTTTAAGACATTTTGAGGTCTTCGAAAAAGTTTAAGACACTTTGAGGTCTTTGGAGAAGTTTAAGACACTTTGAGGTCTTTGGATAAGTTTAAAATACTTTGAGGTCTTTGGAAAAGTTTAAGACACTTTGAGGTCTTGGAAGTTTTGACTTGAAATTGAATGGTGGTGTGTTTTGAAAATGTTTTTGGATCAATTTGAGAGGGGTTTGGAAAAATGCTTTGGCATGACTCAAGAGAACTTGGAAGTGTTTTGGAAGTCTTGTTTCGAAAACCTTGGAGGCATGATTTTAGAAATGTTTTGATGAATTTGTTTTTTAAAGTGGTTTTTGGAAATAGTTAAGGGTTTGGAATCTTAATGTGGACAACCTTAGAGCTTGTTCTTGATTTATCACTTGTCCTTGGAATCCCTAACCATTAGGGGGTTAGGGACACCTTAGGTTTGTGACCTTTTGAAAACGTTTTTGGAAATGCCGTGAAGATGGAGTGTAGGAACATTTGAAGAGTTTATAGAGTTGTTTTTCAAAATCAAGAGAGTAGGAGATTTTGGGAAAATGAGTTATGAGAATGGTTTAAAATTGAGTAATCATTTAAAAAAGGGTTCATGAGTTGGAACCTTGAAGTGTACTAACTTAGGTTGAGTTAGCCTAGGGTTAGAGGTAACCTAAAGTTAACTAACTTGGGTTAGGTCAACCTAGGGTTAAGATGACCTATGGTTAACTAGCTTGGGTTAGGTTAACCTAAGGTTAAGATGACTTAGGGTTAACTAATCAGGGTAGGGTTAACCTAAGGTTAGGATGATTTAGGGTTAGGTTATCCTAAGATTGGACAACTAGGGTCAAGTTAACCTAGGGTTGGTCAACTAGGGTCGAGTTAACCTAGGGTTGGATAACTAGGGTCAAGTTAACCTAGGGTCTTGGTAACCAGGGTCAAGTTAACCTAGTATTGGATTAGAAGTTGGTTTTGAAAATTGGTTTAATGCATTTTTGGAGAGAATTTTGAAGGGCAAAACATGCTATGCAAGGGACTTTGGTGGATAACCCTTTTGAAGATCATTTCCATGAAAATTTTGACTCTAGCCAAGAGCATGGTTTACATGGTTGGTGATTGGAGACCATTCCAAGGAAGGTTTCCTTATGGCCATTATAACCGCTATCTTGACAAGGGTATAAGGGGTCAAAAATCAATATAATGATGGTAATTTTTGGAAAATCATTTTTGATGCAAAGATGGAGAGAATGCATTTTTGAAATCATCTTTGGAGAAGGATTTTGAAAACCATTTTTCAAGGGAACCATTCCATCAAGAGAGGGTTCATATGACCAATAAAAGGGAGACCACTCAAGAAAGGGTTCCATGGGGCCATTCCAACCACTAAACTTGAGAGAATAGAAACCATAGAATTCAAAGAGTTTGAACATCATTCTTTGGCAAGCATAAAGAGAGATGGGAGCCATTCTAACAATTTAGGGCTCCTACGGTCAATATAAAGGTAGACCACTCAAGAGAGAGTTCCATGGGGCCATTTTAGCCACTAAATTTGAGAGAATGGAAACCTTGAAAATTAAAGAGTTTGAATGCAACTTTTATGCAAGTTGTAATGCAATGATGCAAAAATGTGAATTAGGGGGTTAGTAGGGGACTCTTCTAAGGCATAATTCTAAGATCTCACCCTAAACTTCAAGGGGCCAACTCTTGAAACAATTTTTGAAGGACATGTAGAACTTGGGAATGTCATAAAATTAAGAGCCATGCAAGCATTATGGAATATGGCAATAAGCATAAAATGAAGCCAAGCATACAAGACATGATCAAAATAGTAATATGCAAGGGGTCATGATTCACATACAAGGCTTTTAGGCTTCACCACATAAACAAGGGGCTCCTAGCCCATACCATCTTAAAGTAGGCTAGTGAGAGGTCCCCCTACACGGCGGCTCTCACTTGCTTTCCTCTAGGCATGATCTAAGAGCCCTCTTGGCTCAAGCATGCAAGAAAGGGGGGTTGAAGATGGGGATTAAAATAGAGAATAGCCTAACTAGGTTAGGAGGGAGAAGAGAAGAGTGAGGGAGAGCATAAATGTAAAAGGGATACCACCTTTTGCCTTCAACACATTTGGAGTCTTCAATAGATGTCTTGATTGGAGCTTGAGCGACTTCAAGAAGGCTTAAGAGGCTAGAGTGGAGTGTATAAGTGTGTATAAGGCCTTGTGTATGGAGTGTATAGGCTTAGGAAGGGTAGAATCAAGCCTAAGTGTTGGAGGGGAGGAATATATGTAGAGATTCGAGTTTCTGGAGTGATTTCAGCAGAGTTTCGTATCAATTTCGGACCTGGAATATGCAAGGGGGGAGACCTCTATTTATAGGCAATCTGCAATAGACCTTGCGCATGTAGGACATGTGCAGGTACTGTTCCATTGCCAGAATAATACGTGGCACCCTGTGTACTGGTTAAATCTTGACCATTAATAGAAAGTCGGTCGATCTGATCAAAATTTGAGCACATGTAACATACGCTCCATCACCGGGAAGGTTTGTCTAAACTTTGCCTCGATAATTGAGTCAATCGGGAAGGTTCCGGGGGAATCAATAGCACTCGGGATGTTCTCCTAGTGCTTCCGATAAACTTTCATGTTTTCGAAAAGTTTGAATTATGTTTGGAAGCGTGCCAAAAGGACACTTTCGCGGAACATCTGTGATACGCTCCGTGGGTGTTTGAAAGTGGTTGTTTTTGTTTCGTGCGATCGAGGCCTTTGAGAAGCGATCTATTCGATCGGACCGCACCGATGGAAAGTACTCTGGAAATACTTTTTGGGATTCCCAAATTTACGCATTTCTCAAGTTGTTTGACGGTGCGTTTTGATCAGGGAATTGGAGAAAAAATCAACCTTGGCGGAGTGTTTGCGAGACGCTCTAGGGGTTGCTAAAAGTTATGGTTTTCACACCGTACGATAGAGGGCTTCGGGAGGTGATCTACTTGATCGAGCCGTATCGATGGATGGATTTATGGACGAGCTTTTAAGAATTCCCTGATTTACGCGTTTTTCAAGTCAGTTGACGATGCGATATAATCAGGGAATCGAGAGAAAAGACAATTTAGGCGGAGCGTCTGCGAGACGCTCCAGGGAACTTTTGTCGCATCGTGTGAGCTTAGTGTCGTAGGGTGTTCCTTGGGTTAAGCGAAGGCGTGTGGTGAAATCCTTTGCTTGAAACCCTAAGGCCAGTGCTGTTTCGGGGCATTTTGGGCTTCCAGAGGCAAAACGGTCATTTTGACCGGAGTTGGTTGGAAATGGTCAGGAATGGTCTGGTATATTGTGTTAGGCGTGTATGGCTGTTTAGGGATGGTTTTGAGAGGGTTTGTCACCGTTCAGTGGGGTTCGTGTCGTGCTGAGTCGTTGAGGGGCAAAATGGTTGTTTTGACCAGAGTGAGCCGGAATAGGACCGGATTTGGACCAAATGGCGTGCGGGGGACGCCTGATGGTTTCACAACATTATGGAAGGATGGAATTATCATTTTGAGGGATTTTGAACTTTCCCAAAACGTGTTTGGAGGCCCAAGGGGCAGGTTTGGTCATTTTTCACCGAGTCAGGCTAGCAGGCGCCGGCGTTGACCTAGGTGTTGGTTCTCGAGACCGCTCGGTCTTGAAAAACTACCTCTGCGGTGTTGGTCTCCAAGAACGCCCGTTCTTAGAGAGCTACCTGTAGGGGTGGTGTTGGTTCTTGAGAACGCTTGGTCTCAGAAAGCTACCTAGAAGTGTGGTGTTGGTCTCCGAGAATGCCTAGTCCCGGAGAACTACCGAATGACAGACATTCTACATTGGCATGCTAGCAAGCGCCAAAAGTGAACCGTCTGGAATTTGATGAGGTGTTAGTCCCCGAGATTGCCCGATCTCGGGAAGCTACCTGGATGGCGTTGGTTTCTGGGACTGCCCGGTCTGGAAAACTGCCTAGAATAATGGTGCTTAAGGCTCCAGCGGATCCTTGTGGACCCGAGAAGCGACCAGTTAGTTGGATTGGACATTGAAAAGCTTATCTTGAGCTTGCATGTGTTGTGATGTTGGAAACCGAATCCGGTCGGGCTAGAGATTGCCAAGCTGGCAAAAATAGGGTGCTTACAACTTATCCTTTATTTGTCTTAGTTTACCTTGGAATAGGATTTATATTCTAGACTTATTAGTCCTTATATCTTTTGGATTAGAATCCTTGGGCTAGCCCCTTTGGGTCCTAACCTTTGATCGGCATGGGCCCGGCCAGCCAGGTAGGCAACCTTGGGCCGACCTCCTTAGGCTGGTCTTCTCTTTATCTTGGGCTTGGCTCTTATTGGGCCCACAATTGCCCTCCAGCCCTTGTGCCCTATTTGGATTGATAAGGGGAACAAGAGCTGAAATTTGTATTTATGACTTGTCCCTTGATCTCTCGTCACTTTGAGAATTCATGCACCACGTGAAGGCTTCATATTGGCTCTGTGACTGAAAGGTTGCATCACATCGACTGTCGAGGTGATCGTTTGGTCTGTGCAAAGTGATGGCTACCATTTCTTGACTTCCGAAGCGGTGACAGGGTCTTCTATAAACAAAGGACTCCTTACCCTGTCCCTACCATTCTTTCTTGGCTTGAGATTTCTGGTGAAAGAGAGAGCGGTCTTGCCCTAACGCTGTAAGTTCCTCTAACCTTACTTTATCTTTTTTCTACCCTCTTCCTTCGTGGTTGTCCCCTATGCAAGCACCCCATTTTTGCCCCTCGACAATCTCCGACTTGACCGAACTCCCTTTCAAAATTCTGTAAGCACATTAAAGCCCAAATCAACTTTCAAACCCCTATCCAATCAGTCAACTGCTTCTTGGGCCTGCTGGGCCCAATAGAGGCCTAATAACTAAACCTGCCCCTTGGGCCTCCAGGCACGTCTTAAGAAAGTTCAAAACCCCTCAAAATGATAAGTCCACCCTTTTAAAATGTTACTAAACCATTAGGTGTACTCCACACGCCATCCGGTCCAAATCTGGTCCCATTCCGGCTAACTTCGGTCAAAATGACCATTTTGGCCCTAAACACCTCAGCACTGCACAAACCCCACCAACGGTAAAAAACTCTCCTGAAAACATACCTGAATGACTCGGTACACTTAACATGACATTTTGATCCATTCCTGACCATTCTTAGCCTAAACCAGCCAAAATGACCATTTCGCCCCTGACAATCTAAACGCGCCCCGAAACAACACCGGTCCTAGGGTTTCGAACAAAGGGCCTCGCCATACACCCTTATTTAACCCTAGAAGGACCCTACGATGCTAAACACTCACAACTCGATAAAAGTTACCTGGAGCATCTCGCAGACGCTCTGCCTAAATTGTCTCTTCTCCCCGATTTCCTAGCTATAACACATCGTCAAACGACTTGAGAAAAGTGTAAATCAAGAAATTCCTGAAAGTTCATCCATAGATCTTTCCATCGGTACGGCTCGATCGAATAGATTGCCTCCCGAAGCCCTTCATCGTATGGCTCAAACACTGCTACTTTCGACAACCCCTGGAGCGTCTTGCAGACGCTCCGCCAAGGTTGACTTTTTCTCTAATTTCCTAATTAAAACGCACCGTCAAATGACTTGAGAAATGCGTAAATCTGGGAATTTCTGAAAGTATTTCAAGAGTACCTTCCATCGGTACGGTCTGATAAAAAAGACCGCTTCCCAAAAGTCTCGATCACACGACACAAAAACAGCTACTTTCGAACACCCTTGGAGCGTATCACATACGCTATGCAAAGATGTCCTCTTAGGCACGCTCCCTGAGACGATATCCCGCGCTTCCAAACACAATTCAAACTTTTTGAAAACATGAAAGTTCATAAGAAACTCTAGGAGAACACCGTGGGAGCAACCGATTCCCCTGAAACCTTTCCGATTAGCTCAATTATCGAAATAGTTTGGACGAACCTTCCCGGTGATGGAGCGTATGCTACATGCGCTCAAATTTTGATCAGATCGACCAAATTTTGATGAACGGTCGAGATTTAACTAGTACAGTTGGTGCCACGTGGCATTCTCCCAATAGAATAGTACTCGCGCATGTAGGGCATGCGCCTGTGTAAAATTTCCACAGGTGCATGTACTACATGCGCCAGTGTCAAAAATTTTTGCCTATAAATACCAGACCCCCCCTTGCATATTCAGGCACTGAAAATTGATGCGAAGCTCTGCTAAAATCACTCCAGAACTGCGAACCTCTATACACACCTCACCCCTCCAACACTTTGGCTAGATTCCACCATCCTCAAGCCTATACACTTCACTTATAAAGCCTTATACACCATCAAACACTCACTTCCAGCTCTTCAACCCTTCTTGAAGCCCCTCAAGCTCCAATCAAGACATTCAATGAAGACTACAAGTGTGTTGAAGACAAAAGGTGGTATCTCTTTTACATTTGTGTCTTCCCCCACCTTTCTCTTCTTTCTCCTAGCCTACTTAGGTTATTCTTTATTTTAATCCCCATCTACAACCCCCCATTCTTGCATGCTTGAGCCAAGAGGGCTCTTAGGTCATGCCTAGAGGAAAGCGAGTGAGAGCCACCGTGTAGGGAGACCTCTCACTAGCCTACTTTAAAATGATATGGCCTAAGAGCTCCTTGTTTGTGTGATGAAGCCTAAACAGCATTGTATGTGATCATAACCCCTTGCATATTACTATTTTGATCATGCATTGTGTGCTTGGTTTCATTTTTATGTTTATCACCATGTTCTATAATGCTTGCATTATTCTTGACTCCATGTCATTTCCAAGCTCTATGTTTCCTTCAAAAATTGTTCAAAGAGTTGGCTCCTCGAAGTTTAGGATGACACTTTAGAAATCATGCCTTAGAAGATCCCCTACTAACCCCCTAACTCTCACTTTGGCATCATGACATTTTAACTTGCATAAGGGTTGCTTTCTATTTCTCTAATTTCTAAGATTTTCATTCTTTTAAGTGTAGTGGTTGGAATGGCCCCATGGAACCCTCTCTTGAGTGGTCTCCCTTTTGTTTGGCCATAGGAACCCTCTCTTGACGGAATGGTTCCCTTGGAAAATAGTTTTCAAAATCCTTTTCCAATGATAATTTTCGAAAATTCACTCTTTCCATCTTTGCCTTAAAAATAGTGCTGCGAAAAGTTGTTATTATGGTGATTTTTGAAATCCCCACTCTTGTCAAGATAATGGTTATAATGGCCATTAGGGAGACTTCCTTGAAATGGTCTCCAAGCACCATCCATACAAACCATACTCTTGGTTAGAACTAAATTTTCATGGAAATGATCCTCAAAAGGATTGTCAACCAAAGTCCTTTGCATGACATAAGTTGTTTTCCAAAAACCTTTCTAAAAGTGCAAGAAACCACATTTCAAAACCATCTTCCCACCTAACCCTAGGTTAACTTGACCCTAGTTACCTAACCCTAGGTTAACTTGACCCTAGTTACCTAACCCTAGGCTAACTTGACCCTAGTTGACCAACCCTAGGTTAACTTGACCTTAGTTCACTCACCCTAGGCTAACTTGACCCTAGTTGACCAACCCTAGGTTAACTTGACCTTAGTTACCTAACCCTAGGTTAACTTGACCCTAGTTGCCCAACCCTAGTTTAACTTGACCCTAGTTACCTAACCTTAGGTTAACTTGACCCTAGTTCACTCACCCTAGGCTAACTTAACCCTAGTTGTCCAACCCTAGGTTAACTTGACCATAGTTCACTTACCTTAGGTTAACATAACCCTAAGTCATCCTAACCTTAGGTTAACCCTACCCTAGTTAGTTGACACTAGGTTAACCCAACCTTAGTTAGTTAACCTTAGGTCACCCCTAACCCTAGGCCAACCCAACCTAGGTTAGTATACTTCAAGGTTCCAACTCTTGAACCCTTTTCTAAATGATCACTCAATTTTAGACCATCCTCATAACCCATTTTTTCAAAACCTCCTACTCTCTTGATTTTAAAAAAACCAACTCCATAAACTCTTCAAATGTTCCTACACTCCATCTTCAAGGCATTTCCAAAAATGTTTTCAAAATGTCACAAACCTAAGGCATCCCTAGCCCTCTCATTGTTGGGGATTCCAAGGAAAAGTGATAAATCAAGAACAACTTTTAAGGTTGTCCATATTAGGATTCCAAACCCTTAGCCATTTTCAAAAACCACTTTCAAAAACTAATTCATCAAAACTTCCTAAAGTCATGCCTCCAAGGTTTTCAAAACAAGACTTCAAAAACACTTTCAAGTTCTGTTGAGTCATGCTAAAGTTTTTTTTTTTTCAAAACCGCCTTAAGTTGATCCAAAAAATATTTTCAAAACACTCTACCATCCAATTTCGAGCCAGAGTTTCCGAGAACCTCAAAGTGTCTTAAATTTTTCCAAGGACCTCAAAGTGTCTTAAACTTTTCCAAAGACCTCAAAGTGTCTTAAAATCTTCCAAAGACCCCAAAGTGTTTTTAGACTTTCCAACGGCCCTAATGCGCCTGTTTTCCATCGGGCTCTTGCCCGAACTACGAATGACCTGATTCTCGCCAAATAAGATAGATAGGCAACCTAAAATGGTGCGGTCATAACTTTAATTTCAACTCCAATCCCATTTTCAAAAATTTCAATCAACTCCAAGTTTCCATTTCAAACTCCTCCAAAGACTTCCGTGTTTCAAATTTCTTCCAAAACATGCATCATGCATCATTCATCCAAAAAGTGATGACTAAACCTCATTTTCAAAGTTCTAAAGTGGATATTAAGTGGACAACGGTAACCGATTATTCTAGTAAGTGAACAAAAGAGTGATTAGACATGTAGGTACCGAAAGGGCAGGGTAGAGTGATGATCTTAGGATATCTTTGTTGAGTCAAGGTTAATCCTTGTTGACTCAAGGTCAATTCCCATGTTGATTTTGATGATAACTAAACCTTGTGTTATGTTTCTAATGAATCTACTTAGCGTGCAGATTAACAAGTTCATAGTTTAGACTTAAAATTGAATCTTAAGTCTAATACATATCAAGGAGAATGCATAACAAATTCAAGATGCAAACAATGAATTCAAAGGGCTATGCAATGAACCAAACTGAGAAATGATGCCTATCTCTAGTTCAAACATGTGTTCTACATTCAAAGAGATAGAAGAATACACAAAGATCAGTTGAAGAAGTGCAATGCTCAGTTGAAGAGGAATTAGTTGTTGAAGAGTTTGGAAAATGCTCAAGAGATGATTTCATCTGATATGCTAAAGACCAATTCAAGACATGTGATTGAAGTTGCCAAGAAGAAGGCTCACAATGAATATCTAATCTCTATATGGAATTCAAGTGAAGAATTTTTCTACAGTATAAAGAGTCAATGAAGACTAGATGTATGAAGAGATTTCATCAAGTCTGCAATGGTCTCTGTGAAGTGTTTATTGAACAATGAAGAATTGCTAGCAAAGAGAGGAAATCAGAAATGAAGCATTGTGAAGCTCTACAGGAAGATTGGCATTCAAGAAGATGCTCTACAATGATTGAAGAAGCTTCGTAAATGAAGAAGTAAAATTCAGCTTTAATCAAATAAAGCTTTGAGATTCAAGAAGAAGATCAACATCCAATGATTGATTCAATCCAAATTTAAATAGAAGTTAACTCTGATGAGTTAAGAAGATTTGATTGATCATCATACCCCAAAGACATACTCCTTGAAGATCTTATACCAGTGCTTTGATAAGCTTGATCAATAGAAATCTGAAGGCTGAATTCTGGGAAATGAGGGGACTCATGAAAATAAGGAGTCGCCTCCTGATCACAGATGCTAAAAGGTCTGAAGACATGTTGAACAAATAGGGGATTCATGGAATTGAGGTGTCGCCTCTTGCACACAGAAGCAAATTGTCTGAAGACCAAGTAGGCAATGAGCGGACACATTGTTATGAAGTGTCGCCTCACAGTGCCAGACGCAAAGGCTTGAAGATAATATGATCAATGAGCGGACACATGAAGATGAAGTGTCGCCTCCTGGTAGCAGAAGCAAAAGGCTGAAAGTTTAAATGATCAATGAGTGGACACCTGAAGCAGAAGTGTCGCCTCATGACAGCAGAAGCCTAGTATGAAGAAGACAGATGAACAAGGAGTCGCCTCATCAACTTGAAGAGGGGACTCATGAACTCAGTGAACTATATCTGGTAAATGCAGAAACAAGAAGTGTCGACACCACAAAAATGGAGCCAACTCCCTCTGCTGCAACGGCTACTTTTCTTAACGTTATAACAGACTGGACGTGCATTTATAATACCCAACCACCTCCAATGGATGAAATCAATGCAAGGGTATATATATTAGCCTCCAACTGCATTTATATACAAGAATCAAGGGGAAGAAACAACAAGAGACAAGAATCACTGATATACACTGAATATTCTTCCAACTTTCATCTGTGAGCTTTGATTGTAAATCTACTCTAGTTAGAGAGTTTGTTTATGAGTTGTATACTCTTATACACTTGTAACTGAGAGTTTGAGAGTTCTCTTGTGTGAAGCAAAACTCTTGTAAAATTTTAAGTGGAGCTTGGACAAAACCACTTGGGATTTGAAGAGCTCGGTGAGGAGTTCTTGTAGAGTGAGCTGAGCACTTTGTCAATCAACAACCCATCTTGTAATAGTTGATTACATAGTGGAAGAAGACTTCAAGGAGGTCTTAGGGTGAGGACGTAGACCACGGTTTGTGGTTGAACCTCAGTAAATCTGTGTCTCTCCTTCATTGCTCTGTTTTCTTTGTTTTCATTGATAACTTTGCTTTGCACATAGATTAGCCTTGACTATATTGTTTAGATTAATTTTAATTAATCCTAACTTGTATTAATTTCTGAAAAACCCAATTCACCCCCCATCTTGGGTTGCCTATTGGACCAACGATCTTCCCTACACATAACCAACCCCCGAACCATAGATTTCTGTTTTCAAATGACCAAAATGGAGTTATTTTCCAAAAGGGCTTAAATCTTTCCAAAGGTTGCCAAACAACCTATTTTCTTAAAAACCCTCTCTTGAGGGAGTTTTCAAAACCTGTTTAAAAAACCCTAAGTTTAATCTTTGGATTAACACTTAGTTTTAAGTCCTTAACTCACCTTAATCAAGTTAGGTAGCGACTCCTATTTTTTATAAAGTCCTTAGTCAAACCAATTTTCAAATCTAGTCGCACTTGTCCTTCTAGGAGGACGAGTTCTAGTGATAGAATTTCGTGCTTTTGGTCTCCAAGTCGAAAGGACCTTGGACACCCAAAAACCGGGGCGCGACAGTTGGCGACTCCACTGGGGACTTTTAAAGGGTTAGGCCATTGATATATCCCTTCAACCTTCACTCACCCAGAATCTCCAGTTACTTTGTCCAGTTTTATCCACTTTTCAAATCTTTCCAAGTTTCCAAAACAAACTTTATTTTCGAAAACGATTTTTAGATAAGTATCATCACTTGCATCCATTGTTTACACTCATACTCTTGTGTTAACCATCCATTTTGCCTTGCATTGAGTTTTTCGAAAAGTTACTAACTCTTTGCATTTTTCTTTTGTAGGTGAACCTTTGTTCACATTTTATTTTATGTTTTATTTATTGTCATGTATGTGATAAATGCACAGGATGTGATGTGTGTTATTGGGTCCTTTCCTTCATTTTCAAAAATTCCACACACACTTGGTGCGCTTACTTGCATTTGCATCTTGCATATATGACCTGGTTACTACCCTTCTAGATAGAAGGGGGAACAGTATATTGACTGTGGGCGGATGCTATGTCAGTTTCTTAGCCTACGGTCTCTTGATAGTTTCCCCGCTCGAACCACCAACCAAAGATGGAGTTCACCCTTCCGGGGGTGGACGCCGGAGGTTTGAAGGTATGGGGACCAAGCCTTTTTAGGAAGCATTAGTAAACCCCCAACCTCATGCTCATATAGCACCTTATGCATAGCCGAACCTCTGTCGAATTTAGGACACACGTGTCGATTTCAAAACCAAGGAGGAAAGGGCGAACACTTTATCTTTCCTTATATACTCTGTTCAATCCATATTGTTATGCTATTTAATTCTTGTTGCTTCCATGTACATGCATCATAACTGTTCATGCATCGAAATTCATTTCAAGACAAGAGTTCCCAAAGTAACTCAAGTCATTACATCTTCATGCAATCGATCAACCCCTAGAGAAAGGCCCGATGACCTTCTCGCTCAAATCAAGCCAACCCAAAACTCCTAAGGGTACCAAGAGACCCTAAGGATACATGGCATGCATAAAGTCATCTCATAAATAGGGGCCCTAATCCCTCTTAGCTCACGTAGATAGAGTTGCCAAGAAGACAAAGGCCAATCCAAAATCAAGATCTCTCACCAACCTCCATCAAAGAAGGCTAATCCAAAGACTCAAGAGTAGTTTAGGATTTTAAATAAAAAAATAGAATAGGTGAAAGTCTCAAGGAAAATGTTCCCATTCCCCTTCAAATGTACTTTCAATTCCATATATGGAAAGAAGAAAAAAAGAATCAAATATAATAGAACTAGCCTTCCTACTTTCATCAAATGAATGTATGAATCTGTAAATGAATGAATAAACATGCTCGCATAGGTATGGTACTGCATACATGGGCAATCCCTTATCTCCAAAAGTAAGCCAACACATCATTTTTGGTCTCCCTCGAATAGTAGGGGCACCCCTAAGACATGCATTGCATAAAAACTTTCAAATCAAGACACTAACTTTTCTATTTTTTCTTGTTTTTCACTCTCTCTTCCTCCCTCATTTCACAGAAAGAAAAGAAGGGGTAAAGCCCACGCTTGCAAAGAACTCCCTTGTATAGGTCGTCATCCCAGAAAGAAACAATTACTCATTTCAGAACGCATAGCATCCATGGAGTCATTCAATATGCCACCAAGCTCGGCCCTTAAGCAAGGCCAGGCTTAGCTACTGGAAAAAATAAGAGGACTTGGGAATAGGATGACCAAAATAGAAACAATGGTCTCTTTACTCCTATCCCATGCAGGTATAACGCTCGATGAGCAGGCGGAAGCTCTCCAGGTCTAAACGCATAAAGAACATATTGTCCTTAAAAAAAGGACCAAGGGAAAAAATTGAGATTACACCCCATTGGCTTGTTCTCTAACCACCGCCTATCGACGACTTGCCAAGCCAATCATCTTGTCCCAGTACCTCCCATGCCTATCTTCAACCGGACCCCTGAACCATATAATCCCAATCTATCATATGAATACCATTCCAACTCACCCGGTCATGAAACAGAAAATTGTCCTACTGTGAAACGCAAAATCCAAAACCTATTCAATTTCCAAGCCATTGACCCAGCCATTATCATGCAAAAACCTGATCCTCTGCCTTCAAAAACATCTAGGACACCCTTTCGACCTAAAAGAGCTAGCTGGAGAAATCGAGTTTTTACTAAACTTGCGTGCACACAAACCACAGCTTATTATGGCCTCCTAGCAGCAGGACACCTGAAGCTTATACCCTATCGGCCTCTACCTAATCCCTTACCATCCAACTTCAACTCAGCAGCAACCTGTGAATATCATTCAGGTGGCCAAGGTCATGACACTGAGGAATGCTTCTCTTTGAGGCATAAAATTCAGGACTTAATTGACTCAAAAGTTATTGGCACACAAGAAGCCAACCCAACTCCTGTCGCTTCCTGCCCATTACCGGACCACACCATCAATTTTATCACGGGAGATGAGGTTGATCCAGACAATCCTAACAAAGGAAAGGATAACATTGAGAAGTTGCCGGTCCTGGGGGCTAGCCGGGGCACCGCATCCGAAGCAAAAAAGGGAAAGCAAAAAGTGATTCCCCACTACACCATCACCACTGGCACCCTGAAAGCTGCAGACGGCAACTCAATCAGCCTTGCGCAACCCAATGAGGCACCTGGCAAGTGGAGCGTATAATCCCAAAGCCTGTCTGAAGGGCGTATCAATTCCAAAAGAAAAAGGGATGTTCTCCATATTCATCCACTTTCTTCCTATCTCTTACTTTTCTTGTCCTTATTCCTGTCTTATGCTTATGCTTTCAATTGAGGCCATGCCATGTAAAAAAAAAATGAATGATGAAATGAAAATGAGGGACTCTAGTTCATTCCCTTTGACTCATACTCTTGTGGATAATGATTACTTTTAGGGATTCTTCCTCAATCTGTAATGACTAGGCTTAAAGGATGGGATAGCATGGGCAACCCATTCAACGGAGATTAAAACCTTTGAGAGAAAGATAGAGAGTGAAAGAGAGGAAGAAGATAGACTCAACAAAGAAATGCAGAGCTTATTAAAAAGGCGACACTTGAATGATATCCTAGCTAAGCGATGGATAGCCGAGCTCCCAAAATGAAGAGAAGCCATCGTTCAATCCTTTCAAAAGAAATAAATACATCCCCTTGTTCAGCCCACTAGAGCCATATATAATTTCTTTTCAGATATCCCCAAACCAAGAACCATCCCCCACATTGGGGTAAGCACGAAGTAGTTGATTTGATAGAATATGCAGGGGGTTCGCTGGTCGAAACACGTCATTTCTCTGAATATTGTCCAAATTTTGTACAAAGGCTTTATGGACTAAGCAATTCAATTTGAAATGATTAGAGGCCCTCAATTCTACTACCAGACACACAAATATCCCCTTTGCTTAACCCACTAGTGCCTCATAGAAAACGAAAGATTTTTTGTCAACCCCGATCTGAAATCATCTCCCCACACTGGGGCAAACACGCAGCAGAAGATCTAACAGAGAATGTCATCAACTATCAAGCTGAAGTAACGTGAAAGCTCTATGGATCAAGCAATCTAGTTCAAAGTGAAGAGAGACCCTCATTTCATTTCCTATGCAGTCAGAAGCAATCCCTTGCCAAACTTGTTGAGCCATTTATCTTTTTCAAGAAAACCCCAACCTAGGGATCACCGCCCACAATGGGTTAAATTGAGTTATTTAGGAAAAGGTTAAAAGAAAAAAAAGGGGGGGGGGGCTGTAGAATTGTTCGTTTCATAAAGAGAAGGAGAAAAGATGAAAAAGAAAAGCAAAGAAAAAGAGTTGCCAAGGGGCAGGAGGCCAAAAAGAAAAAAAGAAAAAAGAAAAGGAGAGAGAATGTTTGTATTATCTTGAAAAACATATAGAAAGGCCAGAAGTCAGGGGGACAAATGTCAGACAACTCCGTTAGAAGGTCAAAGATCAAACTACAAGAAACGTGAACTCCTTGAAGAATATATAGTTATTCAAAGGTGATCTTAGGTAACAAAGAAGCCTAGTAGAAGCAATAGGTTTGAGCCTTTACCCTTTCTTGTAAAAACTCAAAACCATGACCTATATTATGACCCTGTTAAAGTCCTCTCCGATTGGAAAAAAAAATTGCTTGATCTAAATGAGCCAGACATGTTGCTGAAGTTAGAGGAGGATATCAGGGGACGGAACCCCGCTGGAAAACCAACCAAGGATGGTGCGGATCTAAACTCTACTAGAAACAATATCAAATTCGAGCATGCGTATCCTTTTCATTCATATACCCTTTAACCTAGCCTACGTTACGATCCAAATCAAAGTCCTCTCTGATCAAAGAGAATTGCTTAGTCCAAATAAGCCTGAACAACACCAAGACAAGTAGAATGAGACAGGAGAACTAGAAGGGAACACAAAGGCAATCTCATGTTCCAAAGTGTGCTCAGATGGTTTTGGTTTAAACAACCCACTAAAAGAAAATCATTGAGCCTAAAAATCTCTTCGTTTCTTACAACCCCTAAACCCAGCCTACATTACGGTCCTAAAAGAAGTCTTCTCGAATTGAAAGCCAAGTTATTTATCGCTCTGTAAAGGACAAGCAATTTGTCGCTCAAGCTATAGTGAAGTATAAAGATTTGGGGGAGAAAATCAAGTGAGAACAAATAATCCCCAAACAGTAACCTCATAGAAAGTAGGGATAAAATAGCAGCAACCCAAAAGGTTAAGATCCCCTGAGAATGGTGGATATACTATCACACCCCGGCAAGAATGGGACAAAATTAAAGGGGTAAGATCCTAGAAGGAAAGCAGAATCCCGAGAGTATGAGCCCTAGGACAATCCTGGGGCATTCTTTATAAATAACATGTATTCACGTAGTACTTGTTCATTCTTGACATGTATAACCTGTACATCCATGCAATTCCTGTGTAGTTCAATTCTATTAGTGCATTCATCAAAAAGTATGACATGCATCCAACTCCATTCCTGTATGTGCACTCAATCAAAAAGTACAACGTACATTCAATTCCATTATTATGCATGCATTCATCAAAAAGTATGATATGTATTCAATTCCATTCATGTATGTGCATTCATCAAAAAGTATGATATGCATTCAATTTCATTTACGTGCATTCATTAAAAAGTATGACATGCATTCAAAATCCAACTCCATGCATTCGTCAAAAAGTATGATGTGCATTCAATTTCATTTATGTGCATTCATCAAAAAGTATGACATGCATTCAAAATTCATCTTTATGCATTCATTAAAAAGTATGATATGCATTCATGTATGTGCATTCATAAAAAAGTATGACATGCATTCAAAATCCATCTCTATGCGTTCATCAAGAAGCATGACATGCATTCAATTCTATCCCTGCATGAGCATCCATAAAAAAAACATGACATAAGTTTAAGTCTATCCTTATGCATTCATCAAAAAGTATGACATGCATCAGTCTGTGCATTCATCCAAAAGTATGATGTGCATTCATTTTAACCTATGGTGGACTTATACAGTATATACCAAATAACATGTCTAACAAAATACACTGACAAATGTTCAAGTGATTACAAAAGAAAAGGTGTTCCGAAGCAGAAGCACAACATTCCAGAAGGTCTGTCATCTAGAATCCAAACACTTTGCAAAAGAAATGGCGTACACTCCAAAAAACCCGAATTGTCATCCATAGACAACAAGAAACAGAGAATAGGGTACTAAATCACCCTCGACCTCCCCAATCAACCATGAACTACCGAATCCAACCTTTTTCAAAATCACAGAGAATATGACAACGACCCACCCTCAACCACCCCAATTAATTTCAACCTGACTCAACCTCTTCAAATCGTAAAAACTGGGGCAACGGCCCACCCTACACCTCCCATTCAATTGCAAACCAGCTGATCCATTCAAGAAAAACTGACCTGTAGATGTCCGACCCTCTAAATACCTTAAACCTTTCAAAAGGAGGTCTCACCCCCTTCAACACCAAATTCAAGAATCCTAGGAAGCACCTCACCCAAAATTCTGTCTTGCCAGTCAGAGGCAAAAGTCAACAATAAACACATCAAAGGATCATTACTCTCTAAAAATCTCAATCCAAGAAGCAGCTAATGTCATCTTCTCCAACATTCAAGACAAAAGAACTACAAGCAGATCCCTTATATCAGCAAAGATTGGGTTTCAGAGCTTCTTCCAAAAAAGCAGATTGGGTTTCAGAGCTTCCCCCGAAAAAACAGATTGGGTTTCGAGCTTCCTCCAAAAAAGCAAATTAGGTTTCGAGCTTCCTCCGAAAAAGCAGATTGGGTGTGAGAGCTTCCCTCAAAAAAGCAAATTGGGTTTCAGAGCTTCTCCCGAAAAAGCAAATTGAGTTTCAGAGCTTCCCCTGAAAAAGCAGATTGGGTTTTCGCGCTTCCTCCAAAAAAACAGATTGGGTTTCCGAGCTTCCTCCAAAAAGCAAATTGGGTTTCAGAGCTTCTCCCGAAAAAGCAAATTAAGTTTCAGTGCTTCCTCCGAAAAAGCAGATTTGGGTTTCAGAGCTTCCC
Organism: Euryodendron excelsum; assembly: GCA_033060915.1. NCBI lineage: Eukaryota > Viridiplantae > Streptophyta > Magnoliopsida > Ericales > Pentaphylacaceae > Euryodendron > Euryodendron excelsum. Next base: position 9,767,812 of record CM065397.1, on the reverse strand, counting down.
TAGAAAAAGCAGATTGGATTTCAGAGCTTCCTCCAAAAAAGCAGATTTGGGTTTCAAAGCTTCCCTCAAAAAATTAGATTGGGTTTAAGAGCTTTCTCTGAAAAAGCAGATTTGGGTTTCAGAGCTTCCCTAGAAAAAGCAGATTGGATTTCAGAGCTTCCTCCAAAAAAGCAGATTTGGGTTTCAAAGCTTCCCTCAAAAAATTAGATTGGGTTTAAGAGCTTTCTCTGAAAAAGCAAATTTGGGTTTCAGAGCTTCCCCTGAAAAAGCAGATTGGGTTTCAGAGCTTCCTTCGAAAAAGCAAATTTTGGTTTCAGAGCTTCCCTTGAAAAAGCAGATTGGGTTTCAAAGCTTTCTCTAAAAAAGCAGATTTGGGTTTCAGTGCTTTCCCCGAAAAAGCCTATTGGGTTTTAGAGCTTCCTCCGAAAGACCAGATTTGGGTTTCAGAGCTTCCTCCAAAAAAGCAGATCAAGTTTCCGAGCTTCCTCTGAAAAAGTAGATTGGGTTTTCGAGCTTCCTCCGAAAAAGCAGATTAGGTTTCCGAGCTTTCTCCTTTAAAATCAGATATCAACCTTGAACCTCCCCAGAAGAGCAACATTCCACCAAACGGAGTGTCAGTTCAAGAAGAATCAGTTTTAAGATAACAACCTTGAACCTCCCCAAAGGAACAACACGCCGCTAGATGGAGCATCAGTTCAAGAAGAATCTATTTCAAGACATCCACCTTGAACCTCCCCGAAGGAGCACCATTTCGCCAGAAGGAACGTCAGTTCAAGAAGAAACAATGTCCACATGATAGCCTTAAAACTTCCCGGAGGAGAACCATTCCACCTGACAGAATGTCGGTTAGAGATAAGTTACTCTCCAAAGTTTTTCAACTCCGGTCCCTCCGATTGCCTCACGGTCAACATGGGATCCGTCCTTATTATTTTTCTGTCTTCGACAAGCAAAGACAGAAAAAGAGGGGCAGCTGTAAGCACCAAATTTTTGCTCGCTCGACAATCTCCGATCGGACCGAACTCCCTTTCAAAATTTCATAAGCACATTCAAGCCCAAATCAACTTTCAAACCCCTATCCAATCAGTCAACCGCTTCTCGGGCCCGCTGGGCCCAATAGAGGCCTAATAACCAAACTTGCCCCTTGGGCCTCCAAACACGTCTTAAGAAAGTTCAAAACCCCTCAAAACGATAAGTCCACCCTTCCAAAATGTTACTAAACCATTAAGCGTACTCCACACGCCATCCGGTCCAAATCTGGTCCCATTCCGGCTAACTCCGATCGAAATGACCATTTTACCCCTTAACACCTCAACACTGCACAAACCCACCAAATGGTGAAAGAATCTCCTAAAAACATCCATGAATGACTCAGTACACTTAACATGACATTCTGATCCATTCTTGACCATTCCTAGCCTAAACCAGCCAAAATGACCATTTTACCCCTAACAATCCAAACACGCCCCGAAACAACACTGGTCCTAGGGTTTCGAACAAAGGGCCTCGCCATTCACCATTGTTTAACCCGAGAAGGACATTACGACGCTAAACACTCACGACTCGATAAAAGTTCCCTAGAGCGTCTCGCAGACGCTCCACCTAAATTGTCCCTTCTCCCCGATTTCCTAGTTATAACGCATCGTCAAACGACTTGAGAAAAGCGTAAATCAAGGAATCCCCAAAAGTTCATCCATAGATCTTTCTATCGGTATGGCTCGATCGAATAGATTGGCTCCCGAAGCCCTTCAACGTATGGCTCAAACACTGCTACTTTCGACAACCCCTGGAACGTCTTGCAGACGCTCCTCTAAGCTTGAATTTTTCTCCAATTTCCTAATTAAACGCACCGTCAAACGACTTGAGAAATGCGTAAATCTAGAAATTCCCGAAAGTATTTCAAGAGTACTTTCCATCGGTACAGTCTGATAAAAAAGATCGTTTCCTGAAAGCCTCGATTACACAACATGAAAACAACTAGTTTTGAACACCTTGGAGTGTATCACAAATGCTCTGCAAAGATGTCCTCTTAGGCACGCTTCCCTGGATGATATCTCGTGCTTCCGAACACAATTCAAACTTTTCGAAAACATGAAAGTTTATGATAAACCCTAGGAGAACACCGTGGGAGCAACCGATTCCCTTGAAACCTTCCCAATTGGCTCAATTTTTTAGACAAAGTTTGGACGAACCTTCCCAGTGATGGAGCGTATGCTACAATGCGCTCAAATTTTGATCAGATCGACCAAATTTTGATTAACGATCGAGATTTAACCAGTACAGTGGGTGCTACGTGGCATTCTCCTAATGGAATAGTACCCGCGCATGTAGGACATGCGCCTGTGTAAAATTTACACAAGCGCATGTCCTACATGTGCCAGTGTCAAAAAATTTTGCCTATAAATACCAGACCCCCCCTTGCATATTCAGGCATTGAAAATTGATGCGAAGCTCTGCTAAAATCACTCCAGAACTATGAACCTCTATACACATTTCACCCCTCCAACACTTAGGCTAGATTCCACCATCCTCAAGCCTATACACTTCACTTATAAAGCCTTATACACCATTAAACACTCACTTCTAGCCCTTCAAGTCTTCTTGAAGCCCCTCAAGCTCCAATCAAGACATTCATTGAAAACTACAAGTGTGTTGAAGGCAAAAGGTGGTATCTCTTTTACATTTGTGTCTTCCCCCACCCTTCTCTTCTCCCTCCTAGCCTACTTAGGCTATTCTCTATTTTAATCCCCATCTACAACCCCCCATTCTTGCATGCTTGAGCCAAGAGGGCTCTTAGGTCATGCCTAGAGGAAAGCAAGTGAGAGCCACCGTGTACGGGGACCTCTCACTAGCCTACTTCAAAATGGTATGGCCTAGGAGCCCCTTGTTTGGGTGGTGAAGCCTAAAAAGCCTTATATGTGATCATGACCCCTTGCATATTACTATTTTGATCATGCATTGTGTGCTTGGTTTCATTTTTATGTTTATCACCATGTTCTATAATGCTTGCATTATTCTTGACTCTATGTCATTTCCTAGCTCTATGTTTCCTTCAAAAATTGTTCAAAGAGTTGGCTCCTTGAAGTTTAGGATGGGACTTTAGAAATCATGCCTTAGAAGATCCCCTACTAACCCCCTAACTCTCACTTTGGCATCATGACATTTTAACTTGCATAAGGGTTGCTTTCTAATTCTCTAATTTTCAAGATTTTCATTCTTTTAAGTGTAGTGGTTGGAATGGCCCCATGGAACCCTCTCTTGAGTGGTCTCCCTTTTGTTTGGCCATAGGAACCCTCTCTTGATGGAATGGTTCCCTTGAAAAATGGTTTTCAAAATCCTTTTCCAATGATGATTTTTGAAAATTCACTCTCTCCATCTTTGCCTTAAAAATAGTGCTTTGAAAAGTTGTTATTATGGTGATTTTTGAAATCCCCACTCTTGTCAAGATAATGGTTATAATGGCCATTAGGGAGCCTTCCTTGAAATGGTCTCCAAGCACCATCCATACAAACCATACTCTTGGCTAGAACTAAATTTTTATGGAAATGATCCTCAAAAGGGTTGTCAACCAAAGTCCTTTGCATGACATAAGTTATTTTCCAAAAACCTTTCTAAAAGTGCATGAAACCACATTTCAAAACAATCTTCCCACCTAACCCTAGGTCAACTTGACCCTAGTTACCTAACCTTAGGTTAACTTGACCCTAGTTACCTAACCCTAGGCTAACTTGACCCTAGTTGACCAACCCTAGGTTAACTTGACCTTAGTTCACTCACCCTAGGCTAACTTGACCCTATTTGACCAACCCTAGGTTAACTTGACCCTAGTTACCTAACCCTAGGTTAACTTGATCCTAGTTACCTAACCCTCAGTTAACTTGACCCTAGTTGACCAACCCTAGGTTAACTTGATCCTAGTTACCTAACCCTAGGTTAACTTGACCTTAGTTCACTCACCCTACGCTAACTTGACTTTAGTTGTCCAACCCTAGGTTCATTTGACCCTAGTTATTTAACCCTAGGTAAACTTGACCCTAGTTCACTCACCTTAGGTTAACCTAACCCTAAGTCATCCTAACCTTAGGTTAACCCTACCCTAGTTAGTTGACCTTAGGTTACCTTAACCTTAGGTTAACCCAACCTTAGTTAGTTAACCTTAAGTCACCTCTAACCCTAGGCCAACCTAACCTAGGTTAGTATACTTCAAGGTTCCAACGCTTGAACTCTTTTCTAACTGATCACTCAATTTTAGACCATCCTCATAACCCATTTTTCCAAAACCTCCTACTCTCTTGATTTCAAAAAAACCAACTCCATAAACTCTTCAAATGTTCCTACACTCCATCTTCAAGGCATTTTCAAAAATATTTTCAAAAGGTCACAAGCCTAAGGCATCCCTAGCCCTCTCATGGTTAGGGATTCCAAGGAAAAGTGATAAATCAAGAACAACTTCTAAGGTTGTCCATATTAGGATTCCAAACCCTTAGCCATTTCCAAAAACCACCTTCAAAAACTAATTCATCAAAACATCCTAAAGTCATGCCTCCAAGGTTTTCAAAACAAGACTTCAAAAACACTTTCAAGTTCTCTTGAGTCATGCCAAAGTTTTTTTTCCAAAACTCCCTTAAGTTGATCGAAAAAACATTTTCAAAACACTCTACCATCCAATTTCGAGCCAAAGTTTCCAAGGACCTCAAAGTGTCTTAAATTTTTCCAAGGACCTCAAAGTGTCTTAAAATATTCCAAAGATTCCAAAGTGTCTTTAAACTTTCCAAAGGCCCTAATGAGCCTGTTTTCCATTGGGCTCTTGCTCGAACTTCGAATGACCTGATTCTCGCCAAATGAGAAACGTAGGCAACCTAAAATGGTGCGGTTATAACTTTAATTTCAACTCTAATCCCCTTTTCAAAAATTTCAATCAACTCTAAGTTTCCATTTCAAACTCCTCCAAAGACTTCTGTGTTTCAAATATCTTCCAAAACATGCATCATGCATCATTCATCCGAAAAGTGATGACTAAACCTCATTTTCAAAGTTCTAAAGTGGATATTAAGTGGACAATGGTAGCTGGTTATTCTAGTAAGTGAACAAAAGGGTGATTAGACATGTAGGTACCGAAAGGGCGGGGTAGGGTGATGATCTTAGGATATCTTCCCTACACGTAACCAACCCCCAAACCATTGGTTTCTGTTTTCAAATTACCAAAATGGAGTTATTTTCCAAAAGGGCTTAAATCTTTCCAAAGGTTGCCAAACAACATATTTTCTTAAAAACCCTCTCTTGAGGGAGTTTTCAAAACCCGTTTCAAAAACCCTAAGTTTAATATTTGGATTAACACTTAGTTTTAGGTGCCCTAACTCACCTTAATCAAGTTAGGTGGCGACTCCCATTTTTTGTAAAGCCCTTAGTCAAACCAATTTTCAAACCTAGTTACACTTATCCTTCTAGGAGGACGAGTTCTAGTGACAGAGTTCCGTGCTTTGGTCTCCGAGCCGAAAGGACCTTGGGCACCCAAAAACCGGGGTGCGACACCCTGATGGCGCCTCGCCTTAGGAAGTTTATGGATAGCCCGGCGGCTATCACTGCCTTTAAGGCTAGCTATGGGAATGCTAACCAAGTCGGCCTTGAGTTAGTTGCTTCCGACAACTATAAGATGGAGGAGATTGAGAAAGGGATGCCCTTTCCTGTGATCGCCATCATAGAGGGCGGCATTAGGTTTCCCTTACACTCTTTTTTTTAACAAAATTCCTCCATCACCATAATGTGTCTCCGTCCCAAGTACACCTAAATGTTTATAGGATTGTCATGAGAATGCTAAAGCTGAACCGAATCTTGGGTGTTAACGTAGGCCTCGTGGAGCTTGATTTTTGCTATACTCTGTGTAAAGTCGAGGGTGATAGCTGAAAAGTTTACCTTAGGGCAACTGACAAGAGTAGAGAAATAGTAAAATACTTACCATTTTTTAGTAAGGGCGTAGATGATGTCAGAGTCTGGGTTTCTGGCCCCTGAAAATTTGGCAATTTTCTTGCTGACCAGATACTGTTGGTACGATGCCATAGAACCCCTAGAGAATTAGGTTTGTGCCAACCTGTTACTTTTTGTGCGTATTAATTTATACACTTCTAATCTGCTTTGTTTTGGCATTTTTAGAATCGGGTAAGAAGGGTACGAAGAAGGCAACGTGGGGAGTCAACTTGAGTGACTTACACAAGGTTTTGAACTACCAGGGCCAAGGTCGGCTTCGTGATATTGCAAGGGCCCCCCACATTTTGCTTAACTACCCACTCCGGCTTTCATCCTTCACAACCTCCTCTGGGATTCCTCCAGATGTAATTGTTCAACTAGCAGAGGAGGGTGTAGTTGGTGACTTTGCTAAAATTCTTATCAAGATCACGATCGAAAGAGTACTTCTTAACAATCAGGTAATTCTTGCTGATGCCGATCTGCCTACTGACACATTACCTCCAGTTGAGAGTGTGGGAACTCGAGTTGTTGAAAACGTTGTCCTAGTGACATCGAGGGTCGCCTTTTCGAGCTGGGCATCATTCGAGTTGCCCCCAATTCCTACTGACTATCTTATCGATACTTTCGGTGGTGAGGGTAATTCAATCCACGATATTTTTTCTGACTGGTCAAGTTTATCTAACTTGGCATCAACATTAATTCCATATACACTGCTCGACCACAGAGTTGTAGGCACGATTGGGAGGAAACGGAAACTAGTCTATCATTTGTCTTTAGACTCTGATTGCTCTAAAAAGATGAACCTGAAGGAGTTGATGATCAAAAAGGCCGTGAAGCAACTTAAGAAGGCGGGAAGCTGGAGGCAGGTGCTGTGAAGTCTACACCCCCTCCTCCTGTTATTGATCGGCTCCCTGGAACCTGAAAAGCAAAAAATGGAGATGAGGTCGTCGAAGAAGAAGTCAACGGCAGAGGATTATACTACTGTGCCGGTGGCCAAGAGACCGAAGGTTGCGTCGACAGGTCTCAGTCTAGGTGCTAGTACTGTTACTGATGATGCCGACTTTATAGTCATTCATCTTGACATAGGTGGTCGTCGGATGCTAACGCATTAATTAATGTTCAACTTGGCTAAAGTGGCAATGGTTGTGGTCCAAAGTGCTCTTCAGAAAGTAGACTTTGATATGTTGGAGACAAGCAATGACCTGTCGGTCTTCCTAAGGGCCTTCCATAAGTCCTTTTTGGTAAACTTTTACACTTTCATTCCCTCCTGTTATGTCAGTTTTGTATCCATTCTTAAGGTTATTTTTATTTGTAGGGCTCACTTAATGCTCTAGAGGCCTTGTGCCGTTTCAGGGTTTTATCTAGTGAAGCCTCTGAGGTCTCCAAGAAGCATGCTAAACTTTGCTATGAGCACAAAATACTTATAGAAGAGCACTTCGAGCTCAAGGAGGAGTGGATAGAAACAAAAAATGCGAAACTTCATGCCAAAAAGAAGGCTGAAAAGGCAAAGATTTCTCTGAATCAAGTTAATGCCGATCTGGACAAGAAGAGCGCTAACTTCTCAAAGCTGGAAGTTGATAAAGCTGTGCTTTTAGTGGATTCGTACAAGGGAAAGACTAAGGTGGAAGGACTCAAAGCCGATCTTTCCAAGGCTAAAGCCCAGGCCAAGGAAAGCTATGAGCAAGGTGTAGTTGACAATGCCCAGGATTTTGCACAACAGATATTAGATCTTTCTCAGTTCATCTTTGTCCAAGGATGGCAAGGGGCTCTGAAGGAGTTGAATGTTGAGAGCTCCTCTCTTCTCTAGAAGGATATCCCAAATTACCTTGAGACTGTTGTGGAGGGTAATGCTGAGGATGCCACCAAAACTACTGAAGGCATAATTTTTCCTGGGGATGCAGCTGCTGCGTCGAAGACTGAGGATGCGTTAATTGTCATTTCACGGGTTGCACCTGCTGTCAATGAGTTGGTAGATCCTGCTAAAAAAAACCTTCTAAATGAATCCAAATTCTTGATTCTGGCCTTTATAGAATGCTTTTGGTTCTTTGACCAGGTTATTATAATTCGATTTTTCTTTCGTTTAGCCTTTATTGGTCAACCTGTCCAGCTTATGCAAGACTAAGATCTCATAATCGGTTTTTGTTAATGCCCTCATTGGCTGACCTACCCAACTTGGATAGGAGAACGTTTTTATACTTGGTTTTTGTTAAGGCCTTCATTGACCAAACTGCCTAACTTGTGCAAGACCAAGGTTTTACCCCTGGTTTTTGTTAAGACCTTCATTGGCCGACCTGCCCAACTTGGATAAGACCAAGGTTTTACCCTTGATTTTTTTTCCATGAATGAATAGACTTGGGCCTCAATATATTAAACTATGTATTGGCCTTGTCTTTGAGAGAAAATGGAAATAGTTTCAGAAGTACTACTTCCCTTAGATAAGAATTATTGAAGAACATAAGGTATACGTCCTCGAAATCTTTGATATGTTGATATGATTTTTCATAATTCAAACCTTGGAATGGATTTATCAGTTAGATCATTCCCGGCTTTAAAGTCATTGTTGTGTGATGCGCAGAAAAAATAATGTAAGAAGTAAGCGCTTGCCTAGCAGGATTTAGATAATCCCTAAGAGATCTATGAGGAGGATCGCCATGTACACTCCCACCTTCATGTACATTATTTGGATTTGGTGAGTTGCGAATCTCAAGAGGATTCAAAGGAGGCAGAATTGTCTTATTCACCATTGGAATAGGACTAAAGCCTCGGTTAACTAACTGAATGTTCGGAACAGGAGTCCTAGATGGGGAAAGAATATGGTGGATTAGAGGAAGATCGCTAAACGAGTTAACGCTCATCAATCGTCCATGCATATCCCTAATGCATCCATTTCGAAACATAAACACGAACCTTACAAGCCAGAATGTCGAGCTAAAAATCCAAGTGGGCCGCCGACAAAGCGGGGATAAAAAAAGAAATAGTATTGACGACTCTTAAAGCTGAGGAAATGGAAGGTCACTTACCTAGAGGGATGTGGGTAGAGTAACAACTGGACTAGAGTACTTTTAGAGTCAGCTAACGACGAGATACTAAAAAATTAAAGAAATAAAAAAAAATTACAACAATATACTAAAATACATGCACACACACACACAAAAAAAAAAAAAAAAAAAACAAAACAGACAAAAGTTAGTTAGTTAGTTAGTAAAACGTTAGTAAAGAGTTAGAGGGTTAGTAAATAGTTAGATGGTTACCACATTTAAGGCACCAACCTAAGTAGGCAGTGAATCAATCCGAGAACTAAACCACAAAGAAAAAATAAAAAATAAAAAAAATTAACTGAAAGTAAAGTGCAGAAAGTAGAATGTTAGAATGGTAACCAAAGTAGGTTATCTAGTAAGTAAAGGAAAATGTTAGATAGTTAGATGAAAAATAAAAACAGAAAATATGGTAACCAACTTGAATGGTTTCGTCCAATAGTAGGCGAGTATGCCAACCAAAAAGGTTAACCACAAAGATAAAAGAAAAATTGATTAGTTGGTATACACCGTCCAATTTCTTCGTCAAGGTAGGGAAGCAATTAATTGTCCAAACTCCACAGCAAATGTATTATTTTTTTTATTTTCATATATTTTAATGAAGCCGTTCTCTGGTAACGGTGCCAAAAACTGCTTATTTTTCCCAATCACGATGCCAAAAATTTAATGTCTATGCCCAGATTGTGGGAATATAAACACCAAGTGCAAGTGTGGCGAAGTAGCAGTTAAAATAACCCGGTAAAAACGGGGTCGATCCATAGGGAACGGAGTTCTAAATTATGTGAAATCTTACAGTTGCGGATGATATGTGCCAAAATTCACCCCAGGTAATGAATTAGATACCGACTAAGCCATGCTAGACACAAAAGCGTCACAGGTGGTTTAAGTTAGAACCTAAACCAACTAGTTTGAATTTCACCTCTTACTAATGAGAATTGGACAAAAGTTGTAGAAATAGTATTCAAAAGAGAAATATTTGTCTTTGAGAGATATTTGATAGTTGTTAAATTTGCAAAAAGAAACAAATTAAAAACAGCCTTGGATCCAATTAATCTGATCAGGTGCCTTTCTTGGGGTTGATCAATACAGGTTTGCCATCTGTCAATCATTTGGCTCCCTTGAGCCTCATAAATCAACAGATGAAAATATGCAAAGATAACCAAATACTAGAATATTACGTTAAAATCATGAACTCTCACCATCAACTCATAAACACTAAGTAATGTTTTGTCAGAGCATAAGTGTAACAAGTATAATTAAAGGCACATGTTTTCAAAAGTTCTAGGCTAGATATTTATTAAATTATTATCAAAGACCCTCACTATCGATTTGCATATATCGATTTGTAAAAAGTATTATAAACATAATTAAAAGTCTAAGTTTTCAAAACGATCTAGATTTTAATTACCAAGAATATAAAAACAATTCATTCTAGATTAAGATTAATAGCCTTAGGTCCCTACCAGAGGTTTGGACATAAAAATATACCAGACAGAGGACCCGCATAAAATATACAAGTCTTTGAAAAGTGATAAATAAACCATCATTTACTTTACTTTACACTACTCATATATTAATTACAATACTCCTAAACTTAAACTTGCTTAGAAAACACAAAATCATTACATGCATAAAATATACGTGTCCGTGACCTAGCATGCAATATATCGAACGTGTGCAAAAACTCTAAGTTTTCGAATAAATTTGGAATGGAAAGACAAATCTTAATTGATCATCCCAATACCGTTACGTGATCTTCACAATTGGTTTCAAGAATAAAATTAACTACTCATGATAATAAAAAGATATAATTTGAAAGAAAATGATTTCATAAAAAAGTTTATTACAGCAGAATAACAGGAAAGAAAAATACTAAAAGCTGACTAAAAAAACACTACAAACTAATTAAAAATCTATACTTGAAAATAAAACAACTAAATGTAGAGCTCTCTAGCTTTGAACTTCCTCTTCTCTGGACTCTCTCTAGCTCTCTCGTCAAGCTCCCTTCTTTCTTCCTATAGATCTCCTATTTATAATAGATGAAAAGAAATTTTTTATTTTTTTATTATTTTCTTATTATTATTATTTTTTGAAATTATTTTTTTAATTACACCACTAACTTATATATATTTATAATATTATACCACTAATTTATAAATATAGAAAATATTATGTTGGTCCAATAGGGGGGGTAAATTGGGTTTTTCAGAAATTAATACAAGTTAGGATTAATTAAAATTAATCTAAACAATATAGTCAAGGCTAATCTATGTGCAAAGCAAAGTTATCAATGAAAACAAAGAAAACAGAGCAATGAAGGAGAGACACAGATTTACCGAGGTTCAACCACAAACCGTGGTCTACGTCCTCACCCCAAGACCTCCTTGAAGCCTTCTTCCACTATGTAATCAACTATTACAAGATGGGTTGCTGATTGACAAAGTGCTCAGCTCACTCTACAAGAACTCCTCACCAAGCTCTTCAAATCCCAAGTGGTTTTGTCCAAGCTCCACTTAAACTTTTACAAGAGTTTTGCTTCACACAAGAGAACTCTCAAACTCTCAGTTACAAGTGCATAAGAGTATACAACTCACAAACAAACTCTCTAACTAGAGTAGATTTACAATCAAAGCTCACAGATGAAAGTTGGAAGAATATTCAGTGTATATCAGTGATTCTTGTCTCTTGTTGTTTCTTCCCCTTAATTCTTGTATATAAATGCAGTTGGAGGCTAATATATATACCTTTGCATTGATTTCATCCGTTGGAGGTGGTTAGGTATCATAAATGCACGTCCAGTCTGTTATAACGTTAAGAAAAGTAGCCGTTACAGCAAAGGGAGTCGGCTCCATTTTTGTGGTGTCGACACTTCTTGCTTCTGCATTTACCAGATATAGTTCACTGAGTTCATGAGTCCCCTCTTCAGGTTGATGAGGAGACTCCTTGTTCATTTGTCTTCTTCATACTAGGCTTCTGCTGTCATAAGGCGACACTTCTGCTTCAGGTGTCCACTCATTAATCATTTAAACTTCCAGCCTTTTGCTTCTGCTACCAGGAGGCGACACTTCATCTTCATGTGTCCACTCATTGATCATATTATCTTCAAGCCTTTACGTCTAGCACTGTGAGGCGACACTTCATAACAATGTGTCCGCTCATTGCCTACTTGGTCTTCAGACAATTTGCTTCTATGTGCAAGAGGCGACACCTCAATTCCATGAGTCCCCTCTTTGTTCAACATGTCTTCAGGCCTTTTAGCGTCTGTGATCAGGAGGCGACTCCTTATTTTTATGAGTCCCCTCATTTCCCAGAATTCAGCCTTCAGATTTCTATTGATCAAGCTTATCAAAGCACTGGTATAAGATCTTCAAGGAGCATGTCTTTGGGGTATGATGATCAATCAAATCTTCTTAACTCATTAGAGTTAACTTCTATTTAAATTTGGATTGAATCAATCATTGGATGTTGATCTTCTTCTTGAATCTCAAAGCTTTACTTGATTAAAGCTGAACTTTACTTCTTCATTTACGAAGCTTCTTCAATCATTGTAGAGCATCTTCTTGAATGCCAATCTTCCTGTAGAGCTTCACAATGCTTCATTTCTGATTTCCTCTCTTTGCTAGCAATTCTTCATTGTTCAATAAACACTTCACAGAGACCATTGCAGACTTGATGAAATCTCTTCATACATCTAGTCTTCATTGACTCTTTATACTGTAGAAGAATTCTTCACTTGAATTTCATGTAAAGATTAGATATTCATTGTGAGACTTTTTCTTGACAACTTCAATCACATGTCTTGAATTGGTCTTTAGTATATCAAATGAAATCATCTCTTGAGCATTTTCCAAACTCTTCAACAACCAATTCCTCTTCAACTGAGCATTGCACTTCTTCAACTGATCTTTGTATATTCTTCTATCTCTTTGAATGTAGAACACATGTTTGAACTAGAGATAGGCATCATTTCTCAGTTTGGTTCATTGCATAGCCCTTTGAATTCATTACTTGCATCTTGAATTTGTTATGCATTTTCCTTGATATGTATTAGACTTAAGATTCAATTTTAAGTCTGAACTATGAACTTGTTAATCTGCACACTAAGTAGATTCATTAGAAACATAACACAAGGTTTAGTTATCATCAAAATCAACATGGGAATTAACCTTGAGTCAACAAGGATTAACCTTGACTCAACATATTATACCACTAATTTATAAATATTATAAAATTACACCACTAATTTATATATAAATATAATATATATCCACTAATTTATATATAAATATAATATAACATAATACATCAAAATTAAAACTGAATAAATGTCTTTGTGCTTGCTGGCTTTATTTTGCTTGATTTTAGCTTCAAATCTGTACAAAGCACAAAAAACATAAAAATACCAACGTTATATTAAAAATAATAAATAATATATAAATAAGTACTAACAATAACTTACAATTAGAGACTCTGATTGTACCTTTTAGAGTACAAAATCTACCCTTTGACAGGAATATCAAAATAAATAGAGAAAAAAACAATACAAGGATTTACGTGAAAAACTCCCAAAGTAAGAGAAAAACCACCAGCCCCAGAAAAAAATACACTGTGTAAAAACTTGTTACAATCACACAATTTTTCTTCCTCACCCGAAAGATACCCACTAAGCTTCCTCACTAGCTAAACTTTAACTTTCACCTTTTTAAGAGAAATTTTACTAAAGTCAAAAGTTATTAGCTATGCTATTGACTGGTACACTTAACCAAAAAGGTATAACTCTCTTTATATAGGCCTTGAGCCTTGCCTCCCTTTTCCTTCATAACTGATGTGGGATTGCAAAGGAGCAAAAAACCCAACAAATTTCACCTTTGCGACTTTGACTGGTCTAACAACCACACTCTACCTTAATGAAAATTTTCATAACTTCTGCTATCATGCTCCACTATAAAAGCATATGTACTCAGAATAACCTAATTCCAAGCATTTCACTTCAACACATGTCGAAAAATAACTTTGCTGAAAAATTTTGGTGCAACTCCCACGTTTGGCTTTCCTAGAAGTTCATCAGCTATCGACATGAATTTTTAACACACGCCCTGCATCAACGCCAAACCAATATCCTTGTGAAAACTTATGGACCTGCTAATAGTAACACATCCTCTATCATGCGACATCATCGTCTATACAGAGAAACATAGTGTTAGCGTCATTATCAACATCTTCATTCACTGACTTGGAGCATTTTGCAGAACCTGCTCCAGCTTTTGAAAAAAATTTCTTAAAGTGTCCGGATTGTCTACACACCTAGCAGACTACTTTCTTCTTCATGGAGTTCTTCTTCCAATCACTAGCTGTCACTACTAGGCTCTCAAGTGAACGATCACATCCACCACCTAGTTTTCTATCTTCAGAAAACAATTTACTGATAACCTCTGAAAAAATTATTTTCTCCTTCCTATGTATTAAAATAGGTTTCATATGCTCATAAAAAGGTAGAAGAAACCAGAGAAGCCTTTAAACTTGATCCTCATCTTGAATTTTAAATCCAATAGATTCGAGTTCAGAGACGATGCCATTAAGAACACTTAAATTATCTGAAATAGTTGTACCTTCATTCATCTGCAGTGTATGAAACTGCTCCTTCAGATACACCCAATTCACAATGCCCTTCGTCTGATACAACTCTTCAAACTTTTCCTAGAGTTCTTTTGTTATAGATATTCCATGCACATTTGCAAAAACATTCTTGCCCCGGCACAAACGTATTGCACTTGTTGCTCTCAAATCCAGATCCTCCCAATCTTCATCACTCATTCAAAATCTATTCGCGCTAGTATCACTGCTAATCTCAAGGATTAGTCTGCCCTTCAATGCCTTTTTTGTGTAATCCTGATTGAATCAAAACATCCTTGACTTGCACCTGTAACAAGCCAAAATTGATTCGCCCATCAAATTTCTTCACATCACATGTGATAGGATTTGAAGCCCTACTTCCTGACATTACCTTGATGAATTTTTACAGTATAAATAAATAATACTCACTAAATAAGTTCCTAAGAAAGATTGGAGGGGTCACACTGGTCCCGCTTAAAACCCAATCTCCTAGACAAAACCTCCTTAAACTGTACGTATCTACACTATCACACCAAAGCACCATCCCACAAAATGAACCTTTAATAATCTCAAGAAAATCTTTTCTGTTGTAGAAGATCAGTCAAAACTGCAACCACAAAGCATACTAAGAATTTAAGAAAAAATTACAACCAAAAAGGGCTCTGATACCACTTGTTAAAAATTTAGCCCTCCCAAATTCACTCCCCTTTTGAATCTATCCTTTGACAAAAATACCAAAATAAATAAAGAAAAATACAACATAAGGATTTAATAAAAAACTCTCAAAACAGGAGAAAAACCACCAACCCTTGAGAAAAATACACTATATAAAAAATTATTACAATCACACAATTTTTTCTCCTCATCCCAAAGATACCGACTAAGTTTCCCCACTAACTAAACTTTAACTTTCACCTCTTCAAAAAAATTTTACTAAAATCAGAAGTTACTAGCTAAGCTATTGACTGATACTCTTAACCAAGGATATATAACTCTGGTTATATAGGCCTTGAGTCTTGCCTCCTTTTTCCTTCCCAACCGATGTAGAATTGCAAAGGAGCAAAAAACCCAACAATAACCATGGGTGAATTGCGGAGACTTGCGTCACAGGCTATACCTCATGGTGCTGGCATTCGTTGTCCAGCGTTGAAGGTTAGGAGTTATTCAAATTTTCAGCGAATTTAGTTAACCCTTGAGAGGAAATTGTGCAGATCAACTTTTGCCCTTAAAATCTGTGGAGTATTCAATGTGACTTGTCAACTTTTATTGGGGTATTTGCAGGTTGATCTAGGGCTTTGGTCATCAGAATTAGGTAAGAAGAGGTCTCAATACAAGCATTTTAAAGTATAACTTTTGATGAATCCTGTAAGTGGCACTGGTTATTTTGATGCCTCTATCCATGGTACCCACAGGTCATTTGATCTTTCAATTTGCTCATGGACATCAGTTTTTTTCCTGATTGGGTGATGTATACAATGTTCATATTAGAATCCTTCTCAGTTGAGGAAGTTGTAGTGTGAAAAACATGGCCTATTCTTACAGAGTGCCTAATGCTGATTTACATTAGAGGTCATGTTAACAACTGTTTGTTGATTGCCTGAATGTTCTGCGAAATGGGTAATATTGGTGTTGTTTTCAGCCTGCCAGGCCTTCTGATTTTTTTTCCCATGCACTCAATATTTCCCGTTGGATAGTCGGTATTCTACTGTTGACCATAGACGTGGATGGATTGGCATATTGATGTTGTTATGAGCCTACCAGAAAATTATTACATGTGATTCTCACATTCCAATTAAGTCGTGTATGAGTTGGCATATTGGTGTTATTATAAGTCTTTTTAAAAAATTATTACATGTGGCTGTCACATTCTAACTAAGTTGTATATGAATTGGTATATTGGTGTTGTTATAAACTTAACGAAAAATTATTTTATGCGACTGTCACATTCCAACTAAGTCGTGTATGAATTGGTATACTGGTATTGTTGCTATGGGCCTACCACCCTTTTTGGTACCAAGTCAATATTTCCCGTTGAATAGTCATCTTGAACAAATACAATGTATGGTCGTGAATTGACTGGCACTGCTGTCAACATGAAGCTAAAATACATAAATGATTGTCCTGAAGCCAGGAGAAATATCCCGGTATCTCTTCTCTTGCTTATTCTTCTTCGTACTGATCATTTTTGTAGGTTAGGACATCCAAGATGTTGCAACACAGGGGGGACGGTGGCACCATATCCAGACCATGGTTTTTCCTCTGTGTTCTGCTTCTATTTGTCTCATGCAAGACCTGTTTTTCAATTGGAGGTGACACACTATCAGCCGGCCAGAATCTCTTATCAAGAAGTACTTTAATATCACAAGGAAGCATTTTTGTACTGGGTTTCTTCAAAAAAGGTAATGACCTTAACATTTACCTTGGCATATGGTATAACAACTTTGCAGATCGGATGATAGTTTGGGTAGCAAACAGAGACAAACCACTATCTGATCCATCTTCTGCAACACTTCAGCTGGCAGAGGATGGCAATTTAGTTCTGCTCGACGATTTATCTAAAACCAAGCCAGTTTGGACAACGAATTTGCAATCACCAACATCTAATTCTACTGAAGCAGTGCTTCTTGATAACGGCAATTTCGTATTAAGGAACAGTTTAGAGCCATCTACTGTATATTGGCAGAGTTTTGATCACCCGACAGACACGTGGCTGGCTGGTGCAAAGCTTGGAATCAATAAACTTACTGGAAAAACCCAGCGCCTCACATCCTGGAAAAACTCAGAAGATCCAGCTCCTGGCATGTTCTCAGTTGAGATGGACCCAAATGGAAGCAGTCAATATTTCATAGAGTGGAACAGGACCACAAGGTATTGGAGTAGTGGGGTCTGGAATGGTGAAAGGTTTAGCTTAATTCCTGAAATGAGGTCAAACTACATTTACAATTTCAGTTTTGTCTCGAATGAAGAAGAGAGCTATTTTACCTACTCTGTTTATAACGAAACTACACTATCAAGACTCGTAATGGACCAATCAGGACAGATTAAGCAACTAACATGGTTCGAAGGTCGTTGGGATTGGAATCTATTTTGGGCTCAACCGAGAAAACAATCTGAAGTTTATGCTTTCTGCGGGGCATTTGGCATCTTCAATGAGAAATCCTTAACCCATTGTGCGTGTGTTCAAGGTTTTGGACCACTCTCAACTGCAGAAACGCAGCTAGATGACTGGTCAGGCGGTTGTGAGAGGAAAACTCTTTTGCAGTGTGGAACTAACATTTCCAATGGAAAAAATGATGGGTTTTTGAAAATTTCAAATATGAAATTGCCAGCAAATTCAAAAGCATATCCTGCTACAGACGCTAAATTATGTAAATCAGCTTGCTTGCAGAATTGTTCCTGCACAGCTTATGCTTATAATGGTAGTGGATGTTCTATATGGGAAGGAGCTTTATTGAATTTACAACTCTCAGATGGGAGCATTAACACCAAACAAGAACTTTATCTGAAGCTTGCTGCTTCTGAGCTTCAAGGCGCTGGAGGTATGTGTATGCAATTGATGAAAGTAACTTCTATAGATAATACCGTTTTTTCTTATGTTACCGAACTCCTCTAAATTTATGAAATACTCGTGTTGTCACTCAAGACTCACACATAGGTAGGGATGGCAATGGGCGGGGGACCTCTCCTCTTGCCCCTACTCTACCCCACTTAACCCCTCCCCCATCCCCGTCTTGCCTGGCCTCTTTTATATTAGTAATTTTTTTAAACACATTATAGTTAAAAGAAGGAGCAGAATCACACTATTTATATGTAAAATATAAATAAATAAATATACAAATATAAACATGGCGGATTATTACACCTTGTTTTCAAACCCATCCCGACCCCAATTCGTATCACACTATCATTCCTTACTTGTCCGTTAGGGGATGGATGGGATGGGGACCCGTGATATCGGGTTGTTTTGCCGTCTCTAGAAATGTGTATAGGATATATATTAGATATTAGTAGTTGGACATACATTCAACAAGTAATAATAAATTATTGAGTTTATTATAAAACAATGCATAAAATGTAATATTTCAGTTTGTGGATACCGTTTTTTCTTAAATAAATGAAAGAGCTATTTAAAAAATATATAATTGGCCATGTTCAAGTGCTTTAGACATGAGAATTAAAGGAATCCAACGCTTAAACACAGTCCCTAATCTAGGTAACATAGTCCTATTCCTTTTAGGTAAAAAATTACATAGATAAGTTTTTTAACTTCAGGCTTATCATGATTCTACTATCTAACTACAGGGAACAGAAAAATGTTGCGGGTGATCATAGCAATTCTCGTTCCGCTTATCGTGCTTATTTCGGGCTTCTTCCTTCGGCATTTTTGCAGGAGAAGGCTCAAACAAAATGGTATAATATGGGTTTTAGCCACAGGTTTCAAAGCTCAGATTCAAAAAAGTCATAAGCACGCTTTTCCTGCCCTTTGCTTTCATCTTGATTTGTATATGCCTGGGGACTCGGGTTTGATTTCATTGTCTTTAGTTTTACTTACACAGCTTAAGAAATGAAGAAGTTATGAAAATCTGTTTGTTATATTATAAACAGGCGCAGAGTATCCGAGTGAGGATTTGCTGTTATTTGATTTTGATGGTAGTTCAAATGCAACTGATGATGAAACGAATGTTGGATATAATTTGACAATGGGAAAGAAGAATGTTGAGTTGCCATTCTTTAGTATTGCAAGTGTCTCTGCTGCAACAGGTGGTTTCTCATCAGCCAATAAGCTTGGAGAGGGAGGCTTTGGACCTGTTTACAGGGTAAGATTTACTACCTAGAGTGCTTTAAACTAGAACCACTGACAATGTTGGGGCGAATGAAATTAATGACGGGAAACAATCTTGTTCCAAACTTTTACTCATTGGTTGTGGTCTCGGTTCCTAGTTTCATTTTCTAAGAATTGTCGAGACCACATTTGGTGAAATGGCTTTGAAAACTATTTTGAGGATTTTTTTTTTTTAATTTATGAAAACACTCCAATTTTAGGAAACAAAAAAAATAATTTTCCAAGTTTCTATTATATTTGATTGCAAAAACCTGAAAGACGAGAATGAAAATGAAAATTTTGAAAATAATGCCAAACATTCCACGGTAATCACACTTTGTAGCCCTGCACTTTACTCCAAATATCATTTCAAAACATTTACTTTTAATTGTAATAGTTAAACCCTTACACTTTTAATTTGTTGCAATGTCAACCTTTTGTTAACTTCCGTTGAGAAATAGATAAAAATTTTGCAGAAGACAAGCACGCTACATTTTTTAAGGGAAAAATATAAAATCATGATTCTTTTTAATAGTTTACCACAAATTTATCTCAAATCACTCTATAATCATTAGTGTAATAAATTTGGTGACGTATATAATATAATTAGGTTTCATGTAAAATCTCTCAATTCAACTTACATGTAATACATGTAAGACTCTAAGGATGGAAAATGGTTGGATTTCACATATTTATCTCTTCAAAAAGGCCATGTGTTTATCACATGTGAATTTTACGTCCATTTTTCAAAGAAAAAGTTGACATTGCAATAAATTAAAAGTGTAAAAACTCAATTATTACAATTGAAAGTGAAAGTCTTAAAGTGAAATTTCATGTAAAGTACATGCGTGCAAAGTGTAATTAACCCTACATATTTATCTAACAGCTATACCTTCAAGTAGCTTTGGCTGTGCAACATATTTATCTAGCATCTATACCGTCAAATGGCTTTGGTTGTGCAGTAGTCTTAGTTCCTGTTTTTTGGTTTTGTTTTCTGGAAATTATTGAGACCTCCGAAAATTGTCTTTGAAAAAAAACTCTGAAAACACCCAGTTTTCTGAGTTCTCGGACAACAACTACACCTTCACGTCTAGTGACACGTCCTGGTTTGGCAGCCCTGTTTTTCCTCAGAAGTTACACATGTTTCTCCAGTGTTGGTATTTCTTCAGCCGATTACATTTCTAATGAGGCTATGTTCTTTTTTTCTTTTTGTTACTTTTACCCAGGGCAAATTACTGAGGGGAAAAGAAATAGCAGTGAAGAGGCTTTCAAAAAGATCAGGACAAGGGCTTGAGGAGTTTAGAAATGAGACAGTTCTGATTGCCCAACTCCAGCATCGGAATCTTGTTAGACTCTTGGGTTGCTGCATCGAGCAAGATGAAAACATACTAATCTATGAGTACATGCCCAACAAAAGCTTGGATTTCTTCCTATTTGGTTGGTTTTCTCCGGTGTTTCATGTTTTGCCATATTCAAAGAATTGTCAAAAACCTTTTCTGACTTAAATTTAATACAGATCCAAACAAGCGAGAGATACTAGTTTGGAGGACACGCATTCATATAATTGAAGGGATAGCTCAAGGACTTCTTTACCTGCATCAATATTCGAGGCTGCGCGTTATTCACAGAGATCTAAAGGCCAGTAACATTCTTCTGGATGGTGAAATGAACCCCAAAATATCGGATTTTGGCATGGCGCGTATATTTGGTGGCAATCAGTTGCAAGCAAACACAAACCGGATCGTTGGAACTTAGTAAGTGAAAACAAAAATCCACCATCCAACACATATAACTTAAAATTGTTGCCTAAAAGCACTCTATGCCACGAGTTACTAAAAATATTTCTGCTGCAAATTCAGTGGGTATATGGCTCCAGAATATGCAATGGAAGGCCTTTTCTCCATAAAATCCGATGTGTTTAGCTTTGGAGTATTGCTGCTGGAGATTGTGAGTGGCAAGAGGAATACTGGTTTTTATCACAGTAGCTCTCTCCATCTCCTTGGACATGTGAGCAACCGATGAGACCTTATCTTCTCATTACATTTAGTTTTTTGCCTTGTGATGTTAAATTTCAGATAAGATACCTATCATCTATATAATTGGAAGTTTCAGGCATGGGATCTATGGAATGCTGATAAAAGCTTGGACTTGCTGGATCCAGTTCTCGGGTGCCCTTCTTCTTGTTTGATGTTGATGAGATATGTCAACATAGGACTTCTCTGTGTCCAAGAAAATCCGACTGATCGACCTGCCATGTCTGATGTTGTCTCGATGCTCAGCAATGAGCTTGCACCTCTACCGACACCAAAGCAACCGGCTTTTTCAACCAGCCGAGCTGCGATGGACAAGAATTCAGCACTGGGCTGTGCAGGGACTTGTTCAGAAAATGGTGTAACGATTTCTGTGATTCAAGCCAGGTAGTGGTTTCATTCAAAGGAAACCAGCCAAGGCTACACGTAAAGGAATTGATGGGCTCTGAAGCCACCCACAGGGATGCTGTTTAGCTGTTTCTTGAACAGTCCATAAGAATATATATATATGTATATATATGAAGTCTGTCACCCCTGATTCCTGATGCCAATAACAATTGCTGCAATCTTCCATGGAGAATTCATTTCTGAAAGTAAACTTAAGGGCCTGTTTAGTGAAATTCAAATTTTGTGGATAAATTTATTTAGTATTTAAAAGCACATTTTACTGATTAGCTTGTCCATATTTTATATAGAAAATTTAAACCCCGTTTTTAAGTGGTAAATGATTATGCATTATGAAGCGCGATTGATCTAATTGGATATTTTTGGACTTGAGCACTTAGAGGGTATTTAGGCATAGTTTATTTTTTTAGCTTATAGCTTATTTTTAAAATGTTATTTGGCTCACATCTAAAATGTTGATTAAAAAAGTCACTTAAAAAAGCTGCTTACCAAACCACCACTTAAAAAAGCAACTTATAGACTTTACATTTTTTCATACAAAACCACTTAACAAAATTGCTTTTGAAAATAATTTATAGCTTATAACTTTTAACCAGCTATCTAAACACCCCTAAATGGGGTGATCAAACAAACTCCCCTAGGTTGGATTTACTGCAAAATTCCCTCTTTGTTAAGACCTCTTCATGAGAGTTGATGTCCAAAAATTTTTGAAGTCATTGGGCATCCTAAAGTCCAAACTGGCACCTTTCCGTCTTTTAATAACACATCATGCATATTATAGGTGTACATTGGTTAGTTTGGTTTGAGTTAAGCAAAACGCAAAATCAAACATATTTTCAATTTGTAGACCCAAAATCAAACAAACCCGATTTGAGAAAATTTGAGGTTGGTTCAAGTTAGCCCCCTGATTTAATTGTGTTATATATAATTGACTTCTTCGTTAAAAATAATTTTACTATTAAAATAATGCGAAATGACAAAGACTTGTTACATAGGATGAATTTATGTAAGAGTGCCTACATAAAACACAGCATAATCAATAACGTTAAGGCATGTTAATTAATTATAAAATTAATAAAATTTAGTAAAAATAGTATTTAGAAGTCATGGCTTGGGACGGGTTACTTAAACACCAACTCGAAAACCAAACAGATTTAGTGTTTTAGAACTTTTGAACCCAAAACTGAACTCAACCGAAGCTCTACTAGAACCAAACCAAACCAAACCAACCCAACCCAAACCCATTAAGACCGAGTTGTTTCAATTGATGGGTTATTCTATTGTTTTGCACATCCGTAATACACCCCTCTTTTTTTGCACATCCCTAATACACGTCTCTCTCTCTCTCTCTCTATATATATATATAAAGCCTGATGAAATTATTGAGAATTATATCATACAACCAGAAAATTCATACAAAATTTCTATACAGAATGATGCTGGTAAATGAGAGTATTTGACTTTAAAATAAAACATTTATCACGATAATTTTTAATTACAAATTTGTCTCATCAATTCCGGTAAGAATTTTGTACAAATTTTCTAGAAGAAAAAGCATCTTCCATCTTACAAATATCATGGGCTGGAGGGCTAGCTGGGTACGTGTGAAGGATGAGCCTGTACAGGATCCTGGATGCCACCCGTGCTTGGGGAGCTAATGTTAGTACCATAATTTTGTACCACCATTAACGCTTACTATTCCTAATATAAATATGAACATAACATGAGAACTCTTGCTTTTTATTTATATTTGCCAAACGAATTGGTGGAAATTCTCCCAAATTAATAATTATGATAATACTAAAGGGTAAATTGCACCGACCTCCTTCAAAATTTCAAATTTACCCTGCCATTACAATCCATTAGAAAATTTTTTAGACTTATTAAATTGAATATAAAAGAAGTAATACAAATTAATATTTAAACTCTGTTTTAGGACAACAAACACATCATTGTAGTAGATGCATCATTAAAGATTAAGCATCTTCTGTAATTTTGATGCGAAAGAAAGAGATAAAAAAAAAAAAAAAAAAAAAGGATAGACTTTGACCCATTGATTGAGCAATGCTTCTCATGGTCAAACTATGGCTTCCTGGGTTCTAGAGGACACACATATAGAGATATGTCAGATCATTATGTCCTTATGGAAACCAGAATGTAGAAACAAAACAGAACTTAATCGTTTTGGTACCTTCAAATTAACTACCTCTATCCTGGACAGAGGACTAAACATTTGTTTCGAACACACCCAGTTCAGCAAATATTACAGACGAACCACAGCAACCACGTTGGTCAATCCAAAGTTTAACAACATAACAGGATACATAAGTTTGGAAAGCAAGAGAAAACAGAGTACCTTATCAAGAGTACATAAATTAATTCATAAGACCCATCCCATGTCCCTGGATGATTACTGGCATCGGCTTCTTTCAATCATCTGCACCCAACGCATAGAAAAGAAGGTGATTCAGTTCAAATGGGGTTGGCAAAAGCTGTCTGGTGGAAAGTTGACTCACCAGTTGGGGAACAATCACTCCTGGAGGAGATTGATAGCTGAGTGGTGGAGAATGTGCTCTTGTCATATCTCTGATCATCAAGATCGGACCAGGAATCTCTAGCTTTAGGAGAGTCATCCAAGAAAGGCCTTGTAGCATGACTCTCCTGTTTCACAGGCCCAGGTGAACCAATTTCGCTGCCAAAGAACCAATGTTGCTGCCTCTGTCTTGACATTGCAGCATTGCTCATCGACTCAAAATCCTGCAGCGTTTGTGGTTGACAGGAACCGCTTTGCAAATGAGCACCATAACTTGGATTCAGAGAGGGGTCTACCTGATTGCATGATGGCATGAGATGCCATGTGTTGTCTACATTATGGTCCATGCCAAGGACCCGGACACTTCCCGAACTTTCTGGATGGAAACCTTGTTCATCTGCTTCAGGCTTCATTCCATGGAGATACCTGCATGTTCAAGTTCGTAAAGAGAATCCAAGTTTTAATTTCAGTTTCCATCAGCAATAGGATATGATTAGAGTGTGGGACTAACTCGTGTCAATTCCACTGCACACACCAATGGATGTACATGAAAAAGCTAGCCAGAAGACGTGTATACCAAAATAAGAACTAAATCCACCCTCAACACATTCCGACAATGCATGATGGGACAGTAAATCAAATTTACTGTTTGAGCTGAAAACGAGTCCTTTAATTCTCACTTTGTACTGGACACGAAACCAAAAAGTGACAACCAGAAAGGAAGAAAAGGAGAATCATATCATTGGATTTAAATTTTACAAAACCTAACACAAACTATGGAATGTTTCAATGGGTGTCATTTAAAAGGTCATCTGCAATTCCTCCAATACTGACCAAGAGCACAAACTATTAAGAACTCGGGCATGGTGTGTAACAACAAAAAATTTGTTTCTAAGATTTAAATTTCATTGAAATTTCTAGAAAGTAATGCAAGTCACAGTGATCCAAAGTCAGATGGTTCATAGAGCTAGCCATGGCCTCAAGTATCTATTTGTATTCCCATTGCCCACTTATTTCTCATTCCTTTTGCCAGGTTGGTTTATTATGCTACCTCTCCCAACAAATTCGAGGATTGAACTCCCCACTTAGTTAGATCTGTAGCATCACAACCTTTAGATTCTCATCTATTATCAACTTCCAAATTAATGGGGTCCTGTTTATCAGGGATCAAGCCAGCACTTCGCCCGTGTTCTTCAAGGGTCAGACCACTACTTATCAAAAAATAGGATCAGACCACTGATTCATAACTGAACCCCACTAGGAACTAGAAAGTATTATTCCTGGATATGAGGCTGATATAGAAGTTAAAATTTTGAAAGACAGCAATTGTCGCCAAGGGAATTGTTTGAAATAAAAACTAATTGATTGAAATAAATTAGCCACTTTCAAAATTAATATAAATAAAACGATATCTTTCTTGTTACCAGACCACTAGGAGGTTTATTGGATATCCCGTAACTAGACAACTAGAAGGAAATTTTTATTGCATGTAAGGAACAACCAGTAAGGCTATATTAATGTGATCATACGTCTATGGCTTGGAAAGCTCTATTGCTTGGAAAGCTCTAGGCTTTGAGATAGACATCGAATTAGATTACCAACACAGCAATTAATGGTGGGTGGACAGCAATTAGGGGGTTTAGGGTATTCAGTACCTCAATTAAGTTAAGGAACTAGTGGCTTTAGTATAGGAAGGTGTACTTGTATTGAATTTATTCTTTTAACGGATCATAGATATCTTTATAATTTATGGAGCAGCAATAAAGTTGACATGGAAAATCATAAGCTATGGGTAATATACTAGGTTTAGAAATGATTTTTTTTTTCCCGTTTCCTTCTTGCCTAATGATCATAATATGCTTGACTGGAAGTCCCAAGGTATATCTTTTCGAGATTCTAGAAGTTTTTGAGTAACTAGTGTGTTTATGATTGAAGAACTTTATGTAGCTTAGAATTGAAATCCTTTTCAAATTTTCTTCAGTATTTGTTTTTGGGATCTTTCATTATAGGATTTCAATACAATTATATAACTGAGCTTGCCCTCATTAATAAAACATTTCCTTCTATCCCATGTTAAACCTGAGTCACCTTCAATCGGAAGCTGATATTCACTTCTATGAAGCTATCTCCCATATCTGGTGACTCTGCCAATAACCCAATCTCTTGACTATATGATACCCTTCATCTATCTGCCTCCAAATTAGATCAGAAGGCTAGTCTACGCATCTAAAGCCAGTTATTAAAGTACGGAAATTTCTCTCATCTCTTAAAAGGTGAGGAATTGAGGAACTAAAAAAAGAAAAGAAAAAAAACTCCATTGTCAGCAATCAACTGCATTTTTTTTTCTACCGAGTCTTCACACTCAGCTTCTTTGCTTTTGCAATTCAACATAACAAATCTTCAAGCATAATAGAGGACCATGTCAGTTACTGCTGATTGGTCTAAGTTCATATATTTTTTACTTGCATTTATTCTGTCATGTCTAATGTCTCTTACTTCATTACATTGTTCTTGCATCCCTTAGTATCCTACTTTGGTGGGCAGCTTCTACCATTTTCACTGCTGCCACTGGGGTCAAACTTGACATGGAAAATCATACAATTGGTTTGTTCACTGCTATCACTGGGGTAAAACTTGACGGGGAAAATCATACAACTGCTTTGTGATGAATTCGTGTGGACATACATTGCAAGTTCATACTGATTCCAGAAGGACCAATGCAACTGATGAGAAGAGCTACCTATAACTTGTAAAAAAATGATCCATCATGTCAATTCCTTCTCATTTGATGCCCTCTCATCATCTTCAAGTTGAAAGGTGTAATTCGGTCAAGAGCTTTCTAGTCTATAAAGTCAAGTCATAATTAATCAAATCAATGTAATCCAAGTTCTCATCAAAGTACTCTGATCTGCTAATGATAATCCTCGTTGCCTCACTTCCACCATTGAGCCTTCCGAGTTCCCTGACCATCAGCATCTCATTAGATTCTATAGCATGTTTAATTGAAGTCTGGGTCTTTGCTCATCAACCTCTGGTAACAAGCTAATCAATGAAGGAATTCTCTACTTGTTCTGGGTGCCTAACTTTCCGTTTGAGGGTTCTATTTGATGCCTGCTACAGACTCTCATCTCATATATACCCAGAACCTATATCAAAGAACTTCTCTAAGCTTAGAAGGAAGAAGCTCCCTCATTAGCAAGGTAAATCTATTACATAGTCACCCCATTGCTCCACTACAGACCTTGGTGCATCAGTGTAGTTGCTCCATTGTAATCTAGGCATCAAGGCTCAAAACATAGAAATAACCTCTCAGCAAGAGGCGGTAAGGTTGCATATATTTGATCCTCCCCAGACCTTGCAATGGACGGACTTTCGTGCACTGGGCAGCCCTTTTTCAATCCATTACATAGTCAAAAGTATGTAAACTCTTCTAATGAACCAAACCTATAGACACTCGCATTTAACGAAATCACTTACTTATACAGAGCTAGGCAAGCAAGAATTTCATTGTATGCCTGTAGGATGCATCCAACCTTCAAGTTAGTGGACATGGCTTTATCTAGTAAAATATTATTGCAACATGGACAAATCGACTTTCAATCTCTCCTCTCCTTCTTTATTATACTCCCATTTGATATATCTATTTGCAAAAGTGGATTCCTTCTTGTTGTATGCTGGTGTGACATCATGTTAACAAGGTACCCGATTTTAATCACAGAGCCCCAAAATCATATACAATCATCAAAGATGGAAATGATAGCCCATATGTGGTTGACAATCACAGCTAATAAAGGAACCAAAAATTGCCACATGGATTTTCATCTAAGGTAAACATGATATATCATGAAATTTCTTGCACCAGCCCCATAAACAGTAGCCAATGGAAGCATAAATCACAGAGAAATGTATTGAATACACTGTAGCTATAATCAGTTGCATACAAATGAACAAGAATTTGGAATTATACTTTATCATTCCTGAATATACTATGCCTAGATAACTACTCATTGACTCATGTTATTGTAATCTTTGACATGAGAAGCACAATATAACCATCTATCAAAAATTCGATGGCATGCTTTCCCAAAACATATAAAAAGTTCTCTACAAACTTATAATCTTCCTACTGGCAGGGGTCACCAGTTGCTTGTGGGCAACAAATTTGCCTCTAATTTGAAGATAGAGTCATGTATTTTATATTGTTGTCAGATGAACTACAGTAACACATATAAACATGCCTAAAAGTGAAGCAACTCGCTTTCTACAGCATAAGTACACTAAATGACTCAGATGACTAAATATGCCTAAAAAATAAGCAAATATGAGGATGCCCCTTTTAACATAACCTCACAAGGGAAAGAGCAGGGATACCTGTACTCTTTGTTATTGATCCCATAGGAGACAGGCTCTATCTGCCACTTTGATGCATTGCTTCCAAGCAATGAGTCCTCATTATTAACAACGGAGTGCAAAGGCAGGTTTTGGAAGCTAACAGTTCCACTACTACTCCCAGTGGCACTGTGTGATATTGCAGCTGACAGTGACTGAGAAGTAGTTTGAGATTCCACACGCTTTCTTGAACGGTTGCGGCCTCGTTGCATGTGCCGCTCACAGTATTTGGAGTCCAGATATGCATCTTTGGAGCACCTCCACTTCTTTCCATCCGTCCTCCGGCACCTACCTGGCTCAGGGTCTATTTTCTTCCCATAATAGGAACAATAGCCCACTGCAAACGAGAAATCAGAATAATGCATGAAGAACTAAGTACAGCCCCCAGAATGTAGCCACAACGTTGACTGAATCAATCCATTAAAAAATATTCATCACTAAAAAAATGAGAGATGTGATTAATTCCTACAATGTATTTATATTTGCATCACTTACAGACCAATCACAGACCAAACAAAGCAAAGAAGGGGATCATTCCACATGCTAAAAACAATGTATTCAAAAGTGCACATTCATGGGAAGTTCAACCACTCGCTAAACACTCTATTTCAAATATAGAAGATAAAAATTATTGTTCATCACAGGTGTAAGCTACAACTTACCCACCAAACAGAAAAATAAATTCTTGAACATTGTCATGCTCAAAATACAAAATTGATAATGTCATGGTAACAAAATCAGCATTGAAAAGTCATACAAGCCAAATACCACAAACGCTGTTCAGAGTAAAAGGTAAAAAAGCTATACCAAGAAATGCATTAAAGAAAAAGAAAAGAGAGAATTTAAGAAGAGGTTAAAGCAAAAAAACAGAGAATTCAACCTAGAGCAGTAATAAAGAGAGAAGAAAAGAACAGCTCTAAGTTCTTATCCAATCAGAAAACAACAAAGTAAACAAATTCACCATGATCGGATAACATTGCACAAGCAGCCTAACTCTAATATGAACATACATACACATATGCGTGTATATACATATATATATATATATATATATGTATGGAGAGGCTTTCTTACAGCTCGATTGGTGAAAGAACCTCGCCGACATGGATTCGAAGCTCCGCCGAATTGGGACGACGAGGTCAGGCGGCACAGGCAATCCAGCCACTAGGTACTTGTATATCAGAGCTTGATGCTCCAGCTCCTGCCACTGCGCCGCCGTGAACGGCGGCCGCAACCCCAGCCCGGCCGCCTCCACCGACGACGACGCACCACTCATTTCACTCACTCTTCTGCTTCTTCTTCTTCTTCCTCCTCTTCTTCTTCTTCCACCTAAAGCCTCTAAAGTCTAAACAGTTCCTTCAGTTCCAACAAAAAGCTACAATAGCGGCAACAATACAAGCTAGTCACACACACAATCCAAAATTTACAAACAAATATACATATATATATATATAGAGAGAGAGAGAGAGAGAGAGAGAGAGAGAGAGAGAGAGTGGCTGCTACCTTGGGGAGACAGATATAGGGTTCGGCCATGCTTTTGGGAGCAGAGCAGAAATAAGGTGGAACCAAGGGTTTCTATGATGTTATAGTACCCGTAAATATTTTGATAAAATATTTTCAACAAATATTATTGTTTGATTATAAGTATAACATATGTATTCTATTAGATATATTGTTTATATGTGATAACTTATTTGAGTTACTATGTAAATACTACTGTTATACATTTATTTATAGACTTACTTAAACTAACTTGTCTTAATAAGTAAAATTAATTTGTTACTAATAAAAATTATAATGTCATTATTAGATAAACAAAATTCAGCGTATCTGGCTACATGTGTGATACTTTGGAAAGACTCGATTTCATAACATTAACTAGAATTTTTCTATAATGCACACCCGTAGCTTAAGTTATTTATATAGGGAATGAGGCTCCGTTTGTTAAAGTTTAAATTTAAATTTTTTATTTTGTTTTTTTTTCATAAGTAAAAAATATGAATTTTTTTAATTTTGCCTTATAAGCTAAGATAAGTAAAAAAGTTTACAAAAAAATTTAGTTTTTTTACTTATAAACCAAAAATAATCTAACTAAAAAAATTTGAAAAAAAATTATACCAAATGGGCTTAATGTCATAGACGCTAACAGGCCTAAGTCACTATTTTCGAATTAATTTCATGGAAATCAAATAATTTTCTTTTAAATATTAGTAGTTCTAAGGAGAATAGAACTCGCATCATTATGGTGTTTAGCTAAATGAATGTGAAAGTAGTTTCCTCTTGATTTTTTGTGTTGCTTTAGTAAAAATAGGATTTAAGAAAAATTATTTAATGTTCCAAGAGCACCACGTTATCCTTACTTTCCCTGACTAGGTCTCTTACCCCACTTAGCAAGTAGAGGACTCACTTCACGTGAGAAGAGAAGCAAAGATAAAGATAATTTTTCATGATTTAAATACCCACTTAGAGTGGAATCCTCTAACAAAAAATGGTAAAGATAATTTATTTCAAGAGTAATATTATACATAATCTTATTTCTCTTCATATTTTTATCACTTCTAAACATGATACAGTGGGAGTGGGATCGGCATCAATAAACACAAGTGGAATCCACTCACTTATGTTTAATAGTGAAAAAAATGCGGTAAAATTTTGATTATATGTAGCATTTGAGTGATGTACAAACAAAATTTTCATAGAAAATAATGCACTATTTGTAGTATTTTTTTGTGATGGTTGAGTGTTTAGGTCAACTTTCTCGCACTCCGACTAATCTCGAGATCTATGTAGTTCTTATGTCTCATGTAAATTATCAGGTCAAAGATACTGGAATAGCTCTAAAGAGTTGATAGCACCTAAGAAATTTTGAATATAAGACCTTAAAAGAAGCAAACTTCCAAATCCTAAACATTGACCACCGAGCCATCCTCTGAGATTACTATTCGTAGTACCTTAATTTCAAACTAGGACGCCCATAAATTTTTACTCAAAATCAATTAAAAATGAAATGATTTCATCACACAATCAAATGAATGTGGTTACACCATTATTTCTTCTCCCAAGATAGCGCCCACACTTTTCAAAGGGTCTGGATGGTGGAGGTGCTTACAGCTTGGCTAGTATGGCTCGAGACTATGATTTTCAGATAGTTGGATGGAGGAGGCGTCTTATTCTTTATTTTCTTTGGTTTTGGCTGAAGCTTCTTGATTTCCTGTAATGTCCTTCAAGATTTTCCTATCTTAAACAAAAAAAAAAAAAAAGATAGTATTACTCATATCAAACAATACATGAATGAAATTATAGAGGCTTTCTTCCTCCCTAAGACCAATGGCTTAGCCAGTACTAGAGAAAAAAATCAAAGTAAACACAGATGGAGTCCTAAATATAATTTAAACACTAAATTTAATTAATTTGTCCCTCCCTCCCCGACCATCACAATCTATTTCGATTATTATTATAATTTTTATTAGGATCTTGCTAATATGTGCCCTTATGACACATTTTAGGCATGTTTGATCTAGTTGCTAACACTTTGTACTACTAAATAAATCATGCTTAATACTTAATTTTTTATTAATTCAATTAATTTATTTCACACAATTTTTATTAATTCATTTAATTCTCTTTCTGTAGGGAGTACCTTCCATAACCCTATTAGGTATCTGTATGTATCTTTACCACTGTACATGATTTACTGGTATTATGCCACCTGTTAACCATATAACAACAGATCTATATTGTGAGCTCTATTCTAATAAATAAGAACCGTAACTATAATTACAGCACTAAATTCAATTGATTTCCTCCTCCCTCCCCAACCATCCCACCTTCTTCTTTTGTTTGTTTCATTAAATTTATACCATCCCAGCCCTCTTGCTTGTTTCATTAAATATAAATTAGTTACACTCTATTTTTCTAACCTTTAACATACGTGGAGGTACTTAAATCCAAATTCAATAGCTATCCTTCCCTATGCTATATTTTGATTAAGGAATTTCAGAGGCAGATAGGTGATCAATATTCACTTTGTTTGGATTATTTTCAAAAAGGGAAAGGGAAGTATACGAAGAGGTTGTGAGGGAAAAGAGAGCCCACAATTTGAGCACTTTTCTTCTCCTCCAAAATTGGGATGAAATGGAGAGAAAGTGAAATGCGTATTGCTATTTTATTTTTTAATACTAAGTATTTTTCTCAATTTGTGAGAAGTTAAAATTTATTTACCTATTTAGCTTTTGCATCTTTCCTATTGTTATTGTGTAAACCAAATAAGAGAAAACGGAATTAGTCAAGGTACGTATAAATTGACTCAAACATCCAGTCCTCCAAAAAAAAAAAAAAAAAACAAGAGAAAGTAGCTCAGTTCCCCTTTGCTAATTGTTGTCTAACGAAATAAAAGGAGTGATATCTCCCTTTTTTTACCCTTCTCCTTTTTATTTCGCAAATGTTTTAGCTAAATTTTTTACTGTAAAAAAGACATTAATATTGTACTTTTTATTTCAAATGGCTAAGACAAATTATCCATACACTTCATTCAGTTTAGATACACTTTTTATTTATGTTTTGAAGATAAAAATATATATATTACTCCCTCCAGTCCATTTTATCTTAATTTTTTTAAAAGTCGTGCCTTAGTTTGAAATGTTAAAATTTTTAATACTTAATTACTTTCTCGTATTACCCTTTACATACATTTATGTGTAGATACAATTACAATTCCTGAATATTTATTCAAATAAAAGAAGATATTTTTGTAAATTTCTCATTCAAATATTCTTTCTATAAACTTTTTACATAACCAACTAAGATACATAAAATAAGACAAAGGGAGTAATATTATAGGGTCCGTTTGAAAGTGCTGCTAGTTTTTATTTTTTGTTATGTGTTATAGGTGTGTGTTTTTATTTTTTGTTTTTTTAATTTGATTATGGCATTTGTAAGTTATCGTTCTGTCAACAGTACCAGACTAATATTTTAAAATTAGAAAACACACCTATTTTAGTGTTTTTTTATGTTTTTTATTTTTAAAAAAATAAAAAACTAAAACTAAATGGACCTTATACTTTCATATATGAATGGCCTCAAATGATTCAATCTACAATGTTATATTTGGATAAAAAAATAAATCCCTCAAATCTATGTTTTTAACTAACGTAACGCTATATAAACAATATTTTGGTACAAAATTTTCATACAGAATGATATAACTATGTGTTAAAAATACTCATTATCTTAACTCATAATTTGTAAATACCCATGATACAAGAATACATGACCAATTGAGATGTTGCTACATACACAAGGTAGTAAGAATTCTTATAACTCAAACTACAACTCAAATTGGAGGATATCCATGCCCATTTACAAAATGTCAATGACAATTCATGCCATTATGGTAGAGTTGTAAACGAAAAATTATGGAAGAATATGCTTCTCCATATTTTTTTTAGATAGGGACTTCTCCCTACAACTATTTTGATTCTTCGTATCAAAGCAAGCCAACTTAAATAAGTATAATGATTATAAAGAAATAATGGTTGCTACTTCCTAGTACATTTATAAAGTAGAGCCACTTATCACCTATCTGCCACGTGTAACTCAATGGTGCAATATCTTATTCAATATTATTAAAATCTCTCTCCTTATTAAATGTCTTTAAACATATTTTACTTTCACCTTTAATGCACTTGTACACCCTCTATAGTCTCTACCCCATCACCCTCTCTCACATGTATGTATACATATATACATACATATATAAGTGTGTGAAATTAGATTCCCCAAATTCAATCCATACATGCCCCTCTCTCCATAGATCGTTAGATATTATAATTTAAATTTTTATTTTTTAAAATTTGAATAGAAAAAATAAGAATGGGAGCAGCATTCACATCAGGAAAAACTAAAGTAGAGGAGTCATTGCTAAAATTAGGAAAATATGAAAAATACACATAAGATATGCCAAAGAAAAATTTTAAAGTTTAGTCATAAAAATTTAAATGAACACATGTTACAAATTGGCTATAATGGCATATTAGTTCAAGTGAAGGATGCTTTGGAAGCAGTTGGTGAGTACAAAAACCAATTTCAAAATTCACCAAGCAATCTTCCGAATCAACTTAAGAGTTTGGGTATTTTTTTTCCCGATGATAAAGTTGCATGTAATTATTTGTTAAAAGGTTCGCAAATTTTTGTTTTGTGATTATTTAAATTTATATCAATGAAAATATTGATTTTTAGTGGATGTTTCAAATTTGAGTAATTAAATGGGGTTCCATCCTTATGAAGATCAAATTATTGCAGAAGTACATACTATGTAAAAACATGTATAATCAAGAGATCAATTGGTTGAACAGGAAGGTTCAAAATTTTCCTATGATGTATAGTTTGGGGTTATTTTCATTATGTAAATGTTCATAAGAACACTCCCCAAATTTTCAAAATATTTGGGTAATTTTTTTGGTAAACAAAAGATATTAAATGGCCTTTTTGTCAAAAACTTTGATTTTCAAATATCCCTACTGTAGAAGAATAGCATAAATTGTATTTCAAAAAAAAAAATAGTTTAACAATTTTTGGAAAGATTCACCAAATTTTGAGCAATACCCCCAACATGAATAAGGTTGGTTGAGACGGCAAAAAACGTTCTCAGTTTTTGAGCCTTGCATAAACTTTTGGGTGTGCTTAGATTCAGATTCTCATAAGCAGAATTGATTGATCCAAGCAAGATTAAAGTTGCCACCCAACTATGAAGAGGACAGAATACGAGTTTTTTTAATGCATGAATGAATAGGATTTTTATCTCACATGTACTAGTTTATACTGCACAAGACTTCTGTTTTACAATAGATTTTTATCTCACATGTACTAGTTTATACTGAACAAGACTCCTGTTTTATAATAGAACTCAGAAAGTTAGTAAGAAAACAACCTTACCTTTATTTTTTGAGGCGGGTGAATTTGCACCACAGTGCTAGGGCAATGATTTATGCCTTAGCAATTATTGTTGTAATTATTTATACTATTGATTTGGCAATAAGCTCCTTTGCTTTGGCAGCACAAATTGCTGAAGTAAAAGAAAAATGCACCATCAATCTTGCCAATTAATAGAAGCTAACTCAGTGGAAATCTACTAATTGCTGACGAGCTCTGGCTAAGCTCACTTTCATCAATCGGTAACTGACCATTAGAAGCACAACTCTAAGTAAAATTTAGAGTTGAATACAAACACATGCTTTAAACTTTATGAACATCCTAGGATTTCTATTATCAAATTCAGAATGGTTGTCGCGCATTGAGGCGCCACTCCTTCAACAATCTCCATCTGACTGGCCTGTCGGCTTTGAATTCTTCAGAATGGACCAATAAGCGAGTGAGACAAAATGGGCAGCCTTTACTAACCAATTCAAGCCCAGTTCTCGCATGGGTCGGGAAATTCTCTACATGTCAAACACTCGCTGACATGCAAGATATTCATGGAGGCTTGATTCTACAACCACATCCTACGCGAAGGACCAATAACATGATGTTACAAAAACTATAATGATGCCATTAGAGACCTTGAACAACCAAGAAACCCTTGAATGATATTGGTGAATATACACACATACCTAAACTCACTGTTGTTAGTAAGATTGAATCAATGGAAGTTGTTGTCAAATTATTACCTAAGTATTTACACCCTATGCTGCCACGTGTTACTCAAGGGTGCAAATCAGATTCAATATTATTAAAACCTCTCTCCTTATTAAATGTCTTTAAACATATTTTACTTTCACATTTAATGCACTTATACACTCTCTCTAGTCTCTACCCCATCACCCTCCCTCTCTTCTATTAGTGCATTCTCTCTCACATGTATGTATACATATCTATCTTATACTATATGTAAATGTAAAGGGAGGTTTTAAGGCTTCTAAAATTTAATTTTTATTTTTTTAAAAATTTTAAAAAATTATAATACCATGTGGCAACCCTACCTCCTCCAACCAATCAGATTCTTTTATCATTCTCTTATAAAGAAAAACAAAAAAGAAATCAAAATATAATTAAACAAAAATTAATTATAAAAAATAATTAAACCAGTTAAATCTTGACAAGAAAATGTAGAAATTAACTAAAAGGAAAAGAAGCAACTATGGAAAAAAAAAAACTAAAAGAAACTAAATCTGTGCTTGCTGGAAAAAAATCAATCAAATTTAATTTCGTCCCTCCTTCCTTTTCCTAAATGGAGAAGTAAAACAAATCCTATGATGCCACATGGCAAATTCCCTCCCCTCCGCCTCCTCTGCGCGGCTCATACTCTCCCTCTTCTGGACAATAAAAGGAAACATAAGAAAAACCTAAAGGAAAAAAAATGAAAAAAAACCCTAAACAAAAAAAGAAAACACATAAAAAAAATCTCTAAAAGTTTGGCTGTAAATTCCTAAAATTCTGGCAGTGAACTTGCATAAATCATTGGAATTTTATGACTTTTCAAACTCAAAACTATGGGCAACCTAGAGATTGTCAATCTCTCTCTCTCTAAACAACCTACCACATACACTCGAGCAACACTATACATAGCTACCACTATAATAGCAGAGTAGCAACCAAGGGAACTACTGCAGCATTGTCGACGCCCTCATACATAGCCGTTCACCATGTGGGCATTGGAGAGTTTTCACTGTGAAGTATTGGCCATGTCAGTGTTGCATTTCTTTCCTTCTACTTTAATTTTTAAAGATAAAATTTTGGTTTGTGCAAATCTATAATTGTTTGTTTTTCTTTTTTTGTGGTTCATGTGGAAAATAATTAACTGAAATGATGGCTCGCCCTTGCGGTACTTCTACCTTGGTTCTAGGTTCACTACCTCACGGTTAGTTGATATCTCCTCTGTGTATCGTGCTACATTATGATTCACTTACAAATATATTAAGAATATTATTCTATTATAATCTTGATCATATTCAAAAGACAAAATGCTTTCTGTCTACGCGAAGCTTTGCTGAATCTTGGTCAAAGTCATTTAAGAGCCATCACGGAGATTTTGGATTTCTAATGGATAATGTTATTCAAAATATGTTATTGTAGGTTTTTGATTTTTGAGGGAAAATTTGGTCAAGAGAGAATCTCTAAAACTCTTACCACCATAGCAGTAAGCCTTACACAGCAGCCACAAACAAAGCAGCTAAGCAACACCTTACTGTGCCTATCTTTTATTCACCATAAAGTTCGACACTCCATAGCAGCAACCAAGTGAAGCTGCCCTTACACCACGACATCCATCGGTTAAGACTCTTATTCTCTTTCTGTTTTGTTTATTTTATCAAGACTAGAATTCTCGCAGTAAATACATATTCACTTAGTTCCCTATCTATAATGGAATCAAGGACCTGATAAAAGAGAGAGAGGAAGAAAGAAAGAGGAGGGTGAGTGGTCGACTAGAGAGAGAGAGAGAGAATGATGGTGTTCATTGCATGTCAAGTTTCAGGTTTTGCTCTCTCTCTCTCATTGTTCTTACTAGCACAGTTTGGACGCTGAGAAATAGAAAATGAGAAATCTATATTCATGAATTTAATTTGGTTTGTCACCATATCCATTGAGTAACATTAACTATTCATCTAATTTGTTTTTATAAAATCTTAATCAGAAAAATCATGAGGATAAAGAGCTGAGTTTTCTTGCTTTTGATGCCTTCAACCTTGCAGGGCTCTGGCGGAAGGGGTGGCGTTGGTCAAATATCAGGTGGCTATGGAGTGGTCAGGTCTTCCTTGAGAAGCTGCATTATTCAAATTTTAAAAGTTTGGCTGCTAAGGATTCAATACGAAGTTTTATTTGTTTTCTTTATAGTTTTGTTAATTGTTACTGGAAAAACAGAAGAAGAAAAACCTAAATTTCTACATTGTCTATAAGAAATTTATCTGCTGTGTCATAAGTGATCAATGCAAGGCATGGTCAAAATGTACATGATTCCCACTTCAACAATTAATTCTCTTATTCATGTGTTACCATTATGTCATATAATTATACATAATTAACTTCAATATGATTGTTGTAATTGCAAGATTGTAGGTATAGATTTTCTTATTTCCTAATTCTATGCCCAAGAAAAATATAAAGTAGAATATATTCTACTATGGAAAGTGCATCTACCTTTGTGGGCTGTGACCAATAACTTTTCCAAAAAGGCCAAATTAGAGATGTTAGTCATAAGATACTGAGTTTTGAAACTCTATTGATAGGGAAAAAGAACCTATACGATCAACAAAAAGAGAAATAAAAAGAAAAAAAAAACGCCAAATTAAACTCCTATAATCTTGGATATAAGGATCAACAAATGAGAAAATATATCAGCACACCCCCAGTTCCGTTCCCATACTTTATCTTTAAATTCTTAAATCTCTCACTAATCATTAAGATGGTGTGATTCCAAAATTATCTCCCTAAAAATCATACTATTCATATTTCAAATTGAACAATATTCGTTTTTCTCTTCCAAATTTCATAAACTTATATATCCTTGAATTCTTCACAATTATGTAATAGCTCTTTACGTTAAATTCAACCCCTCTCTAAAAAATACAATATTTTAATTTTCTATGTCAATGCATGATCTAAATTTGCACTCTTTTTCTTTTTATGCCATTTTGTAATAAGAATTAGTTCGAGTTATTGCATTGAGTT
This sequence comes from Euryodendron excelsum, assembly GCA_033060915.1. Classification (NCBI taxonomy): domain Eukaryota; kingdom Viridiplantae; phylum Streptophyta; class Magnoliopsida; order Ericales; family Pentaphylacaceae; genus Euryodendron; species Euryodendron excelsum. The sequence continues at coordinate 9,728,362 of CM065397.1, read as the reverse complement.
TATATAAATTAGCGTATTATACGCACAATCTCTCAATTTATATTATGACTACAAAATTTTCAAGTTCCGTGCATCACACGGGTCAACACTAGTATACGTACATATGTAAGTGTGTGAAATTAGATTCCCAAAATTCAATCAATACATCCCCCTCTGTCCATAGATCATTAGATATTACAATTTAACATTTTTATTTTTTAAAAATTGAATAGTAAAAATATGAATGGGAACAACATTCATGTTAGGAGAAAACTAAAATAAAGGAATCATTGCTAAAATTAGGGAAATATAAAAAATACACATGAGATATGCCAAAGAAAAATTTAAAAGTTTAGTCATAAAAATTTAAATGAACAAATATTGCAAACGGTTATAATGGCATATTAGTTGAAGTGAAGGATGCTTTGGAAGCAGTTGTTGAGTATAAAAACCAATTTCAAAATTCACTAACCAGTTTTCAGAATCAACTTGTCCGTTTGGCAATGCTGTCAGTTTTTGTTTTTTGCTGTGTGCTTTTATTGTGTGTTTTTTTATAGTTTGGTGATAGGCATTTGTAGATTACCATAGTGCCAACAGTACCAGATCAATGCTTCAAAAATAGAGAACACACCCATTTTAGTGTTTTTCATTTTCTTTTCCTGAATTTTGTAAACAATTAAAAACAGAAAATAGAAAACAAACACTATTTTTTGTTTTTTTTTTCAAAAAAAACAAGAAAACAAAAAAAAAGGTTTACCAAACAGTCCTAGTTTGAGTTTTTTTTTTCCCAATGATAAAGTTGCATGTAATTATCTGTTAAAAGGCTCGTAAATTTTTGATTTGTAATTATTTAAATTTATATCAATGAAAATATTAATTTTTAGTGAATTTTTCAAATTGGAGTAATTAAATGGGGTTCCATCCTTACGAAGATCGAATTATTGCAAAAGTATGTTCTATGTAAAAACGTGTATAATCAAGATATCAATTGGTAGAACAGGAAGTTTCAAATTGTTCCTATGATATATAGGTTGGGGTTATTTTAATTATGTACGTAGTACTATAGTACTATATTCATAAGAACACTCCCCAAATTTTCAAAATATTTGTGTAATTTTTTTGGTCAATAAAAGATATTAAATGGCCTTTTTGTCAAAAACTTTGATTTTCAAATACCCCTACTGTAGGAGAATAGCATAAATTGTATTTTAAAAAAAAAATAGTTTACCAATTTTTGGAAACTTTCACCAAATTTTGAACAATACCCCCAACATGAATAAGGTTGGTTGGGAAGGCAAACAACCTTCTCAGTTTCTGAGCCTTGCGTAAACTTTTGAGTGTACTTAGATTTAGATTCTCATCAGCAGAATTGATTGATCCTAATAACATTAAAGCAAAAATCCCAACTATGAAAAGGACAGAATACGAGTTTTTGAATGCACAAATGAATAGGACTTTTATTTGACATGTACTAGCATACAAGACTCGTTTTACAACAAATCTCAGAAAGATAGTAAGTAAGAAACCTTAATTTTATTTTTTAAGGTGAGCGAATCTGCACCACAGTGCTAGGGCAATGATTTATGCATTAGCAATTAGTGTCGTAACTATTTATACTGGTGATTTGGCAGTACGCTCCTTTGCTTTGGCAACACACATCGCTTAAGTAAAAGAAAATTGCACCACTAATCACGATTGATGGTCAGTCGTCAAAACTAGCTCAGTTAAGATTCACCAGTCGCTGGTGGGCTCCGATTAAGTTGACTTCTATCATTTGACGACTAACCGTTAGTCGCAGCCGATAGTAACACAGCTCTAAGTAAAATTTAGAGTCTAAAACAAGGGCATATTTTGAACTTTATGGATATCCTAAGATTTCAGTTTTCAAATTCAGAATGGTTGTCCAGCATTGAGGCGCCACTTCTCCAACAATCTCCACTTGACTGGCCTCCTGACCATGAATTCTTCAGAGCGGACCAACAAGCGAGCTAGTGAGACAAAATGGCGAGCCCTACTAACCCAGTCAAGCCCAGTTCTCGCGTGGGTAGGAAAATTTTCTCTTTTTTCCTTCTTAAACTTTTCGAACTAGGTGATACACGTCAAACACTCAGCGAAACACAAGATATTCACGCAGGCTTAATTCACCTCCCTCAACCGCATCCTACGCGAAGGACCAATAACATGATGTTACAAACTATAATGATGCCATCAGAGACCTTGAACAAACCAATAAACTCTTGAATGATATTGTGAATATAAACACACCTAAACTCATTGTTGTTAGTAAGATTGAATCAATGGAAGTTGTTGTCAAATTGTTGTCTATGTAAGTATTTACACATTGAATTTCCACTTCAGCCCTTAATCTATTTATGAAGAGAGACTTATGTCCAAAATAATTTACCATTTAACTGAGGGGAGGAACACCAAACACGTGCTTGATTTATGAAAAACAGGTATATCAAATAACTACAGGGCTTATTAGTTATTATTTCTTAATTATAATAGTTTCCCCTTCCCATGCAAATGAAAAGCTAGTAACCACACTTAACGGAGACGGTTCGAGTCATTAGCTTTCAGTTCTTTCTTTGTAGGGTTTAATTTAGAGACATATAAAGATGCAATAAATCATAAATAACAGTTCAATTTCAAAATAAGTTGTTTAATGAGAGAGAGTTATTAGATTATTTCATTTTTCTCTTGGCCAAATTAATTCATAGAAAGTTACAAAAGATTGAAGAAAACACTTAATATACAGCACTTAATTAATGACATGTGGAGAAATTTTCAAGATCAAACACATTAATTTACAGTCCCTTCAAGTACCTATATAAGAGCCTCTCCTGCTACCATGGCTTCTCATGCCACCAAACAGAGAACAAAAAATACAAAACAGAAACAAAGGAAATATCGAAGATGGCATCTCATTTTGGTACCTATTCCATGCTAGTTTCTCTAGCACTCGTATTCATCTTCATCACTCCCTCATTAGCCGAAAAACACACTAAGCTCAAGACCCTATGCTCCAAAACTAGCAACCAACGCTTGTGCATGAAGCTCATGAAATCCGATTCGCGTGCTGCCGACTCCGACAATCGCGGCTTCACCGAGGTGGCGATCGACTTGGCATATGCCAAGGCCAAAGACATTCATAGAGCTCTTAATTCGCTCTACGAGAAAACAAGCGAGTATAAGTTGAAGTATAGATACAGTTCGTGTTCTAAAAACTATAATGACGCCGTTAGAGACCTCGAGCAGGCCAAGAAGCTCTTCTCGGACGGTGAATATAAGCGCATTGCGGTTCAGGTGAACGATGCCGCTGAGGAAGTTCAGGACTGCAAGAGTAAATTGGAGAAAGGGACGAGTGGCTCGTCCCAACTCAAGAAAGGGAGTAAGGAGTTTGAGATTCTTTGTGATGTAGTTAAGGTTGCTTCTAAATCTTGGTCCGATGATTCGTAAAATTTTCGGATGCTTGTCCGATTGGTAATAAGAAGTTTAGTCCTTATTTAGATGAATGAAAAGAATTCCCTCACCCATTTTTGCATACTTGCAAATAAGCACATGACAATTCCTCTGTGAACTAGTCACTACAAGAAAAAACACATTTAATAACAAATAAAATAGTCACTGAATATTCTTTTCTAGTCGCCAATATGAATTCGCAACTAAAGTGGCGATTAAATTATTTAGTAGCCTATTAGAGGTTACTAAATGTTACGACAACTAAGTTTTGGTTAGTCACTAATATGTGATCAATGGCAACTAAACGTGGCAACTAAATTGGTAGTTGCCAAAAGATAATTAGTCACCAAAAGAAGTCATACGGTAACCATTGAAGTTAATCACCAAACTCCTATAGTTGCCAATACTTAGTCAGTGGCGACAACACTTTACGACTAATTATTAGTCGCTGTAGCTAATTGTTTGCCAATGTCATCTTATAGTGACCAATATACGTAGTCACAAATCTCATGATCATAAGAACTTTCGCAACCAAAACATGTTAATAGCCAAAGAATTAATTGCTCATTTATTAAGAAGATATTACAGACGACTATTATCCGAAACTTATACGAATCACAATCAATTCTAACTTTACAGTTACACAAAGCTTCGTATAAAGAAACTATATACTTAATTTCAATAAATATATCGGTGCCGACATCCACAAAACTATATCCACATATCTAAACAATAAAATTCTAAAATGCATGTAAAATTCAGCCAAGTCTAATATTCACAATCGGAAACCTTTATTCATAAGTATGAACTAGCCTAAAATAACATGTGCAATTAGTCGTCATATCAACATCTAAAATCTTCATCCCACCAAAACTTCGTTCTCGAAAATCTTTGTCCATCAACAATCTGTAAAAGAATAAACACAGAAAGCTCGTCATAATAATTCTATTGTGACAAAACTAACAACTTGTCACACTAAGCATAAAAATGGAATGGCAATAGTTTTTCGTCTCCATAACAACACAAATAACTACAAATGTTTCGTCATAATAAGTGAAATATTTTGTCACCATAAAACTGTTTTGTCACAAGAGTACATCCCATAGGAACATATTGTGACAAAAATATTTCATCATAATATGTTTCCAAAAATTATTTTGTCCCAAGAACTACAGTTTATTACAACAAAACTATTTTTATCACAACAACTATATTAATGGTGACAAATGATTTTGTCACCATAGGATGTGTTGTTGTGACGACTCCATTTATCACAATAGGTTTAAAGACAAAAATGTATGTCGTGACGAATAAATTGTCACAATAGACCATTTTATAGTGACAAATCAATTGTCCCAATAGACTTTGCATTCCTATAATTGGAAGTTTATAACGACAAAATTCTTGTCACAATAGATTTGTTTTGCCGACCAATTGAATGTTTTGTGAACAAAATAATGTCTGCAAGGCTATTGGGACAAAACTAGATGTCACTAAACCATGTGCCCATACCTTTGTGACAAATTCATTGTCATAACAAGGCCCACAACTATTATGAAAAAATCTATTATATTTTCATTCATCAAATCTCACATGAAATACTAGTATCAATCAATATTCTCAGTATAAAAAAATAAAAAAAACACATGCCTTTGAGTAAAAACCATATATATTAAAATAAATCATTCAAGCAATTGCTTCAAATCTCGTCCAAAATTAAAAAGTACAAAGCTAATTTGCAGAAATTAGTGAACTATCCTAATCATTAAAAGTATAATACTACACTTCCTAAACTAACTATAATGTATCCAATATGAAAAGTAGTTCATGTAGCTGCATCTCAGAAAAAAAACCAAAGACATAAAAAATCCTTCAATAGAAGGCTAGAAGGAAGATTAGCTTTCTTTTCAACTTCACCAAGATTGGTTTTTAGACATCAACTCAATAATGTGAACTGGGTTTTCTAATAGAAGTTGTTCACTAATCAAAAAAGAAATAATGTGAACTTTTATTTTGACTGTTTCTCTAAATGAGTAGCCCCCATGCAAATAGTAATTCTTCTATAATTAGTGTGCAAAAAAATGAACTTTTGCAAGATGTCAATAATGTGGTAGTTAGTCTAGTCATTTTACACTGTGGGAACCAAATTGAAACCATCTCATAACCCAAAAAAATTTAAAAAAATTTACTAGATCAATCATATCTTACAACCCATAAGATTATATAAAGATTCTAGCAGGAGACAGCCCAATCTACAAAAAAGTGAATAATAAAAACTAATTTTAAATCTTAACTTCAGTTTATTTATTTATTAATAATAAATGTAATGGTAAAAATTAATGATACAATGAAGCTTGAGCACATCCCTACAAGGTATAAATCCCTCAAAAGCGAGAGACAAATAAGCCTAGACTACATATAAATTCACTCAGAGCCAGAGAAACTAGGCGAAGAATGAAACACGTACCAAGGCAACCTACTCTCCATTTCATATTGAAATTGGTAACAGAAGCTCTTTAGAAACTTCTGAAGGGATGAAAAAACTGAGGTACCAAAAAACTCTGCAGAAGAGTCATAGAAACTATGAGAATAAATTCCTCATGCTGAACGAAGTGAGAATTATCCCTCCAGGACCAAAGAACCACAAAATATTGGCCAAAGGATGCATTTCTAAGTCAAACTTCCAAAAATATTCAGCAAAATTTTGATAACTCAACCAAATTTCTATAAGTATGAGCCGCATGGCTAGCATTCCAAAAAAAAAATCATCAATGAGATATGTGATACAACCGGCAAGAAGAACCATATATTATCCCTATTTACAGCTAATGCATAAAGCCCAGTAGCGAGACTACTGTCTGTTTCACTCCTCAAATGCAGTTAATGTTTAAAGCAGCTTAGCAAGAACAAGAACTCCATGTAAAGTATCTTTGGAGTAGTTCACAGAGGGGAAAACCAAACATGACAGCAATTTCAGCCCTTAATAGATGGAAAGATACACGCTAGATCATTATGGACTTAAGCATCTCTATCTGCGCTTTGTACATAAGCATATTTGCACACACACCAGACACAAACACATCTCAATTCACACATCTCGCCCTATGAAATTAGTTTGAAGTCAATTGAAGTGAGTGTCTGAAGGTTAGAGACCAAAGCATCTGATTAAAACTTTCATGTCAAAGAGATAGAATATCTATATAAAGAAGAAGCAGAACCTTGCAAATAGTTTACAATTAATATCAGGTATTAGGAAGAGAGAAAGAAAGCTTGATACCAGAGAGAGTCGAAGAGAGAAAATACGAACACCAAAATCGATCCTGTATATGCAACAAATCTGAAACCCATAAAAAAAAAAAAAAAATCAAATCAGCTCTAGCCCCATGATATTGCATACGAAATTAAACACATCTTAAACCAACCACCCCAAAAATTGGGATGAAGGTTCACGTTGAGAGCTCTTGTTGCGACGAGCAGGGGTATGGTGGTAGGGTCAGCAATAGAACTCTACCTATGAGAGGGGGGTTGGGTGGTGAATGGGCGGCAGGTTGTTCGCTCCACTGTTGGGAGGAAGGAGGGAAGGATGGAAAGAGAGATAGGACAACAAATTTTGGGGCAAAAAAGCTAGGGCTCGTTGTAGACCAGGGAAGCGGAGAGAGAAGACAACAAATTTTGGTGCAGAAAAGCTAGGACTTGTTGGGTAGAGGGAAATATTTGGAACCGCAGAACGAGAATTAGATTTTACCACGTTGGAGGGAATGAAATTTGGGGAAAAACAAATTTGACGGAATGACAAATTTTGAAGGATATTTCTCATGTTTAATTTATCAGCAAGTAAATAATAATTTTATTTTATCTTTCATTAGTTATCATTTCCTTCTTTTTTGTTATTTTTTTCTATCATAATTTGCTCTCATTGGACAACCTTGCCAAAAGAATAATATGATTATTTTGTTAATTAGAAAAGAAAATTAAGGAAATAAAATTTAACTATTTGACTTAACAGTGTACAAAATAATTAAAAGATCCGAGAACCAAACCAATCTAACTTTCATGAGTTAGTTTGATTTGAGCCTGTCAAAAGTTTTGGTTATGTTTTACTTCCTAAAATGGATAAATCGATAAATTCAGTTCAATTCTTGAGTTAACATTCTTGAGACTTAAATCATGTTTTGTTTTATTGAAATATTATTAATTTATTTATAAATTATTTTTACTTTTTGAGAAATTAAAGATACAAAATTGAGTCTAATTTTTAAAATTTGTAAGTGAATAAATCAAAATTTATATCACATAGCGACCTGACCTGAATGGATCTAAACCATGGATCTAACATAAAATAGGACCCATGCTCACCCTATTCAACTTCTTATAATCAATGATATGTTATATTTCTTTTATTATAAAAGGTTTAAAGAATATGAGATTATATATTACCAATATATATATAATTATTGTGCCATAAATTTACTTTATTATTTCACTTATTTCATAATTGAACTAAATACAAGTTTTTCTTTTTGGCTAACTTGCCATTGAAGAAATAAAAAAAGAGAATTAAGTATTTTATTTGTATTTGTTGAATTTTTTCTACCTTTTGTTTTTTTAGATTTGATACTTATGTTTAATTTATTAATAAGTAAATATTTTTCCTTCTACTAATTATTAATTTTTTTAAAATTATTTTTCTTTCAATCATAATTTACTTCCCAATGTAATGTACAAAGGTTAGAAGCATAAAAGTTTGTATATGTAGATGAATGAATTGAGAAACGATAAGGCCCCAGAAGCAACAGATAAATTATGATTGTTGGCCAACGGTCCAGGTCCAATAGTAAGGACATATTCAGGGTGTATTTATAATGGAATGCGATTTCATACTGTTGACCACGACAGTTGCCATAAAAGTCAAAATAATGGTGTGGTAGTTGAAGGAAATCACCCAAGTGGCTTAACAAATTTCTACAGTAAATTGATCAAAGTGTGGAAAATAACGTATTTGTTTGAATATCGAGTTATTTTGTTCCAATGTGAATGGTTCAATACTGGTACCAACAAGACTTGTCAGATGGATGAACATGCCATAAGTATTGATGTTAAAAGTAGATGGTACAAGAATGATCCATTTGTGTTACCAAATTAAGTCCAGCAAGTTTTCTACGTCAATGATACCAAGTATAAGATGTCAATCAAGGAAGATTGGAAAATTATAGAACGATTCCAACATCGAGGAATATGGAATGTGCTAGAGAAAGATGATAAAGATCAAACAGATGATTCTGTTGATGTGTTCCAACAAGAAACGAGCACCGAGATTGCACCAATTATCATTGAAGATCCCATTACCAATGATTTGTTTAGGAATGATGTTGATCCAGAAGTTATTAGCGAGGAGGCAATTTTACAATTCAGAATTCAACAAGTAGAAGATGGTGAAGAAGAAGCATTCCATCATGATCAGGAAGACGAACTACTAAAGAACCCAAATGATGAAGAAGAGTTTGATGACTTTGATGTAAACCTTGCATAGAACCGACATGATGTAATAGTGAATGCATGTGGAAGCCACAATGGATTCTGTGATCAGCTATATTCAAGACGGTCACATACCTCCTCCACCACCTCCTCTTGCTTCTCAGTGATTTTGTGCTGAAAAGGAGGAGATTAACTTGGTAATTATTTTTTAAGGTAGTAGCTTGATTGTGTGGTGGTGATAGTGTGACTGGTTGTTTTGATCTTTTTAGTTTTAGTTATATTATTGGACGGATTTGTTTTGAACAATTTGATTTGGATGATATATATTATGGTTTAAATGATGATTCATGTTTCTCTTGTGGTATATTTTGGGATTGTTAATATGTTATTGAACATGTTTATATTTTGATGGATTGTATTTACTTTATTGACCCGTTAAGTAAGGTGGATGTTTTGGGGGAAGAGAGTTCCAATATAGGGGGAAATAATTTATTATCTCACAAAATGGACCGCGCCATCATGGGATAATAGCGCGCTAATAGCACAAAGAGTTCAGTGGATGAAATCAATAACCGCGTGATTGTGGCCTAATAGCGCGCTAATAGCACAGAGACTTCGTGCAATTCACTGTGAGAGCGCGCCATCGTGCGGTTGATCCCGCGATCACGCGCTACTGACGGTTTCTGTAACTTGTGAATATGAGTCATCTTTTATTTGTCTTTGCTGAAATTAAAAGCCGTGTGGGCTTAATTCATCAAATTATAGTATACTAATTGAATGCATATGGGATACATTTGCCTTAAGTTACTCCAAAGTTCCAAGTTACTTCATTTTATTCGACTTCTTATAGTTAGCATGAAACTAAATATATTTGAATTGGTGATTAGGATGAGATTACTTTCCGTACGCATGCTATAAGAAACCCAACCTTACCTAAAAACTTATTTATTTGCAGCTCACTCATTAATTAATGAGAAAGATGTATGGTTAATTAAGAGTTGACATGTTTTACATTTCATTCAATGGGATTGTTCCCTTGTCTCTGTTTTCCCTCCCATATTGCGGAAAATTCAGCTTTCCAATAACCAATTTCATGGTCAAGTCACTGGATTTTCAAATGAATCATTGCCTCCATTGGACACATTGGATTTGAGTAGTAACAAACTAGAAGGGCTTATTTCCACATCTTTCTTTGAAATTAAAAGGCTAAATATCCTCGTACTTTCTTTCAACAACTTCAGTGACATCATATAGCTAGATGTGATCTTGGGGCTACAAAATCTTACAACACTCGAGCTTTCATACAACAGCTTGACAGTTAATGCCAATGAAAGTAAGTCTAGCTTATCTTCCTTTCCCCAGCTCAGCACATTAAAAATGGCTTGTTGCAAGTTGCAAAGATTTCCTGACCTACAGAACCAATCGAGAATGATTTATTTGGACAAAATAAATTTTCATCAAATTTTAGATTGCAACCAAACTTTAGTCACAAATGTTAAACATTTGGCAACAACAAAAAATTTAGTCACCTAATGTTCAACTTTTGGCAACAACAAAAAACTTAGTCATCTAATATTCAACTTTTGGCAACAATGCATCAAGTTAGTCGCCGAAAACTATAACTATTGGCCACTAAAAAGCCATGGTCGCTAAAATGTTAATAATAGTGACCAAATTATTATTTGGTTGCTAGACATGTAACTATTGGTGACTACCCACAATATGGTCGCAACAATTAGTTGCAAAATTTGTTTTTTCTTGTAGTGAGTCCTGGTGATTAATCGATCAAACTACCTGATTAAGGATGTGGAAATACTATTGTTCCTAAAAAAATTTTACCAAATTGATGTAGCAGTGGTATTTTTATAATTAAGAGTTATAATGATCGATACTTTGTTTTAAAGTTAATACTTCTTTTTCAAGATGATAAAATTTATATGAATTTTTTTGTTATATATTATTACTCTTAAGAATAGGGGCGAAGCTAGAATTTTATTTTGGAGGTGCCAACTTAAAACAAAATTTTTTGCCTATTGATACAATATTTATGCAAATACTATATTTTAAGTTTTTTTGCATATATTTTAAACTTCAAATATGAGATATATATTAGGATGCAAGACTAGATTTCTACATAAAGAATACAATCAGTCTTTCATTCTGTCTTAGCAAAACATGACTAAAAATATAAAAAAAAAAATTTGTTACAAGTAATCGAATTGTGTAAAAAATAAACACCTCAAAAGGGGTTGAGTCATATACAAGCAACTTATACAAATGTCTTAATCCTATAAAGCTTAATGTATATTTAACTACAGACATATACACGTCCAACTAACAAAACAAAATATAGATTAATTATTTTTTAGTATATCAATCATCTATTAAAGTGAAAATCGACATTTTTTTAAATAATTTTTTTAAGTATATTTGGTGAGACTTATTGAATGGTGCACATTAGAAACTTACACATTTAAAAGCTCAAATAATATTGGATTAGGATGCACATAAAAAAAAAAAAATAGAATCCATAGTTTACTAAACAAAAATTTCATATTTTCTTCAACTAGAGATTTATATTATAAATTGTGCGGAGTGCTAATAGAATAAATTTTCTCAGAAACTTCACAAATTTACATTACATATAGGAGGGTTGTACAAAAGTTGATGCACCCCCAACTCTATATGTAGCTTCGCCCTTGCTTGAGAATGACATTATAAAGTAATCGGGCAACGCTATTCTTCCAGAAAAAATATAAAAATTCTATGACAATGATGTGACAATGATATTTTTTGTAATTAAGAGCTATCGTGATCGATAGTGTTTTTGTTTTAAAATAAATAACTCTTATTTAACTAATCATTCAGTATAAAATTTTTGTACAAATTTTCTAATTGTATAACACTATACTAATCCAAAAGCAATTAGTTATGGGGGAGAATGGTGTGAGCCTTTCCAAATCCAATTGAGGCTGCAATTGCAACATAGTAATACATTCAGAATGCTGCATGCTCGACAGAATAAGCACCTAATGGTTGGTTGATAAATGAGCATCACATCAGTTTTCCTTCAGCTCTCCTAATGAGTTTAGTGAGTGTCGGGTTCTCTCACAGTGAGGACCCGTCTTGTTGTAAGAGGAAGAGGAGAAGTGACTTTAAGTTATTAGAGAACTGAATAAATTTCATGATAAACCGGTTCGGATACAAGAATCAAGACAAATTTTAGTAATGCGTCACTTAGATTTAAAAACTCATCAAATAAGACAAATTTTAAGTAATAAGGCAATGAGTACTATTACTAAGATTTAACAATACAGTGTAGGACCTACCAAACACATAAAAGAGTAAAGATTATAGTAGAAATGGCACTCTAAAAACATGAATTCTATAATCCTATTCAAAATTTTCCCATCAAATACATGGAATAAAAGGTTATAAGATGGTATCCTAAAAACATAGGTTCAACCTTCCTAGTTGATTTTTTTGGGGCACCATCGGCAATTTAGTCCCCATTTTCTTTTGTTTCTAATAACACAAAATGAAGGGCAAGAAAGGAAAATAAATGTAAAGAGAAAATGAAGGAAGATTATTTTTTCTTTCTTATTTAATTTTGCAAAGAAAATCAAAGAAAAGAAGAGAGAACGAGAGCAAGTAATTATCTTTTTTTTCATTTTTTCTCTATTTCTCTTCTAGGTAGAATTAAATAAGAAAGGAAAGAAAATATATTTTTTTTTCTTCCCATTGAATTTATTGGGGTCCATAACCCGGATTTCAAGACCCAAAAACCGTTCAAAAAAGTGAGGATCTTTTGAACCGCGATGCAAAGGACGGCCCGTGCCAACCAATACGGTTCATTCAAAAACCGAAGGAACGTTAATGCTGGGAGTTCGGGTTCACTGGAAATATATAAAATTATAAATTCAATTGATTGGAAGTCAAAAAAGTGTCTGATTGGAGGAACGCAGGTCCATTCTTTGGCCCTTTTTGCCCAACGATCATTCTACGCTCCCCTCTCTCGCTATCTGGAGCCATGAGTCTCTTCGGTCTGGGCAGGTAAGCCAAGAATTTCAATTAATTTTGCAATTATTAACATGCATATAGATGTTCTATGATCATATATATCAGATCTGTTTTTCTGGGTTTCATTTAGCTTGATTCATAGCTAGTGGTTGTGATGTAAGTGGCTTAATTGATAAATGGTTGTATGGGTTTTTTTTTGGGGCTAATATCACATCTAATTTTTGAATAATCACATGTTCTATGTTGCATGACGGTGGGAATTGTAGATTGCTTTGTTTCTTAGTGTGCAAGTTTACTGATTTGGACTTCGATTCTAAACATATTTAGGTCCTAGAAAGCAGGGATTAAAATTCTCACTCGCTAGGTTTGTGATTTCAGTAATCCAACAATGATTTCTATAAGCAATTGCTTTCCAATAGTAGATTTGAGGAAGATACTGACATTGGTTGTTGGCGACTGACATGACTGTCTTGGCATAGAATGCGCTGCTACCTCATACAAAATTAATCTGGTGGTCTCTGTCACTGACATAAATTTATTTGTCCTCCTGTGTAAGATGTTAAGATATAAATTGAGTTTTTGTAATGTTTCAGGTCATAGTATATGATTCCGATTGTGTGGGTTTAGTAGGGCCTCTTTATATCTCTTTCTCAGTATATTCACTTTACAACCTGTTCAATGAGCGTATATGAGCTAAAGTTTAGGGTAGAAATCAAGCATATATGTGATCCAACTTTAAGAGATTAAGCCTACACCAACTCTTTTGATTGCTTGGAGAATCTAATATTTCCAATAGTTGTGTGTTTTTCATCACTAATTTTGTTATTCACGACTGAACATTAGGCCTTGTTGCTTATATATATATACAGTGTATGGTGTTTCCTTTGTTTTTTGTGTGATGTATTCTTATGCATGTTATGCTGTTTTGACTTTGATTTTTACCAACTTAGGTCCTAGAAAGCAGGGATTGAAATTCTCAACCACTATGTTTCTGCTGTTAGTAGAACTTTAAGGAAGATGCTAGCATGGGTTTTGGTGTTTGAAATCCTATATGGGCATAAAATGAGCTATTGGCTTAGTAAAAAATTATAAACTGGGGTTTACCAGTTTAGTAGGCATTAGGCATAATAATCCAGTTGGTAGTGCGCGAATTCTTCGAGGCTTGTTATTATAGAGTTATTTTACCATTCACAGCATCATATAAAATTAATCCAGTAATCACTAACATGGGGTTACTTTTCGTTCGTCATATGGTATTGCTATACGAATAAGCATGTAAAGTTCTAGGTTATGGTATGACCCTAAGTGTGTGGGTGTAGTAAGGATTATGTGTATATATATCCCTCTCTATGTATCCACTTTAAGACATCTTCAATGAGTGGTATATAAGCCAAATATTAGGGTATATATTTGGTGATATGGTATTGAAGGGTATAACTTTTAAAGAAATCAAGCAACAGATAATATGAAAATCTCAAGCTCTCTTACTATGTTTCTCTAGCAATTTCCATGATATAAATTATAAAATCCTCTTTTTTTCCCTTGGACTAAATTTTAGCATTTAAACCTTTTGGAGGTCTAACATGGGCTTGAAAATTGATTGAAGATCTTCACTTACCAAATTTCTCTCGCTCTTGTAACTATACTTGCATAATGTTGCTTTATCTTTTTAAAAATATGGAAAGCACTTATTACTGTTTTGAATGGTGTCATGAAACACTAGAATTCTATAGATTATTGAAGGATATACATACTAACATATGCTTGCTGCAAGAAGTAGTCTAATTTTAAGAGATTAAGACTGCACTCAATCTTTTGATTGCTTGGAGAATCTTATAGTGTTTTTGGTTTCGTTTTGGAAAACTGTTTTATTCACTAAAAATTATAAAAGCCGAATATTAATACGGAAAATTTGTTTGCCAAACCATTTCCAAAAACTGTTCTTTGTAGTTTTCTGAAACCGTGCCACTTTTAGAAAACAATTTAAATTTGTCTTCTGAATTATTGAATATTGTATTCCATACGAAATTGATGACGACGTGAAAATGTTGGTGTTCTCGAACTTTTAATGTTGTCAGTTTTCGTTTTTTTTGTGTGTTTTTTGTGGTCTGGTGATGGGCATTTGTAGATTACCGTTGTGCCAACAGTACTAAAGTAATGTTTTGAAAATAGAGAACACTCCAATTTTAGTGCTTTCGTTTTCTTTTTCCGAATTTTTTAAACAACAAGAAACAAAAAATATTAAACAACACTGTACAAAAGCAAAAAAGTTACCAAACAAGGCCTTACTTTTCATTGTTTTTGTTTCCAAAAGCACAAAAATAGAAAATGAAATTGTGAAAACAATTCCAAAAAAGGCTTTCCATTGGCTGGTGTGTATACTAATGACTATATTCTTTTGTTCACGAGTGAACAATATGCACTTTTCTTATAAATGTATTGTGTAAAATGGTGTTTCCTTTGATTTTTTGTGATGCAAGTGTCACATCCGGGGGATAAACTCTTCATGACATTCTAGAATGCATTTTTCATGCAACACATGTCTTAAACACGGTTGTTTATGTACATGAAAAAGTGCCGTCATTTACCAGGAAAGTTTTTTCCCAGGTGATTGAGAGGATAGAGTAGGTGGAATATACAAGGGATGCCTGAAAGTCATTGCTTTATACAGTTCTATCATGTAGGAAACTATTGATATTTTTACATCCATACACATCAAAGAAGTCTCGGAAGAATGTGGTTAATTTTAGATAGATCGTATTACTAATAACTGTAAATTACAAGATTAGATTTAAGATAGATCAGTTCAAATTTTTATGTTTGTCATAACTGACATCATGGTGATTGGCAGGTGTCACTCAGGCTTTGCCAGACACTACCATACATTATTGGATTCCCTCCCCTCCCTCAAACAACAAACCCCAAACCCCCCCCCCCCCCCCCCCCCCCCCCCCCCTCTTCCCTCTTCCTTTTGTGTCAAGATGAGTTATGATGAATTTAACCTTGGAGGTTTTGGTGAATTGAGTATCACACAGTAAATTGTTTCCAGTACAAGAACATTGTCCTACCATTTTTAGACAAATAGGTGGGGCAAACTTTGGGTTGAGTTTTGTTTGAAATTTTTTCTTTTGTATAGACAAACATGTTTTGCAAAAAGGACGCAGACAATGCCGCCTTTGTATACTAGTTCTATACACAGATTAAATACCCTCACCCACAAAAGCTCTACTGTAAAATCTATAGGAATAAAGGAGATTCACAAAATTCCCATAACACCAAAATGAGAAGTATGAAACAAAACAGTTTTTAGTCCTTGTACTGGCAAACGACTGCTTTAAAAGTCCTCTGATTCTGCTCTTTCCATAAAAACCACATAATGCACATCGGAGCTAGCATCCAAGGCTTCTTTAAACTCTTTGCCTTTCCCCCTTTTGGCCATGATTTATACAATAGAAAAACCGGGGTCGGCATAACACGTTGAACACCAAAGATAGAAAAGCATGCTCCAAACCTGGCAATCATTGCTACTTTAAAAGTCCTCTGATTCTGCTCTTTCCATAAAAACCACATAATGCACATCGGAGCTAGCATCCAAGGCTTCTTTAAACTCTTTGCCTTTCCCCCTTTTGGCCATGATTTATACAATAGAAAAACCGGGGTCGGCATAACACGTTGAACACCAAAGATAGAAAAGCATGCTCCAAACCTGGCAATCATTGCTAGGAGCTTTTTATACCCTGTTATGCATCTTTTTTTGTTTTATTACTAAAGACTACATTTGAATGAGATTGGAGTTGTTTATCTGCCAGGATTTAGTAGGAATATTAATATATTTTGAGTCAAAGGAGGCTGTTGCTTTTACTCATACATTTTGTGGTTGATCTTTGAGAGTAGTTTTACGTTCTTTTCCTTTGGTCTTTTTAAACCAGAAGACAAGATTTTTTTTTTTGGGTACTCTCCCTTTGCCATGTTAACCTTACTTTTGGGAACTTCAAATATCTCCTTGCAAAGGCAGATTGATTTACTCTTAGTTCAGTTTTTCTTTTCCTCAATAAATTGGTATTAGAATCAAAAGTGGATCAACTTCTAGGATGGTAAGGGGGATAAGAGTTTTGAGGCTAAAGAAATCACGAGGCAAGGTATTAGATTTGTGGAGTACATATTGTTGCAAGAAAGCTGAGTGGAGATTCTGAATGGCACCCCAAATTTAGTCCTTTGAAAAGGTACTTTTGAAGAAGAACATGTTATAGGACAATAGGAGAATCTCGTATTTTGTCAAAATTGATAGGTTTTGAGGACCATGTTATTCTTGATCTATCAACTGATCAAGAATAACACGGAATAAAATATAAGTAACAAGGATATATGGTAACCACAAAAATGGATGTATCACAAACATGTATTGACATTACAAACTTTATGAGAAAATGATATATACTAATAGAAAATTGTGGAAATATTGAATGATTTTTTTTTTGAAATGTTGATATAAATAACAAAGATCATCATAGTGTTACCAAATTGAACTATGTTACATTCAAATAAGGGTTAGACATTAGTATACATGTCTAATAAAATTGAAATGTAAAAAGAAAATCTACAACTATTTCTACAATGAATAACCAACCTTACAGTTGGTATTATTACACATCAAATAATTAGTTCTACTCATTATGTAAGTTCACACGAAAAATGAGAAGGCAAAGTAGTGGAAGAGAACCTTGAAATGAGAACCCACCAGGCTAGATTTGAAGGCTATTTCTCCTTTTCATAAGATTATCGGGATACAAAATAAAGATATTTTTGTGATCTAATCTTACAGATTAAGTTCATCTTGTTTTTTTCGTATGTAATTTAAAAACCTATCTTGGAGAAAACAAGGCCTTCTTGCTTAAAACAGTGTTAGAGATGGTTTTCAAGGTTCTCCTTTGTAGCATTGAGCATTCTTACTATACAAAGTGATGGTATTCGCCAATGCTTTCTTTATACAAATGGTAATCTTTTGCTTAAACCATGTAAAGATGGACATCTCTTTGTTTTTATTTTTTTATAATTGATGAAATGTGAATATAAATATGTTGGAAAAAAATCCAGTAGTATGGTAGTACCGACTTTTTAGTACTCGTCTCTGTTAAATTGTGACAAGTGGTGTTGTATTCTATCAGCGGCATTAATTTGTTGTAAATGGATACATTTTTATGGATATAGTACCACATGTCAAAATCTGATAAGGATGAGTAGTGGAAAACTCTGTACTACCTGATTATTGGATTTTTTTCTGAATGTATTTGATGAAATGTGAATGGGAGTGTATCCATTGCTTTTGTGTATGGCTATTAGATTCTCATGTTAATTGGAGTCGCCAATTCCTAAGTTTGAATTATCCTTAGTTTTTAGAGTTGTCTTTATTGTTGATGCATGACATGCTTACTAATCCACCTCTTATATTGATTAATTCTGTTTAGACCTTAATTTGTCTTACTTGCAAATAGGAACCAAAGGACATTTCGCCCGAAAAAAAGTGCACCTTCAGGGAGTAAGGTTGTTCTCTTTATCAAAATTTCTTTTGCCTTTACTGTTGTTTTGTCTTTTTCCTTTGATTAGTTTAATGCGGTATGATATTTTACCTTTTCAGGATCAAGCTTTATACATTCTAATATCTTTATTTTCCCCTTGTGATAATGTTCATTTTTACTATGTACCCAAAAAAAAAAATGTTCATTTTAACTGGAATCGGTAAATGTAGTGCTTTTGCTCTTCCCTTGATTAAGATTGAAGAATTTGCTTCACCATCAAGCTATTTCATCACGTTTGTTGTCTGTCCTACAATGCAGTAATACAGAATGGGTACTTAGAGAAGAGAGAAGAGTTTTGGTTGTAGAATTTATCCTTTTCAGCTAAGAGTGGCCGTGACTTAGCTGGCTTGCTAGGCCTAAATACCCCGGTACATACCACTCAAGGACTTGGCTCAGTTTGTAGGCCCATAGGTCTGTGTTAGGCTTCATCTTAAGGCTGCTCAATATGTGGCTAGGCTTGGGAAAAAAAGCAATTGAGGCCTGGGCTGGGCTAATGAATTATGTTGTACACGTGATATGTCTATATGTAAAAATTGCGTTCTGAATTATATTTTTCAAGAATAAGGATAAGGTACCTTTAATAAAAAAAAAAATGTGACTCTGTAGGCATGAACCTAAATTCTGGGTTGAGAAATCTCGCACGTACCATCTAGACTAGCAATCTGGACACTATGCAACCCACCTCTATGATATTACACCATTTGGGTTTTTTTAAGGGCAATTTTGTGCTAGGGCCTAAAAATATAGGCTTGGGAATATAGGCTTCATTATGGGTTGGTTTAGGATCGGGACACCATTCCTTCCACTAATGTTAAGTGGAGGCCTTGACTGAGCTTGGCTTAGTCCATGGCCACTGCTATTTTCAACTTTAAGTTCGAACACAGAGATAAAGAAGTTTCTTGTTGATTCACTAAGAAGAAGATAGTGTACAGGGTTTTGCTTAGATGAACCTTCTGTAGGGATTCGTTTCTACTCAATTAGGTTGGGACTGGGGAACACCCTTGCGTAACAAACAAAAAGATAGCAGGGGAGACAGGGTTGCGGCTTTGCTTAGATTAATGACCACGGGACACTAGAAATAATAGAATATGAAGCTCAGGTTTAGTTGTGAATGTTGGTAGAAGTGAGGTATCACCAACACAAATTCATATGCTGGAAAAGAATTGCTTTCTGCATAATACAGATAAGAAGCTCAATGTGATTATAAGAGAGGGTGATGCATATTTATCTCTTTTTTTTTTGATAAATAATATATTTACCTTTCTTGTCATCTAGCTTCAGCAGAAAGTTTATTATGCCAAAATTTGCATAATACGCAGGGGACTTATCTTTGAGTCAACATTGTTTTACTTTTGTTTTCTTATACTCGTGCTGAATACAGTTACTAGTTTTCATTTTTTCCATCAAAGAATGATGTCTAGGACCGTCTTGGTGGATCTTTCTTGTAGGAGTGGAGTCGGGGAGCGTTTACTAAAAGAGAGGAAGTATGCTGTTTATCAAACAAAGAGAGATGATTGCTATTAGGAGCTCTCTCTCTATTTGGCATACGTATGTTTTTCCTCTCGTGTTATAATCTCGTTTGCCCATAGCTTGGAAAAACTACAATAAGTATTTTATTATTAGTGTTTTTATAGGACGGTGCTAGTTTACATGACCATAGTGTGAGAGTGAGAGTAGTTGTTTCTAGATAGACACAGGATGTAGAGCACCTCCAGAGTGTTTATGTATGTACTATGAACATATGCTAGGATAATTTTATACTTAAGGTACAATGGATAAAATATGAAGTATAAATGGCAACAATAATCATGGTGGCACTGTGGTTTTATGCATGAATATTCACAGCCGCAGTTGAGTTGATTCCCCTCCCTTTTATATTGTCGGTTTTTGCTCTTTACCGTATATGTACAATTTTTGTAGGATATGTATGGGAGTTGACTTAGGGATTCAGGTGAGCTCAGTTTATGTACTGGTTGAAATGTGGTTGAAAAATCTAAAACTTAACCTAGGAAGACTGGAGACCAATGTGAGATGGGTGCTAAACAATTCAAATATGTATTGAAAAAGTCAAATCAACTGGTTTATATGGTAAAACTTGGAGTTCACCTTCATTTGGTCGAAACCGTGTAACTCGCGCTTTAAAGGAAAATCCATCCTCCATGAGAGGAGTTAGGTATACTAAAGGCAATAAAAGTGATGCCATTAAGTGTCCTTTAGTTGTTTGTTTGCTTTTACAAGTATCCTTAAACTAAAGAGGCTTGTGTTAGTGTAAGGCCTGTAAATCTCTGAACGCTGCAATGCTTCAAATATGGCTTTTGGGATTGAGAACAAAATGAAGAGGCTTTTGGCTAAATCTTTTATTGCCCATACGAGACCAACATGAAGGGTTGTGGTGCATGCCACAAGAGGCTCAAGAAAAAGCTTTTTGAGAAAAGGTAGACTTTTTGAATATAGGGTTCAATTTTAAACTGTCATTGGACCTTGCATCACCCGCGTTCAGGTTGAGTACTATTTTGTGTCTTGTGTAGGTTGTGTGCTGCTGATTATTCTTGGTTGTTTTTGTTTTGTGATTTCTTATTATGGTTGGGAGTCAAGGGTATTTTAAAAGTTAAGGTTTGATGGTTCTAATTTGGGGCCCTTGTTTGTATATTTTATATTATGTTCTTTAAGTCATGAGCTTTGTCAAATTATTTGGCCTTTATGTGTGGCCTAAGAAGGCTTGGGTTTATTTTGGAGTTGAAGGTTCTAATTCTGGAGTTAGAATCAAACGATGTCTTTGGAAATAGAAGAAGCTCGTCCTTTGTCCCAAACATTACCCTGCGTTGGTCTGAGCACCAGATGCCACTTCTAAACATTGCTTTCAACTAAGGGTAATGCATATTTCTTGTCTGGACTTTCTCCCTTCCTCCATAGTTGTGCATTTAGTGGGAGATTTTGTCTCAGTGCATGAAGGATCATCGTCCATGTGGTTGTTCAGAATGAGCTGAGAGTAGTAATTTGATATACTGTAGTGATTATACTTCAGCATGCCTTTTAGAGGCATCTACCACTAGAATTCCAAAACCTTAGGTAAAGAATTGCAAGGGTCAATTAGGTTTGTTGGTTCTTCTCATTTCAACCAACAACGAAATTATCATCTTCGAATTTCTTGCTTCAGTCATTAAGGTCTGACAAATCTGGCCTCTTGGCTTCAATTATAGTACAACACTACTTTATCAAAAGACTACTCTGGAATATGTGCTGGCATTCTTCCTTTTCCTTCTATATACAGTAAATCATAGCATCTCGTATTGTGGCATAAACTACACTCCTTTCTGTCTCCATATCTTATTTGCATCATTTCATAATGC
This sequence comes from Euryodendron excelsum, assembly GCA_033060915.1. Taxonomy (NCBI): domain Eukaryota; kingdom Viridiplantae; phylum Streptophyta; class Magnoliopsida; order Ericales; family Pentaphylacaceae; genus Euryodendron; species Euryodendron excelsum. The sequence continues at coordinate 9,706,500 of CM065397.1, read as the reverse complement.
AGGGGGCACAACTAAGAAAGCACATCGATGCGACATTAGGTAGTGGAAATCTGAGGGAAGCAGTAAGACTTCCTCCTGGGGAGGATCTTAATGAATGGCTTGCTGTCAACAGTAATAAACCCTTTCCCCCTCTGTGTGTGTGTGTGTGTGTGTGTGTGTGTGTGTGTGTGTGTGTGCAGTATAGTATATAAGTTGGTTGCCTTAGGGGCTGCTGTTTCGTTTTTCTGAATTGGAGTGTTGGTATGTGGAGGCTACATATGTCCAGTATCTACTTATCTAGGTCACATGCACAACGGCTAGTATGATATGGATGTTTTCACATGGTAAATTCTTGAAAATAGTTCACTAATCGCTGATATGGGAGGTTATAAGTATATGTCTATATTATGACATATACATATTTTGTGTATGTACATAGTTACTTCTACCGATATTCCTCACCACCTCCCCCACCCCCCGGGAAAAAAAATCCTTTTGTACTAGAACTCTCATTATTTTACTTTTTGTTTGTTGTTTTTAACATCAAGGCTCTTTGTTGTGATCTTTGCTACATGGACTTGTCTAATATCATCATGTGCATAAGCTTGTCTAATGACTGGTTTATATGGACTCTTCTAAATGTGTGAAGTACACGTGTTAGATATTCGAAACTTGGGTAAAGGTATGGGACATCCGACATGTGTAGTCGATTATGCACTCCATAAGCTTGTCTAGTTATTGGGTTTAAGGTATAAAACTCCCATGTTAAGCATAAAATGCTCTATGTTACTTTGGAAACTCCATTTTACTCTAGAAAATAAAAGATGAACATAAAAATATATAAATATCTAGCTATGTCCCAGTGTTTTTGGACATAGGAATTAAAAAAATCTGACACTTAGACACACACTCTTACCTGATGTCAACCCTAAGTCAGTTTCATCTGAAAGCTTATGTTGATGGAGAGAGGGGTAACTTAATTATATATATTGTTAACACACTCCTAAGAAGCACGGACACGGGCATGCAACACAAACATGCTGACACGACAATTTTTAAAAAATGCAGGACACGACACATAGAAATGAATATTTTACTCAAAGATAGTGAAAAAATTGCAAGATAACATTAATTAAAATTAAAAATCATGTGTTCTATAGCTTAAACATCAAATTAGTTGTAAATTCACATTGTTTTTATTTTACATTTGTATCCTAGAACCAAATTATTTTCTTCAAACTTACAACATGTTTCATGTGTTTTAAGCGATAGACACATTTGTCTCTTAAGTATCTGACGAGCATTAGGTTTTGCAATATTTTAAAAATAATAGGACACATTTAGACATGTGTCTAATACGTGTAAGTGTCGTGTCCGACATAAACACAGCACTTTCTTAGAAGTGTTCTTAATTTTAGACACGCTCACTCATTTGTGGCCTGAGACTCCTCCATAAGTGGGCCAAACAGGTACAAATATTATAATTTCTAAGCAGGCGGTGAGGTTCGAACTTTGAACACATTACCTATTTCTTTCCTGCTTTAATTCCATGTTAAATTGTCAAACACCATCTCATCTAGAAAAAAGGGTAACTTAATTATTTATATTGTTAAAGTTGTGATATGCTTTATAACATCAGCCAGTATTCTTGCTGCACTTATTTCCAGTCTGTCCTGACATCCCCATTTGTTTTCTTTGATAAGTGTGTCCTGACATACACATGTTAAGGATTGTCTAAGAAGTGTTGACAGCAGGTCCAATAATAAAACTTGATCTTGTTCTAAACACATTGATGGCTCGGGGGGCACATGTTGAAGAGTGTCCAAGCACTGTTGGTCCAGCTTTTACATACCAATACATAACTAACTTGCACAACAGCCACCACACAACACACACCCCCCCCCCCAAAACCCAAGCCAACCCTCACCACACATATCCCAAAAAAAAACAAAAAGAGCCCAAAAAATTTGAAAAAAACTGTATACTACAGTAAGCTTCTCTCTGAGAACCAACTGACCTGGTGTTCTTTGCTTTTTCAATTTTCAGCTGTGGATTTCTTCAACCAGGTGAATTTGCTTTATGGTACCCTCACAGAGTTCTGCACTGCAGAAAACTGTCCTACAATGACTGCAGGCCCCAGGTTTGTCTTAATAATCGTCTGATTTATTTCAACTTTACTGAAAACCAGTTCTTTGTTATATTAGTAAGACAACTGTGTATTATTGAATAATTACTTCATTTGATGGCTTAAACAAATTCACCTACCATTCTTATGCTATCAATGCGGCTGATTGTGCATTTTAAGTTCTGTAATTTATTTCCTTGTGTTTTCATATATGGTGACAGTATTTTATTTTTATATGCTAGAAAAACAAACCCTCAACTTCTAGACTCAACGGAAAATATCATAGCTTTTGTTGGTACCATTAATACACCCTCCAACTTAAACATGATTTTTTAGCAATCAATGCCAGTGAGTCTTGATTTCAAATATTGGCCTTCAAGTGGATTTTGATTGCTAAGGCATGTGCTCTCATTCACAGTTATTTGACTTAACAAGTGTTAATATCAACTACTTGGGGTTAATTACATAGATCGTGCTTCTCCAATCAGTTCTATACACATGCACACCCAAATATGATTGCTGCAAACAGTCAATGTGGGAGTGCCATACAAGATAATTGACCAATTTCTATTAGCATAACTTATATCTTTCTCTGCTTACTTGGTAGTTGGTACCAATCCTTGATCCTTTTTGCGAAGTTCTAATCAAACACCCATCACCAAGGAAATATAGCATATCTTTGTAGTTTTTACAGTTTTTAAACTACTTCAATACTAAATTCCTTTTCCTATCAACTTTGTGTATTTGATTTCCCATGCTATGAGGAATAGATCAATTTTCTTTTATAATTATTTTGTAGGTACTATTTTTGTTTTTCAAATAATATTGGCAGAGCAGGGTATTCAATTTTTCACTATGGAGTCGAAGGGCTTTTTATGTTGGTTATTATATTGATGATAATGATTTTTCTTTCCCTTTCTTTGGCTGAATAATTGCTTCCAAGCATTTTCATTAATAATAAATAGTTGAGGGTTTCACAATTTATTATGGCTTAAATTCCTAAGAAAGGCTGCAGCAGATTTCTATCCTATCAGCGATTCAGCATGGTGAGCAGTATCAGGGTGAAAGGCCCAACAAGGTTGTCTGTTACTCTAAGAATGATTTTGTTGAGGGAAGACGAATTTTAGATAGGCTGCTCATTGTGAATGAATGCTAGGACTAAAGACATAAGAGTTGACTTGACTTCTTATTTGCTCAAGAGGATGAATTTTGGAGAAAGATGGGGAAGATAGATCTTCACTTGCATGTCATAGGCTTTCTTCCCCCATTTTATATTTTTTATTTGGCCTTGGGAAATAGGAGCATTTGTAGTTTTTATCTATAACTCTGGAGGTCTTTGGTTAGGAGGCCCTTTTGTCTCCTTTGTTTTTCATTTTCGTTATGGAAGCTAGTAATTCAATGATTCAAAGAGCAATAGATGCCAATTTGCAATGTGGTGTTTTTGCTGGAGAGGAGGGGAGGAAGAAAAAGGGGGTGGTATGTTATGTAACATTTATTTTATGCTAACAATGCAATTAATTAACGCTGGAGACAAAGTGGCAATAATGTGATTATTTCTTGTGGTGCAAATGAGCCACAACATTGTTTTTAAGGGATGTGTTCTTTTTTTTCAGTTTAGGTTGTAAACTGAACTTCAATAAGGTGACTTGGTATTGTTGATTAATGGACAGGAGTCTGGGGATATTTGGGGATCTGGCCACTCTACTCTTAAGGAGGAAGCCTTCTTTCACTGGGTTCTTATGAGCCAAATGAGTTTGGCACCATGCTATAGGGGGTAGTGACTTGAGGGGTAGAGATCAGGTGGATAGAAGAGAAGTTGTCTTTCCAAAGGTGAAAGATGGCATTGATTCAGTGCACAATATTTAGTATGCCTTTTTTCAAAATCTTGATCTTGTTTGCCAAAAGATTGAAAAACTAAAGGATTAGGGATAAATTCAAGCACCACCTTTTTTTTTTTTCAAATGTACGAGTAAAGCACCATTTTCTTTTATAACTGTATAAGGCGACTTTTTTTTTTTCCTTTTTTGTGAGTGTATGCAGCACCATTTTTTATCGAATGGAAGTAATATATTTGCCTCAAGAAGATTGGTAGCTTGGTGTTCTTATTAGCCAAGCTCTTTTGGGCAAATAGCTTTATAGATTTGTTTCAGTCAGTGATAGTCTGTAAACGAATGCTATTGATAAGTATGTTGCTGATAAGAGGAGAGTGGTAGAGAAATTATGTTTTGGTAGTAACTCAGTGGGCCTTTTCTTATAGCAATAACAAAAGGTCTGGTTTTTGGAAGAGGTTTGGTTTAAAGTGAGAGTGGTGAGGTTGTAGCTAAAGCTGGTCTAGCATAGTGGTGAAAGTGCTAGCATGGCATTTAGAATGGGAGAGAATTATTCGAATCATCTGCGAGGAACAAAATTTTCATTTGTTTCTATCGAAACTGAAATGAAACACTAGTGGAATAACGAAACTTTATAGTTTCTATCAAAACATTCCGGAACATAGAAATATGCACCAAAACCCAATGCTAAACCAAAACATCCTGAAACATTTCCAAAACATTTTGATTGAGATTTTCTATATTAATATTTGTCACTTCTGTAATGGTTCTGAAACATCCTGAAATATTTCCGAAACGTTTCCGTTTCCGAGCCAACTAAAACGATCTATCAAAATGAAATTTCGATGCTTGATCATATGTTAAAAAAAAAGGTTGGATTTTTTATCCTTGATCAAAAAATTTTTGAAACACCTTTTCATTTTGTTTTGGGTATAAAGGACCCTTCAATTAAAGCTTTTCCACCCCTTTTCAAGATTTCATCGAACAAAGGAGTTGGTGAAGGATATTGCAGGATGAGAAGGGGTAGGTATGTGCTGGAATGTGGGTTTGAGAGGAGTTTGGATTACTAGGAGTTGGTGATTTGGGATTCTTTTGCTTATCGAAAAAGAAGAAGGTGTTTTAGGATTCTTTCAGAAACTGCCTGACTTAATGATGTGAATATTTTGGTTTTGATGTGAATATTTCTTGCAAGAAATGCAGCTAGTTTCTGGTTCGTTCAAATTTTTTGGGAGAAACTTGTATCTATCACGATTCCCTTTATGTTGGTTTTCTTAGCTTGGTTACTGGTGTTGGACAAGTGACAGACTGCTGATCAGACAAGAAAATGGCAAGTTCCTTCTTGTTGCAGTCTGTGTGTGTTGGTGGCTCTTTTTTTATTTTATCAATTAGTTTTTGTTTTCATCTGGTGCTTCCACCATATTGTATACTTTACATTACAAAGCTTATGGCCGTTTCATCTTCTGTTGATGAATTATGCTTTACAAAAAAAAAAAAAATGTTCTTCATATATGTATTAGCATTCCATACCTCTACAATTTTTCATGTACAATTTTTGCCATCCCTTTGGTTCAACATTGTTGGCTTATGGTGCAAGTATATCAGCTACATCCACATTCCAAGAATGTTATATGGTCTCCAGAGCATTTTTTATTTTTTGAAACATTTGGAACTGTTTCCTTGTTTGCTGACTGTTATCCAGAAAACATAACATTGAGCTTTGAACCTTTCTGGGCAAGGAAGACCCTATTCTACTTTTCCTTGACTGCCTGAACACCTTAGTATGTTAATTGAATGATTACCAACATGCACACTTTTATGAATTTGCAGTTTCTAACCATATGCAGATAAAACTTGCAGGTATGAGTACAGATGGGCGGATGGTGTACAAATCAAGAAACCAATCGAAGTTTCAGCTCCAAAATATGTTGAATATTTGATGGATTGGATTGAATCTCAGTTAGACGATGAGTCCATATTTCCTCAAAGGCTTGGTAATATTGGGGTTTGACTTCTTGTATTATTTATATATGCTTTTTTGCCGGTAAGTTCTGTTCCCTTCAGCTTATGTTTAATTTTTTATTCTAAATATTGTAGGTGCCCCTTTTCCTCCCAACTTCAGGGAAGTTGTGAAAACTATATTCAAACGTCTTTTCCGTGTTTATGCTCATATTTACCACTCTCACTTCCAGAAGATAGTAAGTCTTAAAGAGGAGGCCCATCTAAATACCTGCTTCAAGCATTTCATACTGTTTACCTGCGTAAGTTTGCTTCAGATCTTGAGATTAATTTTATTTTATTTGTTCCGTTTTCAAGATTCTATTTCCTAAACGCACCCCAACTTTGTTCACTGAGATCATGTTCTTTCTATACCATTAGCCATCTGGATTGTATCAGCTATAGTCTATTGAATCTTGGTTCCCCAATTGCATTGGCTTGAACTTTGCTTCTGTTGAATCCAATGGATCCCAAGTCATTAAGATCTGCAAGTCAATCCTGTTGGTAAAGAGCACGTCTATGCTTCACACTCTTAAGAAAATATATTTGTCTCACAACAAAGTTCATTTATATTTGAACATCATCATTTCTCTGTTATCTATAAAACTCTCTCTCTCAGTGATATGAAGATTTTTCTCACAATTTTTTTGCTATTACCCCATTTTTCTACAAAAACTTACATTTCTCTTCCATAATAATTCTATCACAAGGATGGATTTGTGCCTCGTAAGGTTTCATGTGACATCCAAACTCCCATAGCTTTGGCTTGTGGTCTGACCTGAAGGTTACTGATTTTCACTTTTGACCATGGTTCTTGGATTAGAATTTTCAATTGATTACACACATACCAGTTATGATATATGTCTCTCCAACATAGTGGCCTAGGTTCAAACAGTTCCTGTTGGTCCACATATTTGAGTTGCATCTACTGGTTTATTGCAAATCACATCTGCCCATATTTTACTATGATCTAAGGATGGCCTAGTGAAATCAACAGATTAATTTCGATAATCTTACCTCCTATATTCATTTTTTCAGCAAGTAAGATTGAAATTATAGCTATCTATGATCCTATGGTGTTTTGGTAACATCAAATATGACTTATAAAGCCATACTGAATACTCGAGACATGGTGGGATTTTAAGTTTCTGCAACAATCCTTTACTATTTTGATTTTATGTTTCGGCATATAGGGGGCCTTAACATTATCCTAGCATGACAAGAAAACACATGTAAGGGGTGAGAGGGCTTGAAAGAAGAGGAACAAAAGAGAAAAAGGATAGTTGGATAAGACTGGATCTTTAGAGATAGAGATGGAATAATATCCCCCAGCAAAAGAGAAAAAAGCAGGGAAAACGAGAAAGAGGAAAATTGTTTATGTAATGGTTTTTTAGCGCTCTCTTTCTCTCTCTCTTGTTTTTTCGTCTGGTTGGTGGGTTGGGGGGATCATAGGTATGAAACATCCAGATATGTAGACCATTATCTGTTGAGGACAAATAAAGACCACCTCTAATGATTAGAAGATAAACCCTTGTAAAAAATAAGACCTAATCCAATTTTCTTATGTTACATGGACTCTTTGTAAATATATAAAATACTCATGTCGGACACTCGATACTTGAACTCCAAGGGTAAGGGTAAGGGAATGATATATGTGTCGGATATGTGTTGGTCGTTATTCTCCTAACAAAAATGTATAGTAATTCGAGTTTATCATGTAAATATGTATAAAACTCTCATATTATGCATTAAAGCACCTTGTAAAAACTATTTTATTTATTAAATAAAAAAAGTATATTAAGAAATATGAATATTTTGACGTATCCTTGTGTTCCAACTTCCCATGTCTTTAGACATGAGTATTAAATGAATCTGGCACTTATATACATACCCATAGCCGAGTCCCCGTAACATTGCTATTTTGCACCATTTGCAATTTAGTTCCATGCATCAATTACATAGTTCGAGTTACTTATTCTTGATCGGTCCTATAATGCCCCAACGCGCTTCCATGAAATTTTGTTAGAAACCTTCTCATCTAAACGCGCTTCCATGAAATTTTGTTAGAAACCTTCTCATCTATTCTTGTGGATGCTGATTGTGAACTTCCATTGCATTTTGGCCATTAATCGGAAATTAATATGAGTTTCTTAGCTTCCAAGCATGACTTTTGTTGCAATCTTGATTGTGCACTGCATAAACTGGTTGAGTTTCTCTTTGAAAACCTGTATAGTACTGTTTGGAAAATTCATTGTATTGTTTCTGTGCAGGAATTCGGGCTGATTGACAGGAAGGAGCTAGCTCCACTTCAAGAACTCATAGAATCCATTGTTGTCCCTTACTGAACTGGTTGTGCACTTCGCGATGAAAAACAACTATTTAGAGACGCGTTAAGCTGTTGTAATAAAACAAAATTGTTGTCTGGTGATTGGCCATAGAGTTATCCTCCGACACTTGATATTATTAATCCTGTGTAATTGCTATATGATTTTAATTATCTCTAATGGTTTTCATGAAAGTTCTTCCCAAAGATCAGAAAATGAAAAGCAATCGAGCGGTCTAAGAGCGTAAATGTATCTAACTAAATTTCTGGCAATCAAACTGGCTGCTTCGCTTGCTGAGCCATATATACCATTATCAGCAGAAACACGAACTCCATATATACTTGTCTACAATGCTTGTGGAACGGTTGCCAAACAAAAGGAAATGCCTATTGCCAAGGCAACTTCTGGGTGCAAAAACAAAGAGAGCCTTATTGTGAGTGTGCAAAAGCAATTTCAATTATATTATGTTTGGATCTCGAATTTGAAAAGGAAAAGAAAAGATGAATGAAATTATTATGCTTATTAGTGATAATCAAACAAAAAAATAAATTTTCTAAGAACATCTACCCATTTTTTTTTTCATATTTTTAGCAGACAAATGTCAGGAATTTAGCTTTTTTTGTTTCATTTTTTTCTTTTCCGTTCATTACTCGTTCCTGTACTTTGTTTTTACAAATTCAAGAATGAGTTAAAATTCTCAAAATTTGCTGTGTCCCCATTCTGAATATCTATTTCATACCATATAAAGAAGCCTATCTATTACCAAAGCCTCGGCTAATGAACTAGAACAATGTAGCTATGTAAATCCTGATCATCAGAAGTGTTTGGACATTTAAAATTTAAATTTTTTCTCCTAAATTAACCAAGATGAGATTTTAATGATTAGAATTTAACATGGTTATAAAATAACTACGTATCATTAGTTTGTTACTACATCAACAGAATGACGTATAAAGGTTCCAACAAATATTTTTCTCCTATGGAACAAAGGCTACAACTGCCCCTTTTATTTTTGGGTCAGCTCCCAAAAGCACATTTCATCCATGAATAACACTATATTTGAACATCAGTAACCTTTTCTTTTTCATTATTTTCTTCAGTGTCTACAATATAAATTTGTATTTAGTAACATGGTGAAAATATTAACAAAATCACAAAAACTCTGTATGAATTCAGGTATTCGACAAAGCAGAATACGATCGCTTATACAATTGCTTGCCAACATGACCAGGCTCGCTGTATATCTTGCAAGAATTCCAAACTAGCAGAAGGTTGAATTGATGAGAACATGAAGTATAATTTTGTTCAATAATTATCTGCAAGAATAAAAAAAATACATCAGAGAGAGAAATAAGGAGATGGAATGCCGTTTCTATTGACTTTGAAGCAGAACTTCATCAAATGAATGGAAATTTTACACCTTAATCAGATTCTAGGTCTCATCAGCTTCTAAACAAAAAGGGAGGACAAAGACCTCTTGTTTTTACCCACGTCCAGGCTTAATTATCAGCAAATAAATGCCTTCATACCAGATTCTAGAGCATATGATTTACAAAAAAACCCTTGATTCAACCATCAAGGAGAAAATCCATACCTCAAAAAGATCAAAGCTATTTTGTTGCCAGCTTTATAGCAAATCTCATAGAGCAACACTAAGGACAATGTTTTGATTCACCCATTTCAGCAACCAAACTTCTCATCTGATGCGGGCAAGGTTGGCAAATGGCTCCGGGTTCAACTTGGGTGCAGGCTTAGCCAATTCAGGAGTCCCAAACACATTCCATAATCTTAATGTCTCATCTGCTGCTGCAGATGCAACCGTGTACCCGTCTGGGCTCTGCAAGGTATGCAGGTAGAGAGGGGAGAATTAAAACAAAATTATGAAGAAAAAAAAAAAGAAAAGAAAAACAGTATTCAAACAGCAAATAAAGTTTTCTAATACCTGGGCCATATAGAGAACTCTTGATGTATGACCATAAAGCTCTTTAATCTTCACCATAGAAGGGTACTTCCAAAGGATGAGTTGGTTATCATTGAAGCCATGAGAGCTCAAAAGCTCACGCTCGTGTTTGCTCCAAAGCAAGCAACAGACTTGGGAACCTGAGTCGACTGAGTTCAAGCATGCACCAGTGTGGGTGTTCCAAAACTTTATGCACTGATCTCCCACACCACCACCAGAGGCAAGCAGATTACTCTGGAAAGGACACCAGGAGAGAGCTTTCACAGCTGCTGTGTGGTCTGCCAAGCGATGGAGCCATTGGTTGGCAGAATTATTAGAGGCCATTGAGACATTCCATATATAGACGAGATTGTCATTCCCTCCACTTGCTAGTTGCTGGCCGGTCACTGACCATTTCAGTCCACAGACCTCTTGACTGTGTCCCCTATATGTTCCAACAATGTGAGATCTTATTCTTACATCGTTGTTTACGATCAAACTGTCCATTCCCCCTGTTGTCAAGATTTGATTGTTCCAATCAAGTGAACCAACCCTTGACCTGTGGCCGTCTCTGAGCGTTCTCAACTGTTCAAAAATTGGATCAGACTAGACAAAATCAGCTAGATGAGATAATCAAATTCGTAATATCACCAATTGTAAAGCAACAATTGAAGACTACAAAGAATTGAATGGAGAAATAGCCCTTGACTACAAATGTGTTATTGTGTTATGTTGCTGTCCAAAATAAAGAATATACAACTCGTGCTTTGTAGGAATACTGTTTTCTGAAGTATAGGCTAAGTAAAAATGCATACTTATCCATCTTATGCAGTAAATCAATATGATAACCTAGTGAGGCTTGCCTCATTTAAGACCTTGCAATTTATCCTATTCCTGACCTTGATGTCTATAGAATTAAAAGAAAGGCCAAAGAAATTATCAACTTTTTCCAAACTCAATGGGTATAACAGATGCAATTTCGTCTCATGAGTGGAAAGCTTACTTCCTCCCCACCCCATACAAAAGGCATCTAGGAAAACCCAAAAGATGCTAGTCATTGTTTAGCACTGAAATGTGATGGAAAGCAGAGTTCCATAACTAACAGCAATCAGGAGTTACTGACAGACCACATGCCAAAATGGTTGTCATCACCTTTGAACAGAACAACATTCATAGAAAGTGCACCTTTCTATGACGTCTCCCCTACTAATTACAATAGCCCATTCAAAAGAACAAACGCATCAAATATCTACAAAATAGAGGAAAAATGACCAAATTTTGACAATAGACATACCAGACGACTGGCTAAAGAGTCCCACAGTTGGACATGGGAATTATTCAAGCCAACAGCAAGGTGTCTTCCATCTGGTGCCCATCTTACACTCGTCACAGGCCCGATCTCCTCATCAATGTCAACAAGTTCAGAAATAGACCCATCAGAAGCGTCCCACAGATATACCAAATTACCAAGGGCAATAGCAAGAATGTTGCTGCTGCCCCAATCCAGCAAATTTAAATAAAAGTCATCCACGAGGTCAGGAGCATCAAGAGTCCTTTCTGAAGACTGTCAGACCAAACAAACAGACAGCAATAAGAAAGTGATCAATCTAAAGATACAATTGGTAAAAAAATATGCAAACATTCCATTCATAAACAAAGAGCTTATCAACAAAATAGGAGAAAATAAATCATAAGGAAAGAAAGAAAACCTACTTGCGGAATGCATCTCCTACGCTTCGTAGGTCTAGATTGGTGAACAGATGAAATGGACTCTTGAACACTGTCGGCTGAAGATGGCGGCTTGTTCTTAAAAGCAAGGATTCTTGTTCTATTCATGTTGAAAATCTCTGCAAGCTGCTTCCTGTAAACTTCTTTGGACGGAGAGCACGGTTCTGGGTTTTCCTTTCCTACCTTCCCACCAGTGAGCATGAAATGCGCAAAATCAAAATTAATTGCAGACCGGTTTGGGATAAACCTATCCAACTGTCATTCCAAAAAAATAATAAAATTTAGGTTGAATTCTCAGGAAAATTGAAAAAATAATGTTAGTTAAAGGACAATGAGAACCGTACTACATAAAACATGCGATTCAAATTTCTAATCTCAGGAATAAAAAAAGAGCTTCTATCATTGATACAACAGTAGAGGTACAAAAATCTTTGGATTTTTTATTATGAGGCGACTGAAAGCCAAAAATTCAAACGTATTGGAGCTTCATACCACTGCTTTGGAGACCAAAACAACATAAAACATATAAGACACAAAAATTTATCATCTCTCTCCCCTGCCAAAATTTTCTTGCAACTAAGAAAAGGATGAAAATTATAACATATCACAGGGAAACAAGAGAGTGTGGTCAAATAACCATTTAAAAACAACAAATTATTAATTCCAAATTCCAATAATAGAAAAGAATTTGAATTTTCTTCTCTTTCTAGTAAAAAAACCCCTAATATACAGGAAAATGTAACCCAAGATATGTGCACCAAAAATTTATTTCGCAAAATTAAATCCCAAAAGAAAGAGATATTTGAGAGAAGAAAACGCAAATTATAGGAAAATTCATTATCAAAAGGAAAAAAATAAACAAAATTTTCAGCAAAAGATCCCCTAATTCACGCTAAACGCAAGAGCTTTACCGTAAACACAAACCAACAAATTCAAAGAAGAATATGAAGAAGGTTAAACTTTCTCTTCACGAAAAGGGTATTGAGGCATGAGAAGGGAGTCCTAATTTCACATAGAATACTGAATCCAAGAAATTTGCAAATACGTAAACCACAAAACCCCTAGAAAAGAATATTCCGTCAAAAACCAAATATAATTTTTAAAGTCGACTTCAAGAAAGCAAGCGTTCTTTTCTTTCCGTCAATTTTCTCCACAAACAAACGAGGTTTAAGAAGTCCAGAACTATTATGCACATATACACACATACACATCGACAGAGACAGATACAATATAATGCATACATACATTCTCACAAGAATATTTCCTGTGAAGAATCTGATCGGAGAGTGGAAATCGCGACCCCTTGTGCGGCATCCCTGCATCCATAATTAGTGTCAGAATCAAAACACTAGAAAATTCTAAAGCTAATTGAAAAAAGAAAGACGAAAACAAGAAAACCCCGAAAACCAAGACCACAATTTGTGAATGACTTCGTAAATCCAAAGAAGAAAAGTAAAAACAGAGGAAAAAGAGTGCGCGCTTTAGAGAGAGAGTAATTTGAGGGGTAGAGAGAGCAAGAGAGTCTTAATGGCGGTCCGCCAACGAGAGATCGTTCAGAGAGAGAGAGAGAGAGAGAGAGAGAGCGAGCGTAGAGAGTTGCGACTGATGAGAGTGGTTTTGTTTTACGTGTGAAATAGTTGATTTGATTTCATGAATGAAATCTTTCAACGGCTATATACGTTAGCAAACGATTGGGCATCGGACGGAATGAACCGGAGGGTTTGAACCGCTATGAGTTCTCTAACAGCCTGTTTGGAACTTGAGGGAAGGAAGGAAAAAGGAAGAGAGTGTTCTAATTTTTTGACCATTCTTTATTTGATATTATCTAGGAGAGAAGGGAATTAGAAAGAGAAGGAAAATGGAGAAAAAAGAGAGGGAAAAAAATAGTCACTCTCTTTCTTTCTCTCTCTTTTTTTTCTTTATTTTTTTTATTTTTTTTGAAAAATCAAACAAGAAAAAAAATTATTTTTCCTTCATTTTTTCTTTTCTTTCCTTTCCTCTAGTTCCAAACAAGCTCCAAATCACTTACTGTGGTTAGCTACACAAAACAATGTATGAGGGACTTAATTATCTATCAAATACATAAAAGAAAAATTTTACTCCCACCACCCCTAACACCCCAGCCCCTTCATGTGATAATTAAAAACTTTTATTTTTCTAATTTTGCTCATAATCTCACCCCCTTACTTCAATGTTGCCATCCAACCCTTACTCCAGTTATTATAAAAAAAAATTTTTTGATAAATTTTTTTTTTTTTCTTTTACCCCCCCACTTTCCAGTTTTTTATTAAAAAAAAAATTTATCAAAATTTTTTAATTCCTTTTTACTCTCACATCCTGGATTTTTATATAAAAAAAATTTTATGATCAAATTTTATAATTTATTTTACTCCCATCTCCCGTTTTTATAAAAAGAAAGAAATTTTGATTAAAATTTTTTAATTTTTTTAAATTTCTCTCTATTTATAAACGTTAATGCAAAACTAATTAACATAAAAAAAAAAATTTTAAACACTAAAGTAAAAGAATTTAGATTTGTTTCTTGAGACTATCCTTGAGAATTAATAATGCATTTTTTACTAGTTTGATTTGTCATAAAAACACATATAAAAAATAATAACTTTTAACATATCAATACATTGGTAAATTTAACAATACATAAAAACAGAACTTCTAATCAATATCTCTACCAAACTTTCCTGTGGGGGCACCCGGTTCTCCACCAATCATTTCTAATCATAAATTCATTCGTACTATATAACTATCAACTCATCATCTAATTTCGATTGATACATGTTGTTGCCATCATATTGAGGTGGGTGGTACTAGGTAATGAGGGCATAAGAAAACTTGGACGAAGTGATTGTCGCCGACACGATCAATAGCTATTTCCTGACGCTTGTGAATCGGAGTTAGGAGGGATCTTAACGACAAGTAAAATAACCCGAATGATATGTGTCAAACGTGTAAAGTACAAGGTTGTACCTGGATGCGATGACAACTCCCAAAGTCACAGAGTCCATCCAATATGCCTCTAACGCTATAGGTTGGAACCAAACAAGTAAATGTAGAAAAGTGTTTGCATAATTGTGCTCTGGATAAAGACATTGAATAAGTCCATATTTTACTGAATCTCTTCAATCAGGTCCATTCGTACCAGTGCCCAATCATCTTCTCCATTTTCTTATTCTATTATTTCTTTACAAGGGTTGCCCTTTAGAAAGATGCCGTGGCAGTTCGTACTTTCCTCCTCTTTCACAACCAAGAATGCACTTTGAGAGCTTGCAGCCTTTCAAATTAGCAGACCTTTTGATAATAACCACGATATCATTTGTTGACCACCCCTCCGCACACAATCTAACATTTCGGCTCTACCTTCAAAAATCTGTCAATAAAAAATAACAAATATGCATAAGTACAACGTTATTAAGTTTACTTTTAATAAATTGATAGTATGAAGAAATAATAATAGTCTAATGAAATAAAAAATAACAAATGCTTGTTTGATCAGTGATAAATTCAGGTGTATAGTCAAGAGACACTTTCTCCAGTTGGAAGATCACTCTCAGTTGCCCAACTATCTGAAATTGAGTCAGCCATTGTGCTCTATCTATGGATTACGAGAAAAAAAATATTGCCCAAATCTTGATATAAATTGAATGAGTGATAGTAGAGGAAGTGAAGGTATGAAGAAGATGAGAAAATCTGGAGAAGTGCTTTTCATATAAATAGAGGGAGCCATATCCGAACAGAAAATCTTTAATCTCATATCCCCTGACAATCCCACTCACTGACGTGACTTCTATGTTTTTTTGTTCTTTTCTTATTTTTAAAAAAAATCAAATTAATCAAAAATTATAATAATAAAATAACAAATAAAAAATAACAAATGCTTACCTGATCAGTGATAAATTTAGGTATATAGAGGGAAGCATATATGAACAGAAAATTTTATCCGAATAAAAAATCTCTAATCTCATATCTCCTGACAATCTGACTCACTGATATAACTCATATTTTTTTATTCTTTTTTTATTTTTTTAAAAATTAAATTAATCAAAACAAAATAAAAATAAATAAATAAATAAATAATAACAAATACTTGTAGGTGGAGTGAGAGTAAAGATATAACCGGCTAAAAAAATAAACTACCTATCCCATCATCCCACCTCCGTGTCAAGGAAAATGGGAGTAATAGCTCTCTACATAAAAGCCTTTTCCTACCTGAGTATGTGTTTTATATATTTAGGCGGTCATGTATGAAAACCACCAACCTCATTTAATATCATACGACAACGCTATTTTTCAAACATTTGTCCTGAAAATTCCACCAACAATAATTTTCAATGATATTTTTATAATTAAAAACCATTATCTCATTCAATCACTTCATTCTATATGCAAATTATTTATGTTGTTCTTACCATATAAGGCCCCACAAAATTTGATATTTCACACATACAAGCTAAATGACCCTTAAAAAATAAAAACTGATAACGTTATCAAACGCCATTTTAGCAAATTTTTTGTTTTTATGATCGGCACTTTAGCATTCAGTGAAATGATTTATAACCACTTTGCAATCAATGGGGACAATCCATCTCTAAAGAGTCCCTAGTTCTGCTGCAACACGGGTGGGTTATGCCAACCTCTCTATAGAATCCCGCAACCCATTGTTTGATTTCTAATAAGAACTCCTCCAGTTGGTAAGCTCAACAATGTAGCAACCTTACCATTGGATACAAATGTGTATCTAATTCACTGATATTGAAGCAATCTCTCCATGAAATGGGAGAAGAGATGGCAATGAACTCTGATATAAAGAGAATGGAGGTGGGGGCTTCAGCAGGCAATCCATCTGCAGAAATTTACACCATCCGAAAAGCCAAATAAAAAAAAAATTAAATAGGCCTCCCTTCTCATATTTAAAAGAACTTTGAACTGATCTTATTGTTATCCTCTGTTTTTCTTTTAGGGCAATTTTTCTGATCCGATCGGTTTTATCAAATACAAAATTCACATACATTTTAAAAAATTACTTGTTGAGTATGCTTCCTGTTTTACATGCTCCTGAAGACCTCCATAGAACGGCTAATTATGAAGTTAACTTTTTAAGTCCCTCCAACCAACATCGGCTCAATCTTCCAAGACAAATGCATTAGAAACCTGAAAAACCAAATAAGCACGTTTAGTATGACTAAGAAAACAAAATATCTCAATCAATATAAACAATTTTTTTGGGGGGGTAGGGGTGCAAAATAAACATATTGCTTCAAAATCCTTTTACTGGAAAAAAAGCTCCCATAAACAGATAACTTTTGATATCGAGTAACAATCCAATTCTTATCCACAAAGAGAAATGGAAATTAACGGAAGCTTTCTATACAGATGCCTTCCCCCTTCCCCCACTGTGTGGAAGGGTTTTGGGGATTACAAGTCTTGTGTTTATGCATGACATTTTAAATGAGTTACATTTCCCATGAAATGAAAATGTTTTTACACCTGACATTGTGATATAAAATAAAATATTTTATGAAACTAACCATATTGTAAGAATTTCCCAAATAAATGGCTTCTAAGGGAGACTCTGCAATCCATTAGAAAAAGAAAATAAAGAAAATGCGAAAGGCGGAAAAAAAAAAGGGAAAGGAAATAAAGAAAGAGAAAGGATGACTCTAAAAGAATGGTATCTAATGTAAAAATGCATAACGTACTTAAATCCGATCAAGCCTTTCCTCAGCCATGTGCAAGCTCCTAAGATCAGAATGCCCAAATCTTGAAGCTGCAAAAACATATGATAGTACAACTGCAACAAGGACACCAAGCACCATGGTGAACAGCTGGAAGTTAGCAAGTAACTCTCCTCGGACCTGGTAGTCCATTGAATGGCATGAGATTTCATTTTCCTTGAGCTGACAACCATCAGGCATCATAGAGCCATAGAGTGTGAATGCAGTTTGATAGAACCAGAGGCCCTGGAGTGTTATAGCAATGCCACTACACAACTCAAGAGGAAAGCTGGTTGGGAAGAGGGCTCCAGCGACAGTGGAGAAGATGCAAAGGACTATTAGGAGGACAAGGAGGAGGTGGTAGTATCCCTCAAGGCCTTTGTGGGAGGTTGAGTGGAAGTAGAATAGGAGATACTCAGCACAGAATGATGTGGCAGCAATCAAGCACAGAGCTCCTTGTGGTAAGGGAAGAAATCTGAATAATGAAAATGTGTCAGTCTTATTTATTGAAAACAAAATTGCATTATTAAATATGTTGTCAATTGTCGAAAGCTAAATCACATCATAAGAATAGGGCTCTAACACACTGAATTGAACTCTTTAATAAGCAATGGAAGTGTTGAGTAATTGTATCAGACATGCTAGCCTTATAACCAACCACGTGTATACAGCTTTTAGCTATAACCTTCGTTTTGCTAGCTATATCCCAGCTTCATGTAAAAAAGGAATGCAGCAACAATTTATATCTCAAAGCTCATCAAGCAATGTTCATGAAAACTACATATACCACAGTTGAAATCTAGGGACTCCAATATTTGAGGCCGTGTCCCAAAGTTAAAGTACACAAGTCAAATGCCTTGTACCTCCAGGCTTGCCATATAAATTGAGAAGTAAATAGTTTATGCTTTTTAAAGTTTTAAGAAGTCCTATAAAATCATCCTAACAGATCTTTCGAGTGGCTAGAAAGAATGGCCTGTACTTACATTTGCTTGTATTGATTACTAATAAAATATTCCAATTCCTAAATAAAATTGAAGCATGAAGAGTTCTTGCCATGCCTGTAATCCTTAAATTTGGAAAAAGGGAATCAATAATTATTCCAGAGATAGGTTTGTACTGAAAGGGCCCAACACAGTACTGCAGGAAGAGTTGAGTTACTTCTATTTAACCTGAAAAGGTTCAGGAATTTGTTATAGAGCCATATTTATTACAATATTCAAATTGTTAGTTTTAGGGATAATTTTTCTTCCTTTATGATTTCAAATAGGATGCATAAGAGAAACATCCCCTTGAGGCCTTTTGATAACTGGTTGAGACAGGCCTTTTATAAAGTGATTTGCATTCAAACCGGACAAGTAATTATAGTTTTCACTCATAAATTTGTAACTATACTGGTACTCAAATCAAGGGTAGAACAGTCTCTAATTGAACTAAAGAGGCCCTTTTCCGTCATAGGGAAGGCAAATAATACTTAAAGAACATAGGGCAGACGTTTTGATATAATTAACCTTTCAATTTGCAATCGACTCTGAACCTTGTTCTCATGTTTTACCTCACGGAAAACAATTAACTCCTCCAACTCCCACATTTGACGAAGTTACCATACAAAAAGCTTTCACTAAATTACCAGATCAAAGATGATATTTACGAGGAGTTGATGGGTAGCATTATATATATATGCAAGAAAAACATTTTTTAATTAAATCGAGATGCTTTTCACTCTAAAATTCCTAAGAAACTGGTTTCAAAATTTTCTAATAACAAGGAGATGCCAAAATGTGATAAAGGGCATGCATTGGATTGTCAGGGAGTCCCAAGAAAATATATTAGAAAAACTCAAAAAAACAAACGTAGAATTGATTAGCAAAGTTCTCCATTGGACTTTATATGGATCAACAGCTTAGCCTATGACTACAAATCTGTCACCTTTTTTTTGGAACCTTTTGTCAATGTAGATAAGGTGTCTACAGTACGTATAATAGGAAAAATTGATCTCTTGACGATTTATAGAAGTTGAATTTGTAGCACTTATACAATGTCTACAAAAAATAACCATAACTATCGTTACTCATTACGACCAAACTTGAAAATATAAATGTAGAATTGACTAGCAAAGTTCTGCATTGGACTTCCTACGGCTAACAGCTTAGCCTATGACCACAAATCTGTCACCCCCTTTTTTTTTTTTTAACCTTTTGTCAATGTAGATAATGTGCCTATAGTACATACAATGGACAATATCAATCTCTCAAGGATTTATAGAATTTGATTCTGTAGCACTTATCCAATGTCCACATGAAAAAATTTCCATGATTATTCTTACTCATAATGATCACCAACACTAGTACAAAGATCATACAAAGGAACATGTTTCTCATTACTTATTGAAAAAAAGGAACATGATTCTCAAAAACAGTAATGATATGAATTGTCCATCACTAGAACCAATTTCCATTTGTCCATAATGTTACCGAGAAAAACCATCAGAGAAGCCAAAAGTATGCACAAAGAGAGAACGGCAATAATGTCACAAAGCATATAATTTTCTTTCAATTTAAAATGACATGCATCGGACCCTATCATTCCCAAAACATTTTCCTTGGTTTTCACTTTACAGCATGACAAAAATGTAAAACAAATACTTCTACAATGGCATCCTTGGCAATTCTGAGGGCCCTCATTGACATATCAACATTCTATATTTCCAAAAGGACTTCAATAAAATTTGCGCCTAAAATGCTTGCCCTCATGGCTTCCATTAGCTTCCCAAATATGAAGATCTCGACTTAAGCAAGCCAGAGTTGTATTAGTCTAAGCAGAGAACACATTTCATTTCATGAACTCCAAGAATAAAATCAAGAATCCAAACTTTTCTTTTCATTTCATTTCCAAAATTTTCACAAAGCCAAAATTATATACAGAAAACACAAATTCTATTCGAGAGCAGAAACACTGACCTGGTTTTTTCCGAGAGCAGAGTGACGACACCGAAGATGAAGAACATGAGAAGCATTCCAGAGTGCTCAAAATCGTTCATGTGAGAAGGGTTCAAGACGCCATTAACAAAGAACTTGAGGTGGGGCGAATACAAAAGTTCTATACACATATCAATAAAAGCACCAATTGCTATGATGTAAAGCTCCAAGTACTTAAGCCTACCATCACAACCCGGTACAGGATGCCAAACCCTAACCCGAAATGATTTGGGTTTCGATGCATAGCGGACCACAGAGCTCCACATGTGCCATAGCCCAACCAGAAGAAACAAAGTCCCTGGAAGAACATGCCCCTTGAAAGACCCCATCTCTCTCTCTCTCTCTCTCTCTCTCTCTCTCTCTCTCTCTCTCTCGGTGTCAAATTGGGAACAATACTAATCTCTAAAACAGAGACTGCTGCTCAACCTTTGCAAGCTCACCCTTTTCGTGGAATCAACCAATTAGTTCCCGTTCCAAAGAAAGTTGTACTTTGCATCAAATTACTCTGCTAAAACACTTTCTTGAAATCATACTTTTGAACTGACGAAATTTCGTATGTTCTTTCTTTCGAAGAAATTCTCACAGCTAACTTTTAGAAAGTCAAAATCACAGTCAATTCAACAAGAGAACGCAGACAGTCAATACCGGAACCTTGAAAAGGACATCTCGTCGGCAATACTGTAAATGTAAAACAGCAGACACGTTCAACCACTGAAGCTATAAACAGAGCAATTAAAAAACACCATGTGTACATATATATGCATATATATATATATATATATAGAGAGAGAGAGAGAGAGAGAGAGAGAGAGAGTAGTTTTGTAACAAGCATGTATTGATAAACGTACCTACAAAAGTGAGTGATGATTTGCTTTAACGATCCAAAAAGCAAAGCTCCTCAAAATCAGAGTTTTAGAGAGAGAGAGAGAGAGAGAGATGGGGAAAAGGTCGTGGTGATTATGAATGGGGGGATCAGGATCAGATCCCCCGATCGTTGGGTCCGTCTGAAACAGAAAGGCCAAAAGCTACCAGAATGATCTGAAAGGGTATGCACACGTGTATGTATAGACCTCGAATGATGGTGAGAGGCTTTCGACTGATCTGAATTTTTCTGATGAACCGTGGGTCCAGGAGAGGCGTGAGCCGTTGGATCAATTGTGTATTCCAAACGGCATGCACAGCCGTATCATATTGTCATGCATTTGAGGTCTGCCGTCTAATCCGTAATATGTAATTTTTTTTTTGTTTTTCTTTTTTAATATAATTTATTTATTTTTATTGTTCACATGTAAAGCCATCGTTTCAGAAATTATTCGGTGAGCTCCAGGTCACTTCCGGGGGTTTCCATGGCCCCACAACGAGCGAGTTTGAATCTCCAGTCCTATTTTTTTTAAACACGCCAAAGCAAAAATAAAATCACATAAATAAAAAAACTATAATATTTATATTTTAATATAATACGTATATATATTAAATGTATATATAAGTGATGCAAGTTATTACATATTATTTCTCAAATCAACTTTATCCTGATTAGTATCACTATATATTTATTCTAATAGGAGTGAGTCGAAACAAAAGACTAAGATATCGATTAGATGGATTTAGTTAATATATTAATGTCCCGCCTAACAAATGTGAGACCGATTGCATTATAAGAGAAAGAGTGAACACTTAGAGTATTTAATAATTTGTCTATAACAGTCCTTCTATCTCGCATGAAAGCCCATTCTTTATAAAAATGTCATTTGTTTATGATTATTCTAACTACAACAGGGTAAATAAGTCAAGTGAGTCTTTGATTTAAATACTTATGAAGCAAAGAGAATATGTTAAAATTTGATTTATTTATATTTTGAGTTAATTTTTGAAAAAGATAGCTTAATATTTTCAGATGTATATAAATTTATTATGTCTAGCTTAAAAAATTAACGAATTTTAAAAACATTCCAACATGAGTTTAACTTACTGTAACTTTTACATGTGTTAGTTTATTTTTCAATCATCCTAGGTGATAGAGGTGGAGGATTTGAGTTCGTGCTGTTGAAGCTATCCATTTTTTTGCAGCTTCTGAAGGAATTGAAGCTGTCCATTATCCTTGCGAAAAGTTTTACTCTGTTGATTGCGAATTTGCAATTGGCTTTTTCCGGAGTCCACAAATCTCTAGTTATCTTCTTCACCACCCCTTTCACATCTTGAAAGCTATGTCATATCATTTTCTTTTTTGTTATTTTATCAAGAACTATCTTGCCACAGTAATAACAGAAAATGGGTAGTCTCTCCAATCTCAATCAAATCCATGCCTTTCCAAATTAGCATCTAGCGGACATAGTTTTTAATATTTGGACCTTGAATTAACGGAAGAAAAGAAAATGAACTGGAAAGAGCTCTTTTTTTCTTTTAGTTGGGTTAGAAAATTAATAGTTATTTGTAAATAAAAATAAAAAATTATTTGGCTAATCATAAAGAATAAATATCTATAAATAATTTCATTTCCGATAAATCCTGCATCCAAATGGAAGTTTAGTTTGCATGACTGCTGTTGTTAGAGTTCACATCCTTATAAACAATACCCAAAATGTAGGGTTGTTAACCTGACACAAATACATTTTAAACTAAATTCCGCCACTAGTGTAGATTTCAAGCATGAAAAGCATGGCTAATATTCATGCTTCTTAAAAAACCATTGTTACTATGCTTTTAAACCGCATTTATGGAAAAAAATAAAAAATTTATTTATCACAAATTTTAAAAACTAAATTAGTATTTTTAATCACACTTCAGAATTTCAACTAGATTTTTCAATAAGTTATGCAGACTTATAAAAAAAAATAATTAAAAGGAGTGACTAGCAATAAGACTTTTTTCAAAGTGGGGATGCTAACCACGCTTTACATACTTTGCTAAAATAAATTAAAATCCACACGTAACAAAATTAAGTTTAAAAAACACTTGTCAAATAAAAAGCCCAGAATACCTGCTCCCAAATAAGAAACTTTGCAGACTCTTCTAAGGACCCCAAAAGGAAATAATATTAGAAAATTCTCCTTTGTCAGTAATATCTAGTCAATCAGACTCGACCTTCATTCCTGAATTACCTGCCATTCATCTTCTTCACAAGTTACATTAAGCCCGATGGCATTGACTTCATCTTTCCTCCAAATAATGCTGACTAATGCTGTTCATCAAGTTAATTAATCCAATTTTCCACAAAACCGGCTTTTGGGCCATCTTCAACATGAAGATTAATTTGAAGTACCACATGCAGCTTTTAATAGGTAGATCAGAAAATATAGTTTAGTCACCGATATGTAGATAGTCTTAACCTAAAGCACACAAACAAACAGGTTATATACACATCCTTTAAA
Source organism: Euryodendron excelsum (assembly GCA_033060915.1). Taxonomy (NCBI): domain Eukaryota; kingdom Viridiplantae; phylum Streptophyta; class Magnoliopsida; order Ericales; family Pentaphylacaceae; genus Euryodendron; species Euryodendron excelsum. The sequence goes on along the minus strand of CM065397.1, from coordinate 9,682,509 downwards.
TTAGCAACTAAAAATGCTCATCCAAAGAAGTTGAAAATACAGCACATGCTGTATACTCAACCCTCAAGACAGCAGTTCACCAGGTTAGAATTCTAGGACATAATCAGCCACTTGTAGTTGACTTGAAGTGAAATTCATCAATAGTGGAGTATATCAAGCCTTCCTCTTCAAGAGTTCTGATAGATTCCCTGGCAATACAACAAGGAAAAAAATAATTAAGTATGCGAGGTGCACGCATGAGAGAGAGAGAGAGAGAGAGAGAGAGAGAGTACATGATCTTCTCCATGGGAATTTTTAGCTTCTGGGACAGTTCATCCCTATGTACCCCCTTTTCGCGTCCACTACAAACATGAATTGTTCTCGGTGGTTCAGAAAATTCAGCATTAGGAACAAAGCATATATCAAGCACAAGAGAAGGAATCAGACAATAATATCCTATTAAATCATCAGACTTTAAAGCCAAACATTGCTCTTAAAGGTGCAAATATGGTTCCAGTTAAAGGTACCAATATCACAGTTGAATGCAAGACATGCTTAAAAATTGATGTCTGAAACTGGTAACACTGGCCAAATTAAACATGAAAACAAGCATAACGTTGACAAAAAAGAACAACTCACAAGTTTGATGGTTGCTGGAGGTAATCAATCACCATTTGATCAAATCCCTCGAGTCCATCTGCACTAAATTGGCCAGAGAACTGGGGGGGAAGCAAAAGAATTTGGTTTCATTCATGCCACATGAACAAAGATATCACAAAATAAAATCTTTTTATTTTTGGATTAGTAATCACAAAACAAATCAATTGTCTCATACCTGATTTGCAGGGGCTGTCTGATATCCCTTTGATGCATCCTGTGCAGCCGTATTCAGAGATGGATTTACAGAATGAGGCTGAGTTGTGGCATCACCTTGCAGCTTTAAGCAGAATAAAGACAATCAGCCATACAAGACCACAATGAATATCTGACCACTAGTGAGTTTGATATTTTTCAGAGAACACAGAAGACAAAAGTGCTGAATATTGATACCTTTGTTCTGGAATTTTGCAAATGGTAATGTATGCACTCAATGAAGTGGAAGGAAATCTCATCAAAATTTGTCACAGGCCTGAAATAAGTGCTTAACTCGTAAAACTACTTATTTATTACAATAAAAGGTGAAGTGCACAAAAAACAAGATATAAGCATATATTTGTAGAATATCATTTCCAGAATTATCCATGTCTATATATAATATTCTTACAATTTACAACAATTCTGTCCATAAAAACCATCATACATGTGGCTTTACCTCTAGAGTCTACACAATCGAACCAAAGCCCAGAAAAAGGAAGCTTGGGTAATAGTTGACAGCCAAAGTGGTATGTCAGATACATAAGAACATTTAGACACAAATCTGCATTTGAAAACAGTAGATCATAGGAAAGAAAGTACACCATATATGCTCCTAACCTTGTCCCCAAGTGGCTCCAAACAAAACGGAAGAAAATCTAATGATACAACCTTTTCAAATTGTAAAAGACCAAATATAAAGGGCAAAAGATACATATATAACATCTCATTGTTTACTAAACAATCATCACTATCTTCCTAGATAGTCTGTAAATCTTTCAGTGTGACTTTCAATCTAAGTGTGAAAATTAACTGATATTCAATATTCCAAGTTCTCAAATGTCTTAAAATTTTTAGCTGCCCTTCTATATTTTGTAATGCCATTTTTCTAGTAAACCATATTTGAGCAATTAATCTTGCCCCTTAAACATATCTTAACAATCTGATAGATATTTTCCAATATAAATCTCAACTGTTTACACTGTTATTTGGCATTGAAATTGTATCATTTACTTCTGAAACAATGTAACATATTCAATATTCATTTCCGGTAAGTGAACAAATATGCATGACAGTAAATTCGTATGGTGTCTGAGCATTTTGTCATTGGAATGGGAACTTAGGTGAGGCTGTGGAATGGGCTTCAAGCCAGGTTCAAATTCTTTTTTGCAGTGTAAACTTTGAACCTTCCTCTCTTGACGGTGAAGATCTCCTGTAATCTGTAAGACCATAGGGCAACCTAATAATAATCCAACACTGTTTTATGTAATTAAGCATTGCAAGGCAAACACCTCTTGTTCCAGTATGGCAACTATCAGTCTAGAAATTGACACTCAAGATTCTACCACAAGCAGAGAAACTAAACAACTTTACAATTCCAAGCACAAAGAGAGAGAGAGAGAGCAGATTACACAAACCATTCAACCTATTATGGCAACTTCATATGCATATAAATACTAGCCTTGTCAAGTATTCCATTTCGGGTTCACAGCCAATAAATTTTTGCAGGCATATGCTACAGAAATATAAAGCAATATGACAAGACAATATATTTTTCCTTGACAAACGTTACACTTCTAAACACAATCAGCATCATATTTTTGTGAACATCTATAAGATCTGTTATATAAAACAAATGCAACCAAAAAAATTGAAACTATGCATACAACCACATAACTATTGTGTACACTGTACAGACTTCAAAGGCATTTAGTAATTACTCTGCAGCTTGACAAGAATTGTTTCAGTTATTTTTTCAAAAGAATAAAATTCAAAAAGAAACATTTTTCATTATGACAACCAAATCTACAAGCCATCATCTACATACAAGGGCAATAAAGCACGAAAAGAAAACCCCTAGAAATTGAAATGAATAAAACATAACAAAAACTAAGAATAAGATCTACTATTGCTCTAGAGTCTAGATAATCCTAGAAAAACAAAAATAAACTACAACTTATCTCTGGAGGTGGGCATAGGTATATCTAAAAGAGCAAACAAATATGGAAGACAGAAAGCCAAAACAAAAAGGAAAAAATAATAAAAAGGGCAAAAATGAGTTGGCAACTAGAATACAGGGCATCTACCCCCAAATCACTCATAGAAATGATATTTGGGGAGCTTCCTATTGCTTTTGCATAAACTTCACAGGGATAACACAAAAGGCCATGAGGTAAACAACCATAAATCAGATTTAGGATTCTTACCCACCCTAAGCAAAATATAAAAGATAACAGATTAGGAAATAACCATGAAAATTCAAAAAGCAAAAAACTATAGCAATGAATAACCAATAATTGTATAAATTGGCAAACACCCTAATAAAGAAAGCCCAAGGGTTAAAAGAAAAAACCCATCCGCCAAAAATGCATCAAGGAAATGGCCAGATTAAAATGCAGCATGAAGAAAATGAGATATTTTCAAATCCCATCGAGAGTATCCAGACCCACTTTGTTTCTCCAAAGGAATAGAAACATCTAAAAAACAACCTGAAATTGGAGGCAGTGCCACAGTATAGAACACAGGGTTTTAGAGTTTCCAGGTCATGTATAACCATTTTGGCCAAAACAGAGAAACCAATGTGGAGACAGAAATTTAGCTAAACATTATATTCTATATGTCACTTCTTTTCGTATTTAATACTCTTTACAACAGAACAAGGAATATTTCAAGATGGTTCACCTACATAGCAAAACTTATGACCAATGTTTAACTAATTCAAAACACCAAATGTCCCCCTCATTTTGGCAATTGATAACACACAAGGCCAAGATGCCAAGGTATTAACTAAAATCAAGGCAAACTAATAAGAGTTGTACCAAACCCCTTTATAAGCTTTTATTCATGAAGTGACTAGGCATAGCAAGATAAAAGCTATTTTAGCATCTATTGTAGAAACACAAAGAACTGTAGGAGAGGCATGTATCCACTTAGTCCACTTAATGCTTTAATGTGCACATGCAAAAGGCTTGGATTCATTGTTCTCAGTTTTCAACTTAAAGATCTCCCAGGAAAGGAACTCAAGCACACAACTCATGTATATATGAGTCTGACATCTAGCATATCAAAATTAGTAACTATAGTTTCTCCTTGTACACAAAAATGGAAAGAGGAAACCATGAATGTCACCTGAACACTGAAAAATAATGGTAGATGATGCCTCTATGTATACTTAAAGCAGAAAACAAGTTTACAAGCCAGAGCAACATTCACTAAGGACAATAATTTCTCTGAACTTTTTATGCACGCCTTTACCAAAGTTTACACCACAGCCATCGTTAACACAAACCGAAAAATAAGAAGATTCTTGCAGGTTATAATCAGATTAAAGCATTGGCTATAATCAATTACATCCATAACATAACCATGTGGAAAGTATAGTTTATAACAATCACCCTTACGTTGGTTCTATCCATCTTTATTAATTTGTCTGTTAAGAACTCTATTATTTAGAGAGTGCAATAGAGAACCTGAGGTCCAATGCGAACAACCAAAGGGAAAGGACAGATAAGAAAATAAATCATAATTTCACGCATGGAATTATTTTGAATTGATACCTAACAGAAAAGGCAACTAATTGCCTTCTGCCGTGCGAGCTTTTTAGCCGCCCATTGGAACGAACATATATTCCATCTCTGTGCAAAGAAAAACAAGGTAAATCATAACCAAATCTCATTGTGACAGTAACCATTAAAAAAAAAAACATTCAATGGACTCAAGGTTTCAAGGCAAATCCCACACATTCCTAATAGATTGAAAACTCACTGTATGTCTTCCATTTCCTTTGTATCATAAACTTCATTGACCCTGATGACAAATAAACATTCGTCAATGTATGGCTTTCTTTGGAACACTTTTATATTGGACTCTGAAAATTATAAAAATTACAATATACATGCGTATATTTCTAACATCAAACTCAGATAAGTACCATCTGTTACAATCAATTCGTCCTGTTCCATCGTCAAGAGTAAAAGAAACATCAGTAACCCTTTCAGCTTTTTTAGACACCATACCAATCAGCGTAACCTGTAGCACCAATATTTCAAAGGACCATGAACCAAATCAGTCTGGATCTTACAAAGGGCTATGTTTGTTCCAAAAGAATAGGAATTCAGCATATTTTAGCATCCTATGTTATTTCCCGACAATTTTTCCCAGAAAACTATTGGTCCATAAATACTTGACGACATGAAAAACAAAACCTAGTTACAAAGGAGATTTGTTAAATTTCATACATTGGTGACCTCGACGCCATCAATGACAAAATTGGATTTATCGTCACCAGAGTGAGAGGCTTCGCTTATCTGCTTCACTGTAACCGGAACTACTCCTTGAGTTTCACGGTTCTGCAATAAAACGTAAAAACGAAATATATGGTAAAAACGAAAACGCCGCAATCCTCCCGTTTGGCTTCTGAGTAAAAAATATGGAAAATCAAAATAATAAATTGGAACTTATGGCTTTACTTTGGCCGAAGAATAGCCGGTATCGTTTGCCTGAGATGACATGAATCCGCCGCCATTGAAGGCGGAGTTGGCATCGAACTGACTCGAGAACATCCCTGGTAACCCTAGAGAGTAGAGAGAGAAGAAAAGAAAAAAAAAGGAGATACGGAGAGAGCAATGACGGAAGGGAAATTTTACAGGCAGATGTGTTCGGGGTTTCCCGCCAATTTGCTTTGCTTTTCCCGCTTTAGTCAAAGCGTTGCGCGCGGGAATTGTATTATCGATGGTCGAGTTATAACCTGTTTGTAACTTGGGAGATTGGGAAGGGATGGTAAAATTTTTCTCCGTTTTTTTTTTCTAATTTAATTTTACTTAGAACATATTTGGAACTTAAGGGAGAGAAGTGAACAGAGAAGGTAAAAAAAAAAGAAAAAATTTGAAATTGACCTTTCTCTTTTTTCTTTTTTTTTTTTTTACTTTTTTTATTTTCTTTGTAAAACTAAATAAAAAAATGATAACAAATAATATTTTTTTCCTCTCTTTTCTTTTTTCAATTTTCAAACAGGCTGTTAAGAGAGAAAGAAAAAAAACAGTAAAGTGAAAATTTTAAATCTCTATTTTTTTTCTTTTTTTTGTACTTTTCTTTTATTTTCTTTATAAAACAAAACATTGAAGAGAAAATAAATTTTTTTCATTTTCTCTTTCTTTTCTTTTCTTTTCTTTCCATTCCCTCTCACAAGCTCCAAACGGGCTGTTAATTATGAAATGCCTTGGGCCAAAGAAAGAAAATTAAGATTATACACGGGAAAAATAAAGGACAAATTACTCAAATTACCATTAAAGTTTCTAATTAACACACTCCATGCAGCTCATGATTGAAAATTTAAAATAACTACAACCAACAGAGATTGTAAGTAATAAATTTACCCTTTTAAGGGAAATAACTCGGTCAAAAAGTCAAAGCCACACATTTATCTCTTGCTTTCACTCTTTCTCTCCTCGTCTCCTTCCCCAATCTCCACCGCCGGTTATCCTGTTATTCATTCCCCTCCATCTTTATCCATTTGGCCATCTCTATCTCTATCTCTATCTCTATCTTCTTCTAACACCCGTAACCTCGTGTTGTGTGGGGTTGTGATTTGGGGGGGGTGGTGGTGGACGGTGGGGGCATTATGAATTAGTGTGGTTTTGGCCATTGAATTGGTGGTAGGTACACGGCGGTAGTGGAGGTGGTGGTAGTTGGGCTGAAGAGGAAAGGAGTAGCCAACAATACTGGAGTTATGGTTTGGGATTTTGGTTGGGGATGGAGGTAGCAGTGGATGGTGGTAGTCGGCGTTCATGGGGATGGGGATGGGAATGGGGATGAATGAACAGAGGATGCTATTTTGGATGAGAGAGAAATGGATTGAAGAGGTAAACAACTGATTAATTAAAGAATTAACTGATGGAATTTTTATTAATTAATTTACCAAGGGCAGATTAGGTAATTAAAAAATTTTAGAATTTGATTTGGTGATAGTCAACTAAGGTTATAAAAATTCAAAAGTAAGGGTTGTTGGTGTAGTATTTCAATCGTGAGGGTATGCAGTGTATTAGTTAAAAATATAAAGGTGGTTTGTGTAATTTGTCTAAAAATAAATTTTGAATTGCGGTTGGCATAATTATTGTTCAAAATCAATTTTTGAAATACCGAATTATTATGCTCGATAATATAAGTTTAAAACATGGAAACAATTTTTTTTACATGTGGTATGGCCTGTCAATCCGTGACAATGAAATTTCAAACTACTTATGTGAGAAAAATAAAAATTTAATAGTTTGATGTAATAATATAATAATATTTCTCATTAGTTGTGAAGGGTATGGTTGTAAAAAAAATCAAAATACATGAGATTCACTCATTAGGTAAATAAATTAAATATAAATACATTTTAAAACTCATTAATTTTTTAAGTTTAACTCAATAAGTATGTGTATTAAAAAAAAATCGAGCTATTCATGCCTGGTTTGATTAAAACTCGTTTAAAATTAGCTCAAAAAATAAATTAATTAATCTTAAACATGTTTTGAAACTCATTACAAATTTTTAAATTAAGCTTAAATAACGCATTATTCGGCTCCACTCATATAGAAGATGCAAGCCATCAAATATTTTTTAGAGGATGGAAAGTGATAATATAGTAGTTTAAAGGAGTTAATTTTTATGGATGAGTCAACGTGACTTTAAATTTACCTAATTATACGGTTTTTGAAAAGTGGCAAATTTGAGATGATATTAAAATTATTTCCCATATTAATGGTTTTTTGTAAAACATGTCCATTTAGTAATTTTTGTACAATGCATTAATAGCGTGCATAAATGGCCTTAAAATTGGGTGCATTTAAAATTTTAAGAAAGTAAAATATAAACATAATTTGGGTTACCTAACTTGCCATTTGCTAACCACGTAATGTCAAAATTGGTATGCAGTATGCACTCATATAAGGGCCAGTAAGTCCAACATTAATTTGACATTTCAACCATTTACCAATACATTATTCCATGCCATATTCAATTGGAAAAAAATCTATTAGGAACCTAATATATACGTCATCCACTGTATAAAGCTTGAATAAGAGTGACAATAATTAATATTACCATACACGAAATGTTTATTTTTATTTAACCTCTCAAATCTCTCGCCTCTAGTCGTTTCATACTTGAATTCATATTGATAACTCAAACTTTTATCACTAATAGTCCCAACTTAGTTAATTATTTTACCTATGAGTTGACACCTTTAATGAAGATGACGATCTTATGTTTTTGTTACGATTAGTTAGAGACTTTAGCAATTATAATACCAAATGTTATGATAATCTTGAAAAGATATTAAATTAATAGTAATATTAATGATGATAAAATGATGGAAGATATGGAAAATTTATGTTGTGGAATTAATATTGATTTTTGGAAGAATGGTCATTTTCATTTGGTAAGATATAACCATAGGTCCATAACATAACTTTTATCTTCATTTTCCTTTTTGTTTCCTTTGAAAATGCGAATATTTATGCGTTCTCATGTAAAATTTGTAATGAACAATCAATAGGTTTTTGTTCAAGTAATTTCATTACAATGATAAAATCATCTTACCTCACACGCTGTTTGCACATGCATGGACTATCATGTCAATGGTACACTTTTTCCATATTTAAAATCATATTTACATGTTAAATTACAGGTCCAATATTAGATTTAAGTCTTGACAAGGAGTATTAAACCCGAATAAGCATGAAATGTCGATAAAAAAAAAGGAAAAAATGTTCATCTATGCATAATAATTAAAGAAGTCCATATTTCTAGGAAAGTACGTAACAACATTATTTGATGGAGTCACCGATATCTCACATTTAAAGAAAAAAATAATTAGCAGGTTCTTTGAGTATACATGTGTAAGAGCGTAACATAAAATAAATATGATTTATTATTGTAAAAATATTTGGAAACGACAACGTCTTCCCACTTAATGTACAAAATTATCATTATTCTACTACGAAAAAACAAGCTTAAGATTTTCGATTTCATTGGCCTTTTTTAACTATTTATCATTATTTTCTATCAAAGAGCACACAAAAAAAATATAAAGAAAAGAAAAACTTTGTGAAGGATTCCCCTCCATTAAACTGTCCATCATTTACACCAATTATCAATTTTTAACCGCTTTATGTCGCAAGAAAAATTATATCATACAGTACGGTAGACCATACAAATTTCATTAACTACATGAAATATGAAATATCTGTTGTACATATCAAACAGAATAAATGAGAATCTCGTTATGTATAATCACACCAGTAGTAATAAGATTCATGTGTCAATGCCATTTAATCGTTGACTATAAATTTTGTATGAGAAAATTAAACAAATTTAAATATTACGAATCTCTAATTTTTTTTAGCTATTACTTCCACGAGCTTCTTGTATTATTCCATAATTTTCTCCCTCGCAAGTGGGGCTGACCTCATGTGAGATGAAGAGTTGTGCAATAGTATACAAAGTTTGTGAAAATAATAATTTCCCCTCCTTTTTTTTTTTGTTTTTGTTTACTCTTAAATTAAAACTTCACATTATTCAATTAATGTGCAATTTCTATACGGGTTTGTGCGAACGAAATTCATGCCCATGCTCTACATATGTACATGCTTGGTAGGGTGGGAAGAATTGGGGAGGATAATTTTGCTACCTACAGCAGCGACTGTGTGTCATTTTTCGTCTTATTGTTGTGTCAGAAATTAAATATACACTTACATACTAATAAATTAGAAAAAGAATTTCACTATATAGAGAGGGAAAAAAAATAAAGGAGGAGGAGGAGGAGGTTCGACTCTCTCTCTCTTTCTCTCGACTCAACTCAACTCTTCACAACAAAAAAACTCTTGATCTCTTCTGCTCTTGCTTAAGCTTGCTTGATTTTCTCTCTCACCTCAACTTTATATTTATAGGGGAAGAAGAGCACCGATTGTCAAGGTTGGCAGCCATCAACCTTGACAAACAGTGGTCGGCGACGACACGTGCACATCTAGTTAAAAAAATTCTTCGTCAACTTTGATAGGTAGTTGGCCTTCTCGAGGGTCCGGCGGTTAACAGATGGAGCCTTCTGTCAACTAGGTATAAACCCAGCACTGACACATCAGGTGGGGAATGAGCACCCCTCTTGGGTAAGAATTTAAGGGATAAATATTTGGATCATGAATTTATTGAAAGAAAAAGAAAAAGAAAAAGAAAAGATATAAAATTACATTTTATGTTAATTGTAAAAGAAAGTGGAGAGTAAAATAATAATAAAGAAAAATAAGTTATAATTTAGAATCTATCATTTTCTCTTATTTTCTTTTTTATTTTTTTATTCTTGATAAATTCAGTATCCAAATATAGCATCAATAGTTTACAATCATCTTAGAAGGAGGGATTTATGTAGCAATTTGCGTGAATAATGTGCTCACTTGTGGTAGTTTGGTAGGGCGGAAAAGAACGGAGAAGGGGAGCGATCTCTTTGTTTGGTGGGAAGGAGAGTGAGAGCATTTTCGGTCTTGGCCCACAAAAATCAATCCGCCCTAAAGTGGGCCGATGAGGAGAGAAAATAGACTAGTTAGCTTTTTAAATGCCCAAACATACTTTTGCGTTAGCCGTTTTGTCTAATAGTCTTTTATTTATTAAGGTATAATGGTCAAATATTTTTATAAATTTCCAATTTTTTAAACCCTTCTTCCCAACCAAACACAAAAGGCAAGTAAAATCAATCTCTTTCCCAGGTGACAAAATGAGTGAGACACGAATGATTTTATTCTGACTTTCTATTCTTAGTATCCAAACATAATATAATGGAAAACATCGAGAGATCCCAACCATCCACCATAATAGATTACTTTTGTCTGCTTAAAACGATTAAATTCAAGTCACGCCTAGAAGGCAAATAGACCATGCTAGTATTAATGGGCCTTGGAGCATGGATCAGCTTCCCAAATCTCCTTTTTCTTTTATTGCCTTTAAAAAAAATACAAGGCATTACAAAAAATTACTCTCATTTTAATTCTCCTTTCGAATATATGTCTATAGCATATTGTACCTAAATACTATTTTGGCAAACAAACAATGTAATCAATCTGTTCGTTGTTTAAAGCTCTAAGCATTGATAATTAAGAGATCTCGTGGTTATATGCTAGAAAAGTGGTACTAAATAAAAAAGAAAGTTTAATTTAAATTCACCAAAATCATATTTCTTACTAGAAAGGAAAATTATTGAAAATTTAGGAGATTCACCAGGGGAGGTAGATAGACTTGGTAAATAATTCAAATAGAGAATTCAAACAAAGCTTGTCCAGACATTATAGTTGCTCTATAACCCAAAAAAAGTGAAAAAGTGAAAGTTGACAATGACAAATTAAGTTGACTTTTTTTTTTGTGTAGTTGAACCATCTTGGCATGCTTGCCGTAGGAGGTCTTTATTCCAGTTGGCATGGCAAAAAATAAGTGTTGCTAAGGTCAGGAGAGAGAGTGGGATATAGTTATTGGACCTAATTAGTATTCACATCCTTCTCAATATTCACTAGCTGTAAGCTGCCAGCATTGTGGTGTCAAAGCTCAATATCATGGGATGAACAAAGGGTGGTCAATACATTATAGACTTGCGCGCATGAGGTGACCGTTTGTTTCTTGCTAGCCCTTTCCTTGCATATCTGTATTAGTGATCAAGACGCTATAGACCTGCGCTTACAAGGTGATGGTTCGATTATCGCCACTCCATCCCTATTTCTTTCCCCAAAATGCCTAGTATCTTGAAAAATGACCAAAAAAAAAAAAAAAAAAGTGAGAGAGAGGGAGGGATGGGAACTGCCACAATATGAGTGCTGGTCCCGCTGGATTAGATGTGGAAACAAATTGGATGGACTTACGTTAATCAATAATATCTCCAAAAGGAAAAAGTTACTTTTCAATCACTTATTTGTTCCCTTCCCTTCCCCCTACCTCTATTTCTTAATTTTATTGGGTGGGTCTAGTGACAATGTACCATCAAGTAGAGTAGCTCTCTACCTAATTACAATTCTTCAACACCAATAAAAATTAAATGGTGTTGATAGTATAAATTATTGTTATTTGAATTTAAACCTTTATAGTGGAATCCATTAAATACATAAAAAGATAGTTTTGTACATTAGACAATTTTCATTTTAGGATATGTAAGGCTTACGAGGCTCTTATGATTTATCAATGCAAGATCTAAGGAAAGTCAAATGTATACTATTTATAATTGTGTATGGAGATATTGTTTTGTGATGTACAAATCACAACGAGTCAATATTTATTGCTTTCTCTTTCAACACAAATAGTTAGATACTTGAGGAAATATTATTTTTCAATATACTAAAAAAAAATTTAGGAAAAAAAATAATAAAAAAATAATTATTTTATTTTCTTCTTCCGTTGATTCTTTAGTTTGAGAGAAAGAAAATAAATTTTAAAGTAATTTTCTCCCAACTTCCTTTGCTTTTCATAAGTTCGAAACAGGCCGAAATAGAGACAAGATTTGATTCAAAATATTTGGTACCAACCCGTCAAAAAATCTACTAATCATTTTTCTCTTTCCTCCGCTAGGGTCACAGACTCACACTACCAAACTCTCTTTCAAAATTTGTAAAGCGCTCGCAAAACCAAACGATCTCAAATATTCACATCCACGTGGCGCGATATTCTCCGGATTGTTATTTTTTCGTTTACGTGGGCTCTTCTGATTGCGTCAGTCAGAATCTTTCCCTGGCCCCTCTGTAGTCTGATCACTCCTTCGGAAGCTCCGTTCGCCGGCGATATAGTCGCCCCATCGCCGGTGTCTGACATCACCGGTGAAATAATGAATTTGACAAAATAAGAATAACAAAATGAATTTTTTATTTTTAAAAGTTGAGACAACGTTTTCTAGTCGGCCCGAGCCCCTCCCTCTCGCTCGCTCTCTCTATTTATTGATTCGTTTGATAATCCCATTGTTTCTCTCTCACACAACACCCGTTCCGTCTCCTCTCTCTCTCTCTCTCTCTCTCTTACCGGCCAATTTCGAGCATAATTCAGGCGGAAAAGATCTTGTGAGTCTCTCTCTCTCTATACGCGCTATATATATATATATATATATATATGATCAGGGCAGATATATAGATGTGTATACTGCTGCAGATACACATACTTTCTTATCTCTCTACTAAGGCGATTCTATGGCACAACTAGGGGAGTCGGATCGTGCATGGGTTCAGAGATAGATGATCATCGAGAGCTGGAGTGAGGAGAATTGGTTGGGGTTCTCGGATTCATTTGTATGCGGAGGTTTCGATACTACATCGCGAATTTGAATCTCTTGGGGTGAAGGAGTCTGGCTATCAACGACTTGGATTCGAAATTGTGCCTGTATTCATCAGATTGTCTCATTTCGCAGAATTATAGGACTTTTTGGTTGTTCAGTTTCAATGGTTATGACGCTTGATCAAGTTACTTAGGTTTATATTGATTTGGCGGAAGTGAGGATTGTAGTCTGAGCTTCCGGATGTGTGAAATTCTTCAAATCTTTTGATAGTTTTGGAGGTTTTGGGGTATGAGACAGTCTAATTGGTAGATTGTGAGTATCGAAATTAGTCCCCAATGTCGAAGGTGGTTTATGAAGGGTGGATGGTTCGGTATGGGCGGAGGAAGATCGGACGGTCCTTCATTCATATGCGGTACTTTGTGCTCGAGCATAGATTGCTTGCTTATTACAAGAGGAAGCCTCAGGATAATGTGGTAATGCTGCAATTTTGAATATTGTTTTTAACTTTCTGCTTACTTGCCGGAACATAAATTAGACTACTTTTGAAGGAATTTATGGGTTTGAATTCTATTGTAAATTTGCATTTAGCATAGGAACATATTCTCTGAACAAGTAATTGTTCCCCATAGTAATTTGTCTTCCACAGCTCAGATATTAAATCGCACTGGAAAAGAAAACAGAATAATCCTATCTAAAAGCATCTAACAATGCACAGTTGCTTCTATGTGATTTATCTTTTTCCTTATTAGATTTTTCACTCCTCAATTGCAGAATTGATTCTTAATTTGTCTTCTGCATTAAATTAGGTTCCACTCAAGACCCTTCTCATAGATGGCAATTGTCGGGTGGAAGATCGAGGCTTGAAGACTCATCATGGACATGTAAGTTGCTGTCTCTTTTTGTATTTTTATTTATTTTGAGAAATTTGAGCAGCATGCAACTTGGAAACTCATGAACTAAATTAGTTGAACTAGGCAAAACTCTTGGTATGTTCTCCAAAGTTGACTGACAGTGACTATATATTGATTTAGCACCACTGGGCTTGTAGGCCAAATGCTACTTGGGTTGGTTTCTCAACCTTGAAGTCAGGGCTGAAGTTCCTTTGCTGTCTTACTTAAAATGAAAAGAAAAGAAAGATGAAAAGAGAAGATATATAAGTTGGTCTGTATTGCTATCAAGAAAAGAAGGGGATAATATTCCATTATCAATGCTGAGTAATTACTTAATTAAAAAAACTACGAAGAAATTCAAAAATTATACTCAAACATCTCATCTTTAGCAGTTCTTATTTTGTTCTACTCTCAGCATTATTCTGTAATTGTAATGTTTTAACTGTCTTGGTGTGGAAATATGTTAGAAGTACATTGAATCGGTTTCATGTGCATAGAGATGGGTGTTGTCTGTAGTGCTGACTTGTAGAAAGAGAAAATAAAGAGTTCTGATGTGCATCCGTTGCCCATAGTCATCATTACTAACCTATCTTTTAGTGAACATTCAAACTAATCCGCATCACATTACCCTAATGAATATGTAGGAACGTCACAATCACATTTACTGACTTCTTTTACACTTTATGTGATGCTAGGGCAACATGATGAAAACACATTCATAGCAATTAATAGGCGATTAGTTTTTAGCTTGAGGCCACTTCTGGTATTTCTCATTTTGGACACTTTATTTTTTGGGTTGCAATTTGACCAAAAGTTGCATAGTGGAGTCATTCAATGAGTTATAAGGTTTTATTGGTGTTCATGGATGTTTAAAGTTTCTACATCTTAGAATCTCTTCTATATTCTAGACGAGTCTGATTTTGTTGGGTTAAAATTCTTTTCTTAGGTGGCAATCTTGTCCATTAATTACGAAGGATGGCAATAGCTAGCCCATGTTTTGTTGTGCTAGGTACTTATGCTATTTCTTATGTTATCTGCAAAGTGGTGTAGTGTAAGTATGGTTCAGGGGATGGGGGATGGAGTTCCAAGGAGGTTAGAAACTCCTATGGGATTAGTTTGTCGAGGGAATTAATAAAGGATGGCGAGATATTTTTTCATAATGTAAGAGTTGTTATTAGAAACAAAAGGATATTAAGTTTTGGCATGATGTGTTGTGCAATGAGGTCCCATTATTGCAAGGGACAAGCACAAGAATGCTATGGTGGTTGTCTATTTGAGGTGACTCATATGGGGTGCACTTGGGAGCCTGTTTATTTTAAGGCCAAGCCAAGATTGGGAATGGAGGCATGAGTTTGTGCATCTAGTATAAAGCAGAAGTGACTCCTAGGCCCTACGGAGGAGGATAGACTGTCATGGAAAGCCATTAAGGGGAAGCTGGGAAGGTCTCAGTGAAATCCTATTATCATATTATGGAAGATTTTTGAAGTATATTTGGGAAGCAGGGGTACCTTCTAAGTTTGCCTTATAGCAGTCTTCAATTCTATCCTCACTATTGATAATTTGGATAGAAGGGTCAAAATGTTACCTAATTGGTGCTGCACGTGTTGTAGAGCTGAGGAAACGGTGGATCACCTTCTTATCCACTATAATGTCGTGTTGGCAGTTATAGAGTTTGCTACTTTCTATTTTTGGAGTTCAATGTGTCATACCAGATATGGTGCTCCCTTTCTACGAAGTGATGCAGTGTGGAGAATTTAAGGAAAGCTTGGACGGTGGCTCTCATGTGCATGATGGGTTGCATTTGGAGAGAGCGGAACCGGTGGACGTTTGAGGAAGTTGTTTTGCTAGTACATTTCCATCAATTTTGTTGAAAACTTCTCATTTTTTGATGTTAGGAAAGTTTTGTGACATCCTCTTTTGCTTTTATAGATTTTATAGGTGAACTTAAGATGGGGTAGAAGTGTTCTTTCTATACAACCTGTGTATGGAGGTGGCACTTCTTCTTGGTGTCTTATGATTAATATTTCTTTATTTGTTTATAAAACAGGTTTTTTTTTTCGATGTGTTATTTATTGGACTAGTTTGTTGAAATTATAAAGCATTAAGGCACAAGTTGAAATTAATATATGTTGAATGATATATTGTTTTGTATATCAGTTGTTTATCATTCAATTAGGCCCTTAAAGACAATGTAGTGGTTGCCACTAGTTGCCGTCACTTCGAATGGGGTAATGCTTGCGGTGTTCTCCTTTTGTTATATTAGTGAGTAACTGAAATTGTTAGCTAAAGTATGGTTTTGGATTACTTCTTTGCTTGATATATCAAATGGTATACCTGACTTTCTAACTTTTAAGTACTATACTTGATGTCATGACAGAGAGACTTCAGCGGCTCTTTGTTAAGCTGATGTGGATGGTTGTTCAAGATGGTGTTATCTTGTTACCATGTGTAATATTATCTTTTTGATTTTTTATGGAGAAGGGATAAGTATATTCATGTGTTCATCTTTTCTCCATTATGTTTTGAATTTTGCGTTGAATTTTCTGCAGACATTTTCTCCATTCTCATTTAGTTCTTTATGATAGCTGGCAATACTTATTTTGTGGTATACTGTAATATTTCCTTGATAAACATCTACTAAATGGTCTTTTTATATGCTCTTCTGTCCCTTGCAGATGGTTTATGTTTTGTCTGTCTACAACAAGAAAGAGAACTACCACCGAATTACAGTGCGTAACCTTTTCTACCCTGTTCTGTATTTGTTGGTAAAGATATCATTTTTATTTGCACTGTAGGACATGCAAAAGCTAGGAGGATAAATAGTGAATATGTAAGTTGGTTTTTTTGGGTATTAGTTTGTTCACATGGTGTAAATGGGACTTGCATGACTTTGATAATGTGGTTTGTTAAGTTGATGATGTCATCTGGACGAAAATTTGTTTGCTACAGTGCTTACTACATCATTCATAAGAAGTACAAAGAATTGTTGGCCCAAGGCTAAGAGGATTTCTTAATACTCTCTTTGATTCGTTTACTTAAGCATTAGTTAACTAATTTGGAGGCACACGACCTTATCTCATGGTATTAAAGACATGCATTTAGTACCTTCGGCTGTGTTGCCAGTTTTTATTTTTCTGGATACTGAAAACAGGGAACAAGATAGGAACATGCTTGGCAAACATATATTCCATTTTAGAAGTGAGGCCTTTTAGGGATAAAATCATAAAAGTGAACCTGGCAAATTCCCCCCAACCCCAAACTTGGTTTTGGGTGAGCTTACCTAGAAGGATTTCCGTGTTTTAGTTACAGATGGCAGTTCTTTTTCATAAAAAAATTAAGATACCATTTTTGTTTCTTTCTCAAGAATCTTCGGTATCAGTCCCTTCCCCAACACAATCCAACCAAAAGCAGAAGAGAAAGACCAAAGAATAGTAAAACAAGGTTAATATATATTTTATTTTATTTTAGAATTTGATTTCTGGTTTTCAGAGAACAACATAAAAAAAAAAAAAAGAGAAAAAAAGAAAAAACAAAAAACAAAAAAGCAAACACAAATGCAAATGGATCGGCCCTTGGTTTTAACTTTTGTCTTATGTAAGTCTATCATTTAATTAATTGATAATGTTTGTATTCTTTTCAGTTTTCTGAAAATAGAAACAAATCTTGAAGCAACAATATAACCCAATGGGAGTTGGGCACATAAGTTGACATTGCTACTTGTTTTCTTTTATTAATACTTCATTTACATATTTGTACAAACTTAGGTAGAAGCTATAACTGCAGATTTAAGAAACTAAAATTTTTCTTTTTATGGCATTTCTCAAGATGTCTTTCAATGTTCATGAGAAGACTATTAATTCGGCTCTCTTTGAAATGGATGACATATGTAAATTGCATTTGATTTTGCATAATTAGAGAGAAGTTTGGTGAGCATGGGGTTAGCCATAAATATGTGTAGTCATTGAGAAAGATGTACTATATGAATTTAATAAGTTGTTCGTGTCACCAGCATTTAGACGTAGTTATGTCATGTACAAATGGTTTTTTTCTTTGCTTAGACCCTCATTCATTTCTTTACCTTCTTTTGCAGGGGTAATCTAATTTTTTCCCCCTTGTTGCCTTCTATTCATCTAAATATTGCTGCTCCCCATGATAAATACAAATGGAATTTTACTTTGCTTAGACCTTCACTCATTTGTTACCTTCTTTTGCCAGGGTAATCTAATTTTTTTTCCCTTGTTGCCTTTTATTCATCTATATATTCCTGCGCCTCATGATAACATTAGAAACGAAAATGAGAAGAGAGAGAGAATGGAGTTCTTGACGAAGTTCAATAAAAAAGAGTTTCTCTATGGCCTCCTCGTTTTGAGACATTATGGCTTTGGGGTCGACCCCGGTAACAAAGAAGAAATCCATAAAAACTTAGGATCCGACACCATGATAAAATACTACCCTCATGATTAGACCATGTCCCTGAGATTTGATAAAAGAAAGGTGCATTAGCGGTTAATACGTTGTAATTGGATAAGTTATTAGGAATATGACGGAATGAAAAAATGATGGTGCATTAGCATTTCTAATTTTTTTTACTTATCCAAAAAATGATGGAACGAAAGACCAAGGAAAGAAAGAAGAATGCACCAAAATGCAGGTGCTGCACCAAACACTGGTGGTTGTTTCTTGTTGTAAGTGAATGCAATGAAATTTTTTAAGAAAGCTAGAAGCAGAGTATGGGAATATGAACAACTGGTTTAGCTAAATAAATTATGCTGAATCTTGCTTGTTGTACCTTTTATTTTGTTATTTTCAATTTTATCCTTTTACTTCGTATGTTGCTCTGTTGTGCTATGTGCTGAGTAATCATGATCAGGGCCCCTTCCTTTTGATCTTTATGGCTGCTTATCTGCCAATAGTAATACTTTTCCTCTCATTTTGCTTTTGTGCTATGTGCTGAGCAATGGTTATCAGGCTCCACCTTTTTGATCTTTATGGGTGCTAATCTGCCCAGTGTTACTTTTCCTCTCGCTTCCTCTTTTTGCTGTGTGCTTTTCCTTTTTGCTTGGCCATTTGGGTGTTCAATGCCAACATTGGTCTTTATGCTTTTAAGATGTTAGCTACCTCTCTATAAAAACAAATACGAGAGCAGGATGTTTAGTCAATTTTCTCTTGGTAGGCTTAAAGCTTGCAGTCATTAGATATGAACTTTGGGTCCTCTTTTTTATTACTCTTGTGGATTTGGACATTCTTAATTTTATCATGAAGTGACACTACACAGAAATATCTCGTATAATTAACCTTGAGTATTACAAAAAAATCCTTCTTACTGCAACCAGCACGTTCGTTTCTTTTTAGTGGAAGCACTTGCTGTGCTGCTTTGCTTTTGCAATTGCTGGAGGGAGATTAATTTTGTTGATAAAATTGCTTTCCTGTGCTTTCTCCGTCATAGTGGTTTCTTTTCAGTGTTTTATGATTTATATATTTGGGTGTGTTTATATGTAGACTAATTTATGGCATGGGGGAGAAATTTTATTTATAGTGCTTCCATTTTAATTTCAGATGGCAGCATTTAACATCCAGGAGGCACTTATCTGGAAAGAGAAAATTGAATTTGTCATTGATCAGGTTTTCTTTCTCTCACTGCATTCTCCTTTCCCCCTCCGCTAAGAAATTTCTTTTTGAAATTGTTGCTTTGCTTCTATAGTATTATAATAAAAAAGAAAAACATTTTTGGCAACCTATAGAAGTTGCTTAATCCTGAACTCTATTGCAATTTTTATGACATATTTATTCAGATGGCACCTGATGGTCAATTACTGCATATGGTATAGTTCTGTAATCTTTTTCTTCATTCTGTGGATGCATGGACCTGGAACTGATTACATTCCAATAATTTTCAGCATCAGGGGTCACTAGCCTCAAATGGTAACAAATACATTCCTTTTGAATACAAATCTGGAATCGACAATGGGAGGAAATCTTCCTCATCAGATCATGAAAGTCAGTAAGTGTCTAATTCACTTATTTGCTATACGCTTAATGGTTAGTGGTTACTATGTTGATGCTAGTATTGTTGTCCAACTATAGTCATGAAAAATACGAGCACTTTGTTAGAGATTTTTTTCCTTCTCTTTATGGCTCCTGGCCATTTTCTGCCCCTGCAAAAATGGACCATGATAATGGTTGTTGATATTTGCAATGATTTGGGCTCGTTTGTCGATACGAATCCTATTCTACTTGCTATTTAGTAATGGATTGGAGTTACCCATGGCGTTCTGCTTACCAACCGAATTTAGTGGAGATTGGGGGCTGTAGAGGTGGTAGGGACGTTAAGGAGGTAGAGGTAGGGGAGGAACCCTTGTTGCAGATGTGGGGATCTGTTAAAGTGGGAAATAGTGTTAAGAACAAATACAATGAAGTGGGAATCATCATATTCTTGTGATGTTGCTAAAGCTTGTGAAAGTAATGGCATGGTATCCCTAACACTGCTGCTGAAATTTTTCTAAGCTAAAGTGTCTATGCGGTCCCTTTGGATGCTGAGTGCACTGAGCGAGCCCTCGACTTGGATTGTTTTTTTTTTTTGGATGCCTATGGTCAATGCCGTGGCTCATAGCTGATATCTCATCAGTGAGTCGTTTCTGATCTCATGCAGGAGTCCCATGCTGTTAAACGAGGTGATTGTCTGAAGGTATTGCATATTCCTACTCAAGGTATGAGAATTACTTGACAAGATGCACCGGCAATTATGAGTGCTTCCGTACAGAAAATTATCAAAGCACTCAGATGCACTGACAGGAGTTTTTGGGGAGTGGATTTGGGTTGGGTGTTCCAAATGCAGACACAGCGAAGTAAGTCAAGACAGATATTTACACTGGTAACAGGCGGTATTCCCGGAGTAACCTATAGGAGCATACTTAGTAAGAAGAAAGGTTGGTTTGAATCCTAACTCTTAAATTGGATAAAGTTTTCAGTATGTATGGGCAAGGCAGGGAAAGGGCTCATGGAGGCTCAAGATTGGCACATGGAATGAATTGTCATACTATGGCAGAATGATAAGGGTAAACTATGAAGGGGAGAATTGGAAGAGTCAGAACTGCTGTTTGAAAGTGTGTTTATATTTAGGGATAGGTAATAATGAATCAGGTATGGACCTTGGACCTTTTCCTCAGGGGGCCGTAGGAAATCTAGTTAGATGCAAAATGTTCCTGTCGTTTTCCTTCTTAGATATTATTATTATTATTTTGGTATGAAAAGTAAGGAAAATTATATCTTGGCGGTTTCTATGGAAAATGACCCAATGTTCTTACAAGCTTCATGGATGCAATTCTGTCTCATATCTGTATCATTTCCAATGTGTCAGTTTCTTCTGGATGCAGCTATTTCTTTTTGCTGTTGTATGCTGCATTATTTAATATTTCCCCTCACAGGCAGTTCAGAAATTACTATGTTCCTTTTTTTAGCTGTTCGCTATTCCATTTGGGTTGAATTGCTGAAAATTACTTCTAGTTTTTAAATGTACTTTTGTATTTCCTATTATAAATTATCTGATCTAAATGTTGCCATTTTTGACTTAAAATGTGCTTCAGTATTCATTATTTGCGGCTTTGGAATTTTGTAGGTTTAGTGCCCCCGAGGATGAATATGATTCTAATCCAAATTTGTTGCGGAGAACAACAATCGGAAATGGTTGCTTTTGGTTCCATTCATTTCATTGGCTTCTAATTCATTTGGTTCAATCCTTGGTTGACTTTCCTAGTAAATGTTATTTTATAGGTCCTCCTGAATCTGTATTTGACTGGACAACAGAACTAGACTTGGACTTGTCAAACCAAAATACCAGCAATCAAGCATTCTCTAGAAAACATTGGCGTCTTCTTCAATGCCAAAATGGTTAGTTAATTTTCATAGTTTTGTTATTTCACTGTTCAAAACATGGTAGACGGTCATAATAAGTTATGCAAGGGGAACGTGGGACTGACAATGTTGTAGTGGCATCAATACCATTATTGACAAATTCATATTTACATGGTTAATCGCAGGACTTCGCATTTTTGAAGAACTTCTCGAAGTTGATTTCCTTGTATGTAACTCTTTCTTCGATTTGCTTCTTGTTCATGTCGTGATTTAGCTATGCAGTCTGTTGTTTCAGGGCATAATTATCATATATAGTTTTCTTTATGCAGCCAAAAAGCTGTAGTAGAGCAATGAAGGCTGTAGGGGTTGTGGAGGCTACCTGTGAAGAAATATTTAAGCTTGTGATGAGCATGGATGCAACACGGTTTGAGTAAGTACTTGTTAGTTTTATGCTTTTAATGGAGTAATTCTAGATATTTATGGGAATGGTGCATCTTGTTGTATATAACAGAACTAATTTATCATTTATACTAACATTTGGTGAGCTGACTGACTCACTTCAAATTTGCTCGTGATGTAATCCCAAGTGCAGGATGTGCGAGGTAGTAAATACCCGGTAAGACCGGGGTCGAACCTCAAGGAACTGTGAAGAGTTTATAGAACTTGCTCCAAAAGTGAAGATTTGTGGAAAACTCACCAAAAAGAAAAGTAGAAAAAAAATTGATTCTTGATTGAGTTGATTGTTTAGGAAAACTAGGATTGAATTTGATTATAATTAATAGATAAAAGAATCTTGGCAGGAAACGATCCAATTGTTGGGTGCATGTGCAATTGATCAAGGTATTTTAACTCAATTCAACAACTACAAGAGTGTTGTTGAATCGGAAGATTTGTCAATGAAAATTGATTGGAATCTTGATGGGTTCTTGAGGATTTATAAGAAATTGGGTTTCAAAGCGTTCTTATCAAGGATTCAAGCAACCAATATCCCAAAACTCAATTTGTGTATAATGGCTCAAGAATATGATCAAGAAATCTTGATTTCAAGAGAAGAATCTCAACAACACATGAAGAATTAAGAAAGAAGGATAAAAACGTTAAAGTTCTTGGTTTACCTTGATCAATCTCACAAAGCCCTTCAGTCTTCACATTCCCATGCCAAGAGTTGATTAGCTACGCGAAGACATGAATAAATCTTGATTTGTATTGAGAAAATAAGATGTTTGATTACAAAAAATTGAAAGAAAAATCATAAACCTAGCTAATCTCCCTAAAAAAAACTCTAAAACTGTAAAAAAAATCGCCAACCCTAATATAGTCCACAATCCTAACTTATATAGGCTTCCAAGTCTGCGCAGGATTGGCAACCGTTCGAACGCCTAGGGATCCGTTCGAACGCCACGGGGACCGTTCGAACGCTGCGTCGAACGCACTTCGAACGGGGAAGCCTGCTCTCTGAATCTATCGAACGCACTTCAAACCTGGTCTTTGCGTGACACCGTTCGACGTAGCGTTCGAATGCTCTTGTTCACTGTTCGAACTCCTTGAGGACCGTTCGAACGCCCTTCGAACGCCTTCTCCATTTCAGCACGTATTTATCCCTTTTTAGCTAAGATTCCTGAAAATTAACATAAAACTAAGTTAGTGACGGATTAGGGCTAAAATAACACAATTAAACATAATATAATACTAACAATTAGTTAATTAAAACATGTAGGTTGCACCTTTAGAGTTCAATCATTGACTCCATACATGGTTGTTTTCATTTTGGATAGGAAGACGTTCGCCTATATATTTTTATTCCTTCTGGTATGTTTAAATTGATGGACTCTTGGTATGTTAGGCAAGTTGTAAGCTCTTAGTTGTTGAGTTTGTTAAAACTACAGACTTTGATTATGCATCAATCCCTGCACCTATTTTTCAAGGATTGAATTGGAAATTAGCTGACATAAATGTTCCAATCTGCCATATGGTTTCTTAATCTTTGGGAGAAGCGTAGTCCAAGTTTTAGAGCCTCTAATGTCAGTGTGAGCAATGCTATACAATGTGTCGAAATAGATGTCAGCTTACTATATTATAAGAGTAATTTTTATACTCTGATGAGCAAACTTATAATTGTATTTATTATATAGATGCTAGTTATATTATCCCAAACATGTGATATCTTGTTAGGTTGACTAAATGGCATATTTAATTGCCAGGAAATGATGAAAGCATGCTATTGTCTTTTTTTTGTCTCAATTTTGAAATGAGATGGTTTTCTATTTTTCAGTAATTTAAATGAGTACTACATTGTAAGATTTTGAAATTCCTTCCATTGAATCTTTGAAATTTGATATTCATGCCCTTGGAGTCTTTCAAAATTAAATGATTGATATGCAAATGTGAACTAAATATAGGTTGGCTCGTAGAATTGAGAACTTTCTAATAGATCAGTATGTACTTGGACTGTTAGTATTTGCACTTTTTCATCGAACTTTTCTATCTCGTGTGCACAAATAGTTAATACTACAGCCAAATTATAGTTATCCATGATTGGATTACAAATGTGAGCAAATAGACTAAGATACCGTGAATACGAATCACAATGTTTTCCCTTCGGCTCCTTTTGATGGTAGCAATTGAACGCCAGTAATGGGGTATCCCATTACTGGGAGTCTCATGGCATTCGAGCTTTTGTCACAGTTACAGATCCTATGCTGGAAAATGACATATTGTGAGCCTGCTCCTTTATTTATTTATTTATTTATTTATTTTCTCTTTTTTGTCCTTTTCATTCTTGAGTATTCTAGGATTGTGAGATTTTCATGTTGAGCGGCGGGAATAAGATTCCCACAGTTTGGAAATCTCAGTTTGCCTTTAATGGGTTATTTAGAATGACTTTTTTTGCGTCTAACCAACCCTTGTTGGCATGAAGTAGACTTGGAAACAGATTCCGATTCCACTCTTGACTCCATCCATTCAAAAGGGGCCAACACTCACTAAACTGGTTAATGTTGAGAAATTCCATGATTTACCGTTAAAATGCTTTCTGGAAAGACTAAAAGGCTCCTTTTTGTCTAAGCCATTGGGGTGACTTAGTAAAGATAGAGGATTAGTGATTAGTGACGACTATAGATCAGCCTTTGTGTCTGGAATTTCACATTGTGAAGGCCTACATTATCAAGGATGTTCACATAACTAAGGTTTGGAGTGCATTGTATAGCATTGTGCATTTGTTAGGCCCCTCTTTGGTTTGTTCACCTTTAAAGCCACCAATTCAAATCTTATCTCTTCACTAAGTATTGCATATTAAGATACCTATATACCACTGGGGTACTTACTTTCAGTTTCGGATTCTAATGTTTACAATCTGATGTATATCATCTTAATCAACTTATCAGAAAAGAAAAAAATATTTATCTTCATAACGAGTTTTCTCCTTACACCTTTTTTTGGCTGTTGAATTGTAATATGTGCTGGTACCCTACAATTGTATTGCAATCGATGGTTGTATTGCAGTCAATTCCCATATGTTAGTCGATTCTGTTTAGCATTTTGTGTCTCCAGAGCTCTAGAGTCCAAAGGAGCCCAAGAGTGTCCCCAATTTAGCCCTACAAATTTTTGATATAATTGATTTTTTCTGCATTTCTATTCTTGATTTGCATACGATGGTATTCTTTTATGCATTGTGTAGGTGGGACTGCAGTTTCCAGTATGGTAGCTTAGTAGAAGAGGTTGATGGACATACTGCAATACTATATCACAGACTGCAGCTGGACTGGTTCCCAATGTAATAGTCTTTCCTTGTTATCAAACTTACTCGTCTATACTCTAAATACTGTTATTATTGTGTTTATGCCATTAGGCAATTGGGTTCCCTTCGTGACTTAAGTGACTTGGGTGCCAAATTTGTTAAAGCAAGGTGCTGATATGCAGGCTTAGCTTATTGCTTGTCTTCACTATGTTTTATGGCCCTTTGCTGGACACAGTTCATCCTTAACAAATTGCATGGCCTGTCTGCCTGCATTAGGATTCTGCAATCTTCTAGTTGTTAGAGTAAGTTGTCTTTGAGTATTGTCCACAAAGGAGGGGGATGGACGGAGGGAGGGCACTTGAATAAAGTCTCCATGTTTTTGTAATGAAACCATAGCTTGTAATAGAGTTAATTGGAATTCTCTGATTCTAATGTGTGCTGGAAATTCAATTGCGTTCTTGTGATTTCTCGAACAAAGATTTTATAGTTTGGTAGTTAAATTTGCAATAAGAAGAAAAGAAAAGAAGGGAAGAACCAAGAAGAGAGGAAGACGAAAAGAATGAGAGGAAGAATCATAATTAGAGTTCTCTTCCTTAGACCATGTACTTATATAATACAGCTCAAAACACAAAAATGCCCTCATAGCAGAATAAAAAAAGCACATAACAATGATCTACCTTCTGTCATAGGTTTTGGTATCCATGGGCATGGTGAGGAATTAGTGTTATTTTTTTATGGAATCACGTATTCTGCCGTTGCCATCACTTGCTAATGGCATTAGCAATCAAGTACTATTTGGAGCCCTAAAACCTCTCCTATCAATTATTGGTTGACCCTAAGCCTTCATAGGGCTATGAAATTCTACAGAGGGCATATATCTCAAGCAGAGGGGAGAACAGAAATTACAAAACATCGACCGCCTGTTAAATATTGTTCAATGTTGATATGATACCATCTCGAAGTGATTGAGAAGAAGAGAGTGCAGAAGAAATAGAAGACAATAGGAGTGTCTTCCTTTGTTGGGGAGGGTTCCATTATTTGATAAGATTAAAAAGATCAGAATGTCCACAAGCCCTTAATATTTTAGATTGCTCACTCTTTGCTCGTTACTTCCTTAAACATGAACTTCCTCCCATGCGTTTGATGCACTCTAAACTTCTAAGATTTTTAAAAATGGTATCCTCTCCCTGACTACTGCTCACCCTTTGTGCTCTGTCACCTGGGTTCTATTTTTTGAACGTTATGCTCCCTCATCTTTTTCCTCCGAATAAGGCTTCTCCAATGTCTTAATATCTAAGCAGGTCTTGTCAGATGCTCGAGCTGTATATTTTCGAAGGGAAGCATTTTTTTTTGGGGTTGGGTTTTTTTTTTTTTTTGTGGGGGGGGGGGGGGGGGGAAAGAGGATGGGTATTCTTGGACATTGCATAATCAAGTTCTTTAGTTTTAGTCCTATTTTATGTTTCTCCTCAGGTATACTCTACTGATTTGGTTTTACAATTATTATTCTTTATTTTTTTTGTTGTGAGAATCGAGTGTGTTTAAGGCTGTACTAGTGGTCCTTAAATCTTATTGTTGGGCAAGTTATGTTAAAGGGGCTTCAAATGTAGTCTTCATAGTTTTAAGATTGGTTTTACTTGTCAAAATTTCCAAGTCTATGCTTCCAAGAATCTGAACCTAAAGTCATGCCGAAGTTGGAAAAGTCTATAAAGCTGTTTAACTCTTTTGAATTCAACAAAGTAGTTTTAAAGAAAAATTTCATCAAATTATGTTTTAAAGAGAACTATTTGCCTGAAAATAAGTTTATAGGGACTGGGGCCGAGTATGTGTATTAAGCTCTCACTCTCTCCCTCATATCTTGCATGTAGGGAAACAGATGCATAAGTGAACTGAATGGTGAGCACAAACACACATGGCTTGAAGTGAGCACTAATATGAATAACCCTGGTACAAACACATATGAGGAGGCTTGTATCCAGGACACCTTGGGACCAAATCTGATACCTTGTTAAATAACCAGTTGTCCTAAAAGTTTAAGCTGACCCAAGAATATATATCAAGCTCTCACAATACTGTTAGAAAAACATATGTGATGCAATTATTACCTTGGGTGCAAGGATAATAATGGAAATGTTTTTGGCTTGCTATTATGATTAACGTGAAATGGAAATGTTTCAGTTTTGGTTTGGAAATGCAATGGAAATGGGGAAAAGATTGCAAATTTTTTTAGAGAACTTGGAAACATGGAGAACATCATATTAATAAATGGAGATTAGCCTATAATTGATTTATTAAGTATGTTTCATAGCTGATCCATCTACACTAGAGGACTATGTTGGAAGTGAATATAAAAGAAAATGTGATAAGTTATTGAGATAATGTCAAACTATTGTTTCCTAGCACAAAACATATGAAGATTTAAAAGCTAATTCTTGCTTTTCCTTTTCCACTATTTTTTGCCAAACTACAAGACATTTTTATTCTTTTTCGAGTTTCTATTCTTCAGTCTCCCCCATTTTGTGGATCGAAAAACAGTTTGGAGACCGCCTTTGACAGTGTATTTGATTCTTCTATAGTGAGATAAAACCTTAACTGCATCAATATATTTCCCTTGTTTCTTGATAACTTTCTACCGATCCAATTTTGTCTCAGTTGAAATACATGAATTTGGTTTTTTTAAGAAGTTTCTAGGAAATGGAAATGTTTTAATTGTTTTGACGGAACGATAAGATTTTTTTGATTCTTGCTTAAATATGATAGGGACTGTAGGATTGATTTCTAGTGTCTTTTACTTTCTTCGTTTCTTCAATTCTCTGCACTTTATTGGCCTTTGAACCTCATAACCAGACCTCTTTTGGGCCACAAACCAGTGTATATGCTGTTCAGATGTGTTCAAATGCATGTAACATCCCCCAAACTTTTTATTTATTCATCTATTGGCAACCCAACAATCCTATCCCATTTGTATGCCTTTGGAGTCTCTAAACCTTTGCTTCTTTTGCTAAACTTGTATCCACAGATAAATGGGCCCTCTATAACATTTTTGATGCTTTCCTACACTAATTTTGCATTTAGAGGTAGTAGGAGAGTGTTTCATCACACTTCACCTACATCATGTATCTTTGTAACAGTCAAGCTCCTCGTATAATTGATTAAAAATGTTTCAGATGTCTGTGTCTGTGTACTTTATATGGCACGGTTGTAAGGGTTTTACAATTGCACTTCTTTAAAAGCACTCTCCTACGAGCTCAAAAAAATGTTTGTAGGAGAGTATGAAATTGCTCTTCTCCTGTGTCACATATCTTTGTAACATTCAAGCTGCTAGTGTTATTGATGTAAACATGTCTTTGATGTTTGCAATTGTCTCTCTCTATGAATAGATGTAAGGGTTTTACAATTTTTATGCTTTGGGAAATTTTCATGATGGCCAAATTATTGGTAATCGAAGTACCAAGTAAAGTCCAATACCTTTCTTCTTCTTTTTTTTTTTTTTTCCCGTTTTACTTTGTTGAAAGAGACAATGATATAGGTACCAATGGATGCTGTTTCAGGTTTGTATGGCCCCGTGACCTTTGTTATGTGCGTTATTGGCGCCGAAATGATGATGGAAGTTATGGTAAATGTGTCCAATGACCCTTATTGTTTCTTAACTTTTTCCCCCTGTTTGCCCCCAATTTAAAACTGTTCTTGTTTTCATCTTTGTTTCCATGCAGTTGTGTTATTTTGTTCTAGAGAGCATGAGAACTGTGGTCCACAACCTGGATTTGTGCGCGCCCGTATTGAGAGTAACTTCCTAATTGTTTTTTGTTTGCTGTAGGGTTTAGGCTGAATAAAAAAATCTTTTTTATTTTCTTTCTTTCCTTCTTTTATATGATATATTTTCCACTTCTGTGTGATATCCATATTAACTGATCTCACCATTGGTATGTGTTGTGATGTTCTCAGGTGGAGGGTACAATATTTCCCCGCTGAAACCTCGGAATGGGAGGCCTAGAACACAGGTGCAGCACCTTATGCAAATTGATCTGAAAGGGTGGGGCGTGGGCTACGTTTCATCATTTCAGCAACATTGTCTCCTTCAGATGTTAAATAGTGTTGCAGGTGAGTTCTTATATTTAGTTGTTACTCATTAGAAGTTTGTAGTGCCATTCAGATTTATTGTTCTATGCAATACTTCTTTTGGTTTTTGGTTTTGAAGTGACGAGAGAAATGAGTCTTGGAAATGCATCAAGGGTTGGTATTAGAAAGGTTGTTGCAAGAGTATGTGTGTTTTTCCTTTGGAACTTATCATTGATCAAAGGGATAAAGTAGTGTTCTATATTGAAGAAATGGTTTGACTTGCATAATTTTGGGATATTTTGAAGCTGATGTTTACCGGAGATGGAGAATGAAAAACACTCAGCATAGGTCTCAGTCAATCGTTATTGTCTTTTCTGGGATTTTTTTCCCTCTTGTTTGCAATATAGATTTCCTTTCGACGTCTTCTTGATTTATATTCTGTTTGCATCATAGATTTCAGAAGCATAGATTTTCTTCTGAAATTGATGAAACTATATAGGTGTCTATAGGATAGACAACACTAGAGAAAATAAATATTATCTTTGTGACTTAGTCACCTTTTAATTTCAGATTTGTTGTCTGAAAAGTAACTCTTTCAAAATCAATCCTCTTTTCCACTGTATTGAGACCTTGTTTTTTGTTCCTTTTTTATTACAGGACTTCGTGAATATTTTTCTCAAACAGATGATAGATGTGCTCCTCCAAGAATCCCAGTTATGGTAAACATGGCTTCAGCCCCTGTTTCATCAAAGAAGAGTCAAAAGCTCCAGGAGTCCTCTGTTCACCATAGTACTTCTCTAGATCAAGTTAATGGTGCAAACAAAAATGCTGCGATGATGGATGAGTACTCTGATGAGGAGGATGAATTCCAAATACCTGACCAAGAGGTTTGCACTATACTTTTGCAATCATGATTTTTGTGTACTACTTCTGAGTCGTCTTTTGCAAAATTTTCAGGGATGCTCAACCAGCCTTGAGAGTGAAGTCAAGAAAACTGGTAGATGATGAATAAGTTCTTTGTTTTTTTCGTCTGTCATTAAATCCTTGATTTCGAATCAAGTGGTGCTTCTACTGACAATTCTTTTCTTGCATTGAAGCTTTAGAGGAAGAACACACTGATCAAATTGATTTGTCCTGTTTCTCGGGTAGCCTACGACGAGATGACCGAGATAATGGTCGTGACTGCTGGAGAATATCTGATGGAAATAACTTCAGAGTTCGTAGCAAGAATTTTTGTTATGACAAATCAAAGGTCTGCTAACCTTTTGCTGGTTTTCTTCATTTATGTGCAATCTTATGACCCTGTTAGGCTTGCTCTTATTTAGTTGTTGCAATGTGTATTTGAAGATTCCTGCAGGTAAGCATCTGATGGATCTTGTTGCTGTTGATTGGTTCAAGGACTCAAAACGAATGGATCATGTTGCTAGGCGTCGTGGTTGTGCCGCACAAGTATGTATATAGGCCATGTTTTTATCTCTCTTAGAGTATTTTCTGGTTCTTTCTTTCTTTCATCTTGTTCACCTTAATTATACATTAACTTAATGGTTAACTGCTTTTTATAGTACTGTGTTCCTGTCTAACGTCCAAGCTTTATTCTAGATAAGGTATCAACAGTATGCAAGATTTTCAAAGTCGGGATCCGACAATGGATCATTTTTTTGGGGATCGGGGGATCTACATCGTTTTATTGATCATCGTAAGATCCTATCAAAACAAAATAAAGAATGCATAATAATTTCTGCATGACTAAACATTTCATCTATGTATACAGAAAATGAGCTCATATTATACCCCAAAAAAAAAAAAGTAAAAATAATTTGAAAAATAGAGTGAACCTTGTAAACCTATAATTTATACAGTAGAAAGCTCACTGGTAAAGTTTTGTATTTCATTGAGAAAAAAAGTGGAGAAAAGAGTTTTTGTGATATAGCACTTTGCACCTTGAAGTGCCAGCACAGAAAAGCTAAGAAGCACTGACATGGGATACGGACAGGACACGATACGACATGGATACGCCAACACAACAATTTTGAAAAAATGCAGGACATGAAACGGAGGGGACACGGCAAAAATATATGATTTTATATATTTTTTAGATGTCATATATATAAATATATTATTCAATGCTAATAAAAAATACAAGATAACCCTAATTAAAGTTAGATAAAAATGTCTTCCATAACTTAATTAAAGAACCATGTGCAATTAAAGAGTACAAAAATGCCTTATGTTTCCAAGCAATTAACCATTAAAACACATAATTGAAAAATAATATGGGTAGAACCCCAAAATCAATTAGCCATGTTTTATTTTCAAAATTTGTGGTAGAGCCCCCGCCGTGTCCACAAAGTGTCCAAAATGAGACGCGTGTCCAAGTCGTGTCCACAGAGTGTCTGAAGAAAAAAAATAAAAAAAAATTTGGACACGTCTAACGGTGTGTTAGATACGTGTCCAATGCGTGTCCGCGTCCTTAGAGGTGTCCAACACGCATATGGGGTCCTCAACGGAGTGTCCATGGTTCCTAGCAGAAAAGAAAAGATTCAGGAAGCCAATGAAGTTGGATTTGGAAATATGAAAAGGGAGAGAAAAGAAAAAGAGAGCTTTATATATCATTAAAAAAAAACTACAACAGTTGCATCATGCAGTGGCATTACATAGAACAGAGGGCAATAAATAAAAGGAGAGAATTAGATTTTGGACCACGTTGAAAGAAAAAAAGAAAGAAAAGAACTATATGATATAAAATCGATGCAGGAAAAAGGACAAAAAAGAAACATAAAAAACGGGTTGAGCAAGAACTCTATAGTTTAGTGTACACTTGTGATAAAAAAAGAAGGAAGCTGAACATAAATAGAAGGGTGTGTGAGAGATAAACAAGAAGAAAATTAGAAATAAAAGAAATAAATAGATATTTGGCCATTTGATTAAATGGAGAAAAGGAAAAGCAAAGGAAAAAATGTAGCTGAAAGATCTACAATGCGATGTGAGAGCGAGACAGAGAGAGAGAGATGATGATGATAAAGCACATAGCTGGAAAGTGGAGAGTGGGCTGGAGTGGGAGAGGCAGAGACTCGAATTGTAGCGATGTTCCTTTGGCTCTCTAGTTTTCTAAACTGCGGCAATGCTTGAGTGCCTATTGCCTTGCCCCAATTTATTTTTCTTAGCCTGTTTGACCCCATATGGCTTCTCTTTTTTGGTTCGGACCTAGTGTAAAATGGGCACTAATGCCATAAAAATAACAAAAATATTGTATATAAAACAATACACAGGCTTAAGAATTGGATCAGGTAGAATCAGGACAGGATTGGGATTCTGTGATCCAACTAATCAAGCCCTGAGGGTTGTAAGATGCTACCTCCAAGGGTTTTCTACAAGACTTGAATTGATTTTGCCCAAATGCATTGTGAGGTTTGGATTGGGATTTTAACAACCATGACAGTATGTGGCGCGGGATGAATATCAAGACCTGTATGCTTTTCGTCAATGCATATTTTCTCTCTTTTTAAGTTGGTTCTTTACTCCTTTAACCTGACATCTGAATGAGAAATGAATTTAGTAAATATTGTACTACCTATAATATGATTAACAAGGTCATTACCACATTATCAGCCCACAGAATCTACTTCAGCAGCATTATTATTATCATCATTGTTAAACCCACTTAGTTGTATACATTATAATTAGTTTGCATGTCCTCTCCTCATTCTTATTTCTGTGATTCCTCATTTGTCTTCATTTTCTACATAAAAGTGGGTTCCATAACTTGCGGCATATTTTTTTTTTCCTGAAATTGTGAAGGAATGTTTGCTTGCTTAATTTGAGGTCTTGGTAATTTTCTGAGTTCTTAAAATATGATCACAAAGAATATATAATATCGTTGATATAGCAAGATGTACCAGATTACTCATCAACTACTCGAATAGAGGTCATTTATGCACTGAAGTAAATGATAATATCTTGCGTACTAATGTGTTGCTCATGATTTGTACGCAATAACTCATGGGATCTGAATCAATATTTAGCTGGAAGTTCTCGTTGCTTAGGCATGTGAAAAAGGCTTCTTGTGCATGAATCATGATCCTTTAATTCAATAGGAGTATTTACTATATCATATAAAATGTTAAATATTCTATGACATAAAAAGGACTTGTCTGTTACTGATGGAATGTTGCAAGATCCAAGAGGATACTACTATTACTACTTAGACGGGGTTTGTGATGTTTTACGGCACTTGCTTTACTTTCTCCCAGAACCTGCTAATATGTTGAATTTTAAATTCGAGTTTTTATTACATTGGGTTGCTGAAGATAAAAGAGAAGTTTTTATTACATTGAATCGACAAGATTAGCATAAAGTGCCAAGATTGACAAAATTTGCTTGGGATGGAGATATTGTTCGTGTCATGTATGGAATTTTTGGATTTGGTTTGAACAATCGATTACTGCTAAAACTCGAAAAGGCTTTTAAGTTGTTAGACAACTGTGTACTTATTTATTTATTTAAAAAACCCCTCCAGGGCGAGGATATCTTGAATGATAGCAGAGTGGGACTAGAGCGTTGTGGCGCAGGTACTTGAAAGAATCATCTGGTTCGGATTGTATCCAGTCTTAGCAATATTTAATGTACTTCAATATACAATTAACTAACTGTGCTTGAGATCTGAACTACATATGGGCCTTTCTTTTGTCAAGCTATGTATTGGTATTGTAAGGGCCCCTTGTGTTCCTCAAAATTAAAAAAGTGCCTGAAAGAAAACTCCTACAAGGTACTGGCTGATTGATTTCCATTGCAAACACCCAGAATTGAGCAAAATGGGTGGATCCAGCAGAACAGTCCAGAACACTCCAAAAAATTCTTGCAAAATGGAACAGCTGTACCTTGGCTTTGTTTTATTTTTATATTTTTTTGGCTGGAAACGTACCTTCCTGTTTGTTTGGGGTGGTATGGAATGGATTTCATTGGTGTGGAACATATCATGTATCACTTGTGACCTATTAGAGATCTAAACTAAACCCCAATGCATCTTTGCATGGTGTGTATGCGAAGGACAAGAATATATTGGCCTACGGGCCTGGGATTTTTTTTTTCGTGATACTATGGTGAAATGGTTGCTAAGGTTCTAATTTATTACTAATAAATTCACAGTGAAGAGCATAATTCATCCTATGGATGCCAAGGAGTATTTATGAAGTCTTAGAAGTAGTATAGGAAGAGTTTCTTTTTTATTAATACTCTAAATTGTACATTAATAATTAATTAATATTTATCAATTTTTTTGGTTCAAGCAACAATTCTACATTATTATATGTAAATTAGGAAATAACCTTAAAGTTATCATAATCTCCTCACCTCCTTCAATTAGCATTTCTCCATCCGTGCTCATTGGTGTTACTCATTGGCCAGAGTAAGTTGAGTAGGCCAGTTTTAGCTGAATTAGACGCCACTTGCTTGAACAATTCTTTGCAAAGTTTCACGCAGTTTGCTTAAATACCTTGAACAACGGATTTTTAGATTGTACATGTGGAATCTATGTATGTTAGAAGCTTGTTTTCTAATGCTTTATCATGCTGTACTATATTAGTGAACCTTGTTTGTGAATTTCTGTACAGGTTGCCTCGGAAAAAGGATTTTTCTCCGTAGTTGTAAATCTGCAAGTAAGCTGCTTGTATATGGATTTGAAATATTAACTCGAGACATCTGGAGGCTGGATGAGAAATAACATTCTATTTTTACAGGTACCTGGTTCGACAAACTACAGTATGATTTTCTATTTCGTAACGAAGGAGTTAGTTCCTGGATCTCTCTTGCAACGGTTTGTTGATGGTGATGATGAGTTCCGTAATAGTAGACTGAAGCTCATCCCATCAGTTCCCAAGGTATGTGTAGGTCTTTCTAAATTTTTACATAATTCTTGAAGTTGTATGCTTGGAGTGTTGGAAGCAGTCCTTATTTCTGAATCCTACCTGTGTGCTCCAATCATCTGTATTCCACAAAGTTTTATGTGGTCTTCTTCCTTGCAAAGCTTTATCCCACAATTACAGAATGGGCATATGTTTGTGACATAATCTCAAACCATTTTAGGACAAATTTGATTTCTGGGGATGTAGACGTTTTTTTAACAATATATGATATTTAAGAAGCCATGCAATTCCAATTGATAATTGTAGTGGGACAGCAAAACATGGAATAAAAACTATCTTGAAAATTGTAGGGCTGATAGATTGGTGCACCATTTATATAGTCATCCTTTCTAGCTCCTCTAATAGTCATTTCTCTTGTTTCCTTTTTCTCCTGTTTAGTGTGTTGGTTGCTCAAATTGTTTTACTTTGATTAGTTTTACTGAGTAATACTTCCCAAAGTTTATTTAGACAACTAGTTACTTGGTTTGATGATGTTTAATTATAATAAGCAAGTAGATATTGCAGAGTGCAGCCCAGTCTTCTTCAGCATTTACTTTGGACAACTAATTGCTTGGTTTGATGATGTTGAACAATAATAATTAAGTATAAATAACTTTATCC
Organism: Euryodendron excelsum; assembly: GCA_033060915.1. Taxonomy (NCBI): domain Eukaryota; kingdom Viridiplantae; phylum Streptophyta; class Magnoliopsida; order Ericales; family Pentaphylacaceae; genus Euryodendron; species Euryodendron excelsum. The sequence goes on along the minus strand of CM065397.1, from coordinate 9,646,347 downwards.
GAACTTGGTATTGGGTCTTAGACTTTGCACAGTGCAGCACAGTCATTTTCATCATTGAAGTACACTGGCCTTTCATTTGGACTGGACAGGTTGCATCCTAGCTGGCCCAAACTTGATGTGCAGCCTTAGGATCACCAATAGATGGGCTCCTAGTCCCCAGCAGGCCTAACAACACATGCCATGCCACAAGTTATGTGATGCCTCAATGAGTGTATCCTCAGCGTGGTGCACATATGAGCAGTTGCAATTGTATGATTAACCGATGGACATATATAGAAATATACACGTTTGCAGATCCAATGTTCATCTTCAGTGACAACAATCTTGCCCCTAGTTTTTATGATTTGAGAATGCTTGCTGCTCTCATCCTTTGGGGTGTACCTCTTAGTTCTCTCAGTTGTTTTTCTGCCCTACTGTCTTTTATTACGTACCTTGCTGATTTGTTTTTGACTCTACGGTGTCTGTCATGTAGGGCTCATGGATTGTGCGCCAAAGTGTTGGGAGCTCCCCTTGTTTATTGGGAAAAGCAATTGATTGCAACTATATCCGCGGTCCCAAGTACTTGGAAGTAATGATCTTTCTTCCTTCTTTAGCACTGAAATTTACTTATAGAAAAGATTTACTTATCCTAAGTATCCCTTTGGAAAAACAAAACAAGCTTGACTGTAGCACTAGATGTTAGTTTTAACATTGCTCATTTTATTTTTATTTTTATGTAGATTGATGTTGACATAGGCTCTTCTACTGTGGCTAATGGAGTTTTGGGGCTTGTAATTGGTGTGATGACAACACTGGTAGTTGACATGGCTTTTCTTGTACAGGTTTGTCTCTCTCAATTAGTGAGATCCCCTTTACTTTATTGTAAACAGAAATTCTGCCTATAGAAGTCATAAGTTGTTAAGCATCAAATATTTGAGGTAGGATGGTGTTAAGAACTAGTGATAGACATAGATATTAAGAACCAGCAAAAGACTTGCAATGACTGTCTAATGAAGGAGAAATTATTTAGTATTCTTGGAGCGTTATGTGTCATTGCTCCTCCTTTTACATGGGGGTGGGTTCCCCACTTACTAGATGGGATATTTGACACTAGCTAGTATGGGGCGACCCACCATTTGTGAGATGCGGAGCAAGGATGACGTGGTGCTTGAGGAGCATTGCATAATTTTCCATAATGAAGATGTTCAGCTAGTCACCCTTATCTCCCCCATAGATCTGTTCTTCTCAAGGGCCTCATGTTTCTTGCTCCTTGAATCTGCATCATTTGAGAAGCGAAAAACCAGAATATGTTCTTAGGTGAACCACTAAATATTGGTTATTTCCAGTTTTGCCTGTTGGAATATCAGTTAAAAGGAAGCAAAGTGATGGACTCTCATTGTTAACAGTCTTCCCTATTCTGATACTCTCTATTTCTCCTGCACATCTCATATTGTTATGGATCGTGCTACGAGATAATTTCATAATCCTGGAGACGGTGTGGAGAGTTGTTCAATTCATAAATCAACACTCTCTCTCTCTCTCTCTCAATTGTTTCGTTAAGTGGTGGGTATTGCTTCCTAGGCTGCTATCTTGTATCTTTTATTAGGTTTGAGTAATATATTTATATATATGACATAGAAAATATTCAAAAATCATATATTTTGCCGTGTCCTTGCCGTGTCCGTGTCATGTATTTTATGGATACAAGTACCCATGGCTTTTATCAATTAGCACTTCATTGGGCCCAGGGAGATTCCAGAGGTTGGTTCTATGCATTTTATAGGGATGAGTCTGGGTGATGGCTATTGTTTTCTGTTTTGCCTTCATTAAGTGAACTTATTACCAACGGGCAAATTAAGAACTCGACTAAAGTCTCATACACTGAAACTTAGAACACATAAGGTGATGGTGAATTTTGTTGGTTTGCAAATGGAACTGTCACCTGATATGATCTGGTGGTTTTTTTTTAATTTTTTTTTTTTTTTTGGGGGTGGGGTGGGACGTGAGCCTTGGTGAAGTGTATATGTGGTAGAAAACTTATCATATAAAGAAAAAAAAGAAAAAAGAAGCGTGTGTGGTAGAAATTCAATTTGCTTATGCATTTAATTTGCTAAATAAAAGCAGCACGGGGAATGTGTAACTGTAAGAGACAAATGCTGAACACTCATATTATCATAAATGTTGAGAAATAAAGCACTAGGATAATTCCACAACAATAATAGGGCCATAAAGCATAAAGTACGTGTTCGATATTTGGCCTGTAAATATGTAATTCCAAATATGTCGTACCACATGAAACCATGCTATTACTGAGGATATATTTGTTAACAAATGTTTAAAAAGAAAGGGTGTGTTGTTAGATAAGCCATCAAGCAGGTCGTGTTCCGTTTCCATGTCGGTGCTTCTTAGTTACTAGCTAATATAGAAAAAAAAGAAACTAAAAAAAAAAAAAATACAAAACAGGGGTTGGGTTGGGTGGTGGGATTGGTGATGGTGGATACTTCTAGAAACAGGTGAGATAATCGGGTTCCCTAGGCCTCTTCGTTTTAGTTTACAGGATTTATTTACATTGGAACAGATAGCTTATGCTATATTTAGGTTCAGCTAATGGAGTGGTTTGCATTTGTTGTTATTTACAGGCAAACACCGTGCGTGAATTGCCGGAGCGACTGATAGGTGCCGTCCGTGTTTCTCACATAGAGCTGTCCTCTGCTGTTGTCCCAAATCTTGATCAAGATCCTTCAGACTGAGAGTTAAACGACAACCTCCGCTAGAATTCATAGAAAATTAGTAGTTTACATGCGCATTTCTTTAGTTCCCAATTTAACCATTCAATTTCTATTTCCATTGTCAATCTTTTGCATTCCAGTAGGTGGTTAGCTTTTTTTTTTTTACCCTCATTTCTTATGATTTCTGAATATCACAAGATGAGCTTGAGGTGTATATTTTTTTACATTTTCTCTCTTGTCAATGGATAATTCTTGCTCGTGTTGAATAGTGTTGACCCCTTTCCTCTTCCTTTTTAGCTTTCATGGATGGAAATTTCCAGACTCAGTGAGTCAGTGTACTTTACAAACTACAAGGAGATGTGTAATCCTTCCACACAAAATAATGCCAGCAGCATGTAAACTGAAAAGTTTCCACCCACATGGGAAATAGTATCAATCGCAAATTAAGTAGATGGTCACATTGTTTAGTACTTAGAAGTCTATTTTTTGGTTAATATAATCCCCAAAAGCACCCAAAGCCGCCACCAAGCTCGCCGGAAAACCACCTTCAAATTTGGCCCCCAGCCTTGCTGCCTGAATTCTGATCTCTTCGTCAGTCATCACCCTCTCTATTCCCTGAAATATATAATCTTTCTTCACCATATCAGCTGGGTATCCCTCAGAGACCATGGTCCCAACCTTTGAGGTGGCTCACCACCAACTTGGCATTGTAGAATTGGTCACCCCTAATGGGCCATGCCAAAAGTGGGACCCCCGCGCGATCGCTTCCGCTGTGGAGTTCCGTCCACTGTGTGACAAAAACACCCCCGTTGATGGATAGCTCGGTATCAACAACTGTGGTGCCCATCCGTGTATTATCAAACCTCTTTTGCCCTCTCGGCTGTCCAAGCCATGAGGAAACTAGCCTTCATCTCCTGCTGAAGCTGAACCATCCGGACCCGGTTGATCAGCAAGAGGAGGACCGGGTCTCCCCGATCTTTTTTGGATGACCCATATGAATGGCCAATTTGACTCTTCGAATGAGTTAGCCAGCTCAGGGTATTCCTCCATGCTAGGACCCACTTCACTACCAAATGACACGTAGAAAACGGATCCGCGTCGCTTTGAATCCAACCATTTGATTATTTGGTCCTCAGTGTAATTTAAGTCACGCTTGGGTCGGATCTCCCAGTCCCTAAGAAGAGAATCCGCGGATTGCCAGCGTCCGTCTCGCAGCAGCGGTCTAATGCCCCAAACTAGCTTTCCGGTTAAATTGGCCCCATATTCAAGAAATGAACGCTCGAGATCATGACGTGTTAATCAGGATTCCAATTAACCTCTCCACTTCGGCCACCCACCGGGCTGGCTCGCCCCCATCCGAAGCAGCTCCAGTTGGACCCACCATCATGTTGGGGAGGTACGCCCATCCAATGACGGGGTCGTTTAAGATCCGAGTACTTTAGGACCATCTCTTCGGGTAAGCCGGGAAGCAATCGGATCTCGCCGGCTTTCATATCACCGGGCTGGACCTTCCACACGCGCCAGAGGTTATGAAAGTAAGTTAAGTAACTGTGGGAACACCAAATCTTCCGAGCAGTTATTGGGTCTTGTACTGGATGTGGTCTATTATCGCACACACGGGTCGGGTAGGACTGTGCTTCCGGATCTCCGGATTAGGAGGCCCTCGAGGCCTGAGCTCATCTGTTGTTCTTGGCGCTGGAACGTGTCAGGTCCCGGTGGCTCCGCCGTGTGCGTCGGAGGTGAGGAGATGTTGGCGATTTCGAAGAGGGAAGATTGCTGGAGGGAGGTGGGAACGGAAGAAGATATGTCGGAATCGATGAGAAGGGTAATTTTGAAACTTCGTGAGACAAGGTCCTTGCATAGCTCCATGCAAGGGAAGAGATGGCCCTGGCCATTCTTGGGAACCACCAAAATCTCAGCTGTCATCTCTCTCCTTCCTTCTGTATAATTATATTTGTATATATAAAGAAGCAAAGACTGGGTTTAAAAGACAAGAGGATTCCCGGCAGTTTTTTACTGGTAGACTGGCAGTGGTACTAGGACTGTTGTCTGTTGCTTTCAAGGCGTAAGGACTGTTTGGTGTGATAAGGCATGTATTACATGTGTGTCTTCATTCTTCAATCATCTATCTGTATATATATGATACTAGCATTATGCACGAATTAAAAGAATAAATATTAAATATAAAATTTTTATTAAAAATAAATTCAAGAATTAAAATAATAAATACTAAATATAAAATTTTTAGAAAAAATAACTTGTCGATTGTATATGTTTGAATATTCACTAATTATATGATTCATGTTAAATTATAATAATCAACATAGTCTTGCAATAAATTGTAAAAGTTGATCATAAAAAACCCTCTAACTTGTAATAAGAAACTAAATTTTTAATGAGAATATTTCAAAGTGATTATTTCTCTTAAAAATTTTCTAAGAGGCTACATTGATTCAATGTATAAGTCACATATTTAGGTGAATTATTTATTAAGTGCATTTAATAGTCACACACACACATATATAGCTACTCAAAATTTTTTTTACTTAAAAAGAGTTTGTATTTTTAGGCCGGTGAAACTTGATTTATCACCAAATACTTAATATGCTTAGTGAAGTTTAATTTTTAAATTTATCTTAATAAAGAAAATTATTATTAAATTATAAATTTAAAATTTTAAGTGGTTATTATTGATAATTCAATACGGGAGTATAATTATAAAAAATATTCTTTTGAGTCTATTGATCATCCTTTAAAAATTCAAGGGTACTTAGAAATATTGTTATATCGACTACTGGATAAGGTTTAATAATTTTATACATTTTATTTGAAAAAAATAAGATTAAAAGAACAAATAATTTCATTACAATTCTATATAAATGATTGATTTTTATATATATTTCTTATAATTTTTTTTTATAGGAGTGTGAATTTAGACAATAAAGAATGAAAAAATTATGATAATTTTATTGCGTGTATCATTTTTATTTTATAAATGTAAGATATAATTTATGCTTAGTTAAAAATTCTTTAGAAATAGAAGGAAAATATTAAAGAAAATTTGGAAACATTATCATATCAATCTATGGATAAAATTTATAAAATTAAGAAGAAATAAGAAAAAAATTAGAAAGAACCAATAATAGTTTGACACATGTTTATTGTAGATAACAAACCGTTACTAATTTAATAATACATGTTTTTTCTATTTTAGAAATTTAAAATCTAATTTTTTAATAATAAAAGTTCTTTAAGAGGATCATAATTAAAGAAAATTTAAAAATATTACCATAACTATCAATGGATAGCATATATGAAGTTAAGGATAAATAAATAAATAAATAAATTAAAAAGATTTAAAAAATTAAAATTTTGAGAAAAAATAATTAAAACTTTAAATTTCAAAGACCTCGTAATGTATTATTATAATATATAGTATTGATATGCATATATAGTAATAGAGACTTCGTGGATAAATTGTCAATCTGAAAACTAACTAGAAAATGGGGGAAGTGGGAACACGTTGAAGAAAATTCATGGTGGCTTCAGTGACACTCCTGGATTGGTTTTGATTATTAATTTTGAAGGGTTAACAAACACCCACCCACCAAAAAGGAGATTATTATAGGGTATAATGATAATAATAATAATTGTTAGAATTAGTTTGTGGGAGCTTGTCTTACGTTGGTTATGAAAGAAAACTTGATGTCTCTCTTTCATAAATGAAGGCTTAACCATTGTAATTATATATATCACGAACTTGAATGTAATATTTTCTTTGTTTTACAATGTATTTTAATTACACAAGATTCATGTTTTTCTACATAGTATCAAGGTTAAAGAAAAGTATACTCTATAATTGCCATTCGAGAGATCTTCCACATCACACATCAGAACTCCTAGGTTCTTCTCTGGCCATTTTCTGGCATAATTCTGGTTGTCTTCTGGCGTCCTTCCGGCTATTCTTCGATGTTTTTTTGGCATACCTCTGGCCAAATTATGGGTTCTTCATTGGTAGACGGATATTATCATGCTTTGATCTCACAATGTCGTCTACCAAGACTATCGATAGTCACTTTGGCTCCTCAATCACCAAGCCATTCATTTATCCTTGACTCCTCAATTACTGAACTCTTCATTCATTATTGGCTCTTCAATCACTGAGCCCTTTTATTTATTATTAACTTCTCAATAGTGAGCCCTTCATTCATCATTATTGTGTTGTGATTTTACGATATCATTTATCGTGACTATCAATAGCAGAGACCTTAAGAAACGACTGGAAAGATGCTGAAGGATAGTAGGAATAATGCTTAGAAAGATGCCAGAAGACGGCTGAAAAGACGTTAGAGAATGGCCAAAAGAACGCTAAAGGATGACCGAAGAAGAACCTCAGAGTTTTGATGTGAAATATCACTCAAAGGATAACTACATAGTATACTTTCGTTTGGCTTTGATAACATATAGAAATATATGAATAACGTATAATCAAAATGCATTACAAAACAATGAAAAGATTACATTAAAGTTCATGAGATTTATAATTACAATAGTTAAGCCTCCATTTATAAAACGGAAGAGAACCGATGTGGGACAAACTCCCGCAAACTAATTCCAACATTAATAATGCCTGTGGTATAAATTAAACTGCTCAAACAATGTGAAAGCGTTCCATACACTCAGACCATTGAAAATTAACAGCAACTAAAAAGCAACTCTCTCATTTGTTTTCTGAACCAAGAAAAAGAAAATCATTAAAAAAAAGGGAAGAAAAACCATAAAACAAAGAAGGGTCACAAAAAAACATAACTGAACAAACTACAGTCATCAAAAAGTTTGAATACTTGCCATAAAAATAAAAAAGAGTAATAACGCAAGAAAAAAAAAAAATTGAAAGTGAGGTTGATATCATGGCTGACATCAAACTAGCTAGGCATTTTTTTTTTTGAAACTCTTAAGCTGGTGCTACATCTACTAGAAAGAGGATGGAGGTGGAACCCCTCTTTTTCACTGTCCTATACAGAGTCTACACATAAATGTAAACACAGAGTACTTGCTCCTTCTGCTATTAGGTATATGCCCCACCATTGTTTCTCTTTTCCTTTTCTATGGTGGGGGTGGGGTGGAGTCCGTCCATTTCTCTACATAACTAAAGTACAAGATAGAGATTTTGTGGTTGTGAGAAAAAAAGTCTAGTAGTTAGGTTGTATTGACTATTCGATAGTAATCTTTATCGCATGTGACGTGTGAATATATTATTAACTTGAATTTATGGTGCAATGAAAAGACTTTTAAAAAAAAATATTTCATGACAAAATTTAATACACCACAAATTCAGATTGTTAATGTATGCACACATCACGTGTTAGCATTTAATAAAAATTATTACCAAATATTCAATACTACTTAACCACTGAACTATTTTTTGTGGTTATAATTTACACGAGCCTAGAATTAATGCATAGTCAAATTGGATTTTTTTGTTTAGCTTTTGGAGGTTTTTGAGGTTTCAATTTCAGTTAAAGTCCCATCAGGTGTTGAAGACGGACTTGGGATAAGTGTTTTGGCAAAATGTGTGCTTGAATGCTTGTGTGTGGATTCACACACTGTAAATATAGCCGGCACTGTTTTCATGAAAAATAAATTTGGGCCCCCATCTTGAAATCTTGTTTATAGGGTAATACCATACAAATTTGTAATCATTTTATTTCAAATCCAAAAGTCCATAGTTTCACAAATACCATTATCACATCGATAATTCTAGTGAAATTTTCATTTAAGTATTTTGTAAAAATAAAAATGTACTCCTTTTCTTCATGTATTAGTACACTGCCTAATATAAACCAAACTCATTCATAACTGAAAAGTTGAAACCTCATATGCAAAAGCAGCCTTTGTCACATGCTATGAAAGCCATTCCAAGTCCTATAATGCACCAAAACAAGGAGGCAAATTCTATATCATGAGTCATATAAAAATCATTCAACATTTTGTTTTTTCTTGAATCAATCTGATTTTTGGCTGACAAAATCACTAAAAGCATCCAAAGCGGCCACCGAACTCGCCGGAAAACCGCTCTTGAACTTGCCACCCAATGCCGCCGCCCGCCTGTGAACCTCTTCATCGGCCATCAACCTCTCAATCCCTTGCACTATGTCATCCTTCTCCACCATTTTTGATGGATCTCCATTTAATACCATGCACCCTACTTTGAGGTGGCTCACCACCAACTTGGCATCATGGAATTGGTCACCCCTGATGGGCCACGTCAGAAATGGGACCCCACGCCCGATTGCCTCCACCGTCGAATTCCACCCGCAGTGTGATAAGAATCCACCGGTTGATGGGTGGCTCAGTATCAACAGCTGTGGTGCCCATCCACGTATTATCAAACCTCTATCACCAACTTTGCTATCCAAGCCATGAGGGTAGAAACCTTTTTCTTCTGCTGCATCTGAACGGGGTTGACCACCCAAGAAGGCAGGGGGTGGACCATGCCTACCTGAACCGGGTTGAATCACCCACATAAATGGCCGGTTCGATTCTGCCAAGGCATTAGCTAGTTGAGCATATTCCTCTAAAGTGGGCCCAACTTCGGTTCCAAACGACACGTATATCACTGACCCACGTGGCTTTGAATCCAACCATTGGATCACCTCGTCTTCGGTGTAATTGGACTGGCGTTTCTGCCTAATCTCGCGGTCGTGAAGAACTGAACCAATTGATTTCCAATATTGTTCCGGCAGTAGCGGGCCTACACCCCAGACCGGTTTTTCAATCTGATTAGCTACGTAGTCGATGAATGGATGCTCCAGATCATCACACGTGTTGATCAACAATGCAATCGAGCCGTCCACCTCATCTACCCATGGTGGTTGATTACCTGGTTTAGGCGGACCAAGTTTCTTCCCATCAGGCGGTCCAGAAAAGCCGGGTGGCGGCGGCCCACCTGGTGGACCGCCATCGCCACCCATGTGTGGCGGCCTGTGAGGCCGTTGATTAATATCCGAATAGGTCAGGGCCATGTCTTCGGGTAACCCGGAAAGAATCCGGATCTCACCGGGCTTCATTTCAGCTGCGTTGGCCTTCCACGACGCGTACTCCATGGCGGCGGAGCACGCGCCGGAGGTGAAGAACGCCACCGTCGGAATATTGAACTTCCCGAAGTACTCTTTGCTCCAGCTCATCATGACATCAATCACAGCACAGACGGGTCGGGTCGGATTGTTGACTCTGGCGGAGAGGAAGGACTCAATAGTCAGACCCATTTGCTGGTGGCGCCGGTGGAAGGGATTGGGTCCGAGTCCTGGTCCCGGTCCCACTCCTGCGGCTGCCTCAGGTGGCGGGGGAGGAGCAGGAGCGTCGGTGATTTCAGCGATCTCGATGAGGGGGTGGTGGCGGAGGGAGGAGGGGACGGAGGAGGAGAGGTTTGAGGAGATGATAAGGGTAGACTTGAAATTTCGCGAAGAGAGGTGTTTGCATAACTCCATGCATGGGAAGAGGTGGCCCTGCCCAAAGAATGGTACGATCAAGATCTCCCTATCAATAGCCATACTTGGTTTCTTCTGTGTTTTTGCTGTCCTTTAGATGAAATATATATCTATATATATAGAGAGAAAGAGAGAGAGACGATACATGTAACAAAGAGGGGAAGAAAAAGCGGACAGAAGCAGAAGCTTAGGGATGAAGAAAAGGAATAAGAGGGGGAGGAGGAGAGGTTTTACTGGTAGGACTGTTTGCTAGCTATAGAGGGTTTTGACTATTTGGTGGCAGAAAGCAGGATTCTCTATGTTCTCTGAAATGAAACCATATTAAAGTCCACAGTAGGTTTAATGAAATTGATTACAAAACCAAGCATCTATCTGTGTATATATACAAACATATATATATACATACATATGGACACAAACATTGAAATTGATAAACAAATGTAGGAGATGTTAAAGGGTGGCCAGTGGGGTAATATTATACTAATAAAAAAACCGAATTTATATTTAAAATAATGTAATTGAGTTGTAGAGTTATCACTTCAAAATAAAAAGTCAACATGATACATTTTAATTATAAAATTAATATTATTATATTATTTTAATTTAAAATTTTGTACAAAAATTTTAAAAGAATATTATCTTTCGTGGCGGGTGACTTTTAGTGGTCCCAACTCCCAACCTTTTCAAGTGGCGAGCAACATGGCAACAATGAAGTCGTGACAGTAATGCAAATTGCATCAGCGAACAGTTTGTCAACCTCGAAAGAAAGTTCGGTGCCGTATTTTGGACTCTTACCATGCCTGCTTGGAATCTGGGAGAGAGAAGGGATGGCAAAAATCTTAGAATTTTTTTTTTCTTTCATTATTTGATTTTACCTTAGATAGAAAGAGAATGAAAAAATGGAAGAATTTTTTTTATTTTATCTTTCATTATTTGATTCTATTTAAGATAAGAAGAGAAGGAAAAAGGAAAGAATTTTTTTGTGTAAATCAATTCCTTTCTCTCTCTCTCTCTCTCTTATTTTCTTGTATTTTTTTAATTTTTTATTATAAAACAAAATAAGAAAGAAATTTTTTTTTATTTTTTATTTTTTCTTTCCTTTTCTTTTACTTCCCCCTCTTTCCTCAAGTTCCAAACAGGCTGTTAGTTATCTATGTATATAGGGGTTGCACCCATAACTATATTATATAGAGTATATGTTTAAACCAAAAGCTTGTGCCACTCTGGAAGACTTGCAACTAGAGAGGTTTGTTACAAAGCCAATAGTTAATGGCACTAGGTAGGAAAATTATTTAGTGCTTTTGGAGCAACTCGTCACTCTTACTCTATTTTTTACAAATACAATGAGTTTTTTTTACTAGGTACGTTCGGTGAATGTGTTTGGACCCTTTTATCAAGAGAAACACACTGTATTTATGAAAGGTGGAATAAGAGTGACATGTTATTGCAAGAATACAAATACGGTAATTGTATATAACATGGCATAACCCTAAAGACTTTTGTACCATTAAGCAGCAAATAGAAGTGGGATATAAATAAATTCAAAATATGGTAATTGTATTATTACAAAATCTTTATGCCCAAAGTTCAATTGAAATAATGCGACAATGATATTTTTTTATTAGTCTTGGCTTATAAAAGCAAAAAAAAAATTAAAATTTTAGTTTTGCTTATAAGCTAAAAAAACAAAAAAAAAAAAAAAATTTTTTTTTGGTACCAAACGGACCTTAAAAAACAACAATGGAAAGATATCATGTCGCGTGGGGAGCAAGTAAACAATAACAAAGTTGCATAGATATGCTTTCAAGAACGATCTCATGACCAAAAAAATAAAGTTTCATGAGTAGCGAATTTCATTTTGAATGGTAGGAGGCCGACCAAATCTCTCAGGAGTAAAGTTGGAGCGAGTTAGACTTCTTGGGCATCAAGAAAATAACAGGTGGTTGTGGTGGAGCAATTTGTGAGGAAGCTGGCTTGGTGTCTCCTGTCGGCAACACCGTGTGGACCGGACATGGGACGGTGGAACTCGAAATATCTCAATCCATAAAAAGCATCTGGTCATGGGTCCTGAAATTTCTAGCAAAGAGAAAAAGACGGAGCTATGTCACAAGTTGCGTATGTGATTGTGAGTGCAGAGTGGGAGCGTGACTATTGTTAAAATGTGACTATTGTTAAAATATTAAAAGAGTAGAAGCGCTTTAGTAAAATTAATATTTTTAAATATATTAAAATTAATATTTAATTAAAATTCTGATATATTATATATGTATTTCTGTAATTTTATTTTTTCATGTAGCATTTTTTGTATGTAACTACCAAGTTTGTTTTTCAGGATGGAATAAATGATATGCAGTCCTCGGATGGTTAACTTCGGATTACACATCTTTCCAATGGTAATTTTATAATCTGACCCCCAATCTTGGAATAGCTTATTCTACTTCTTTGAAATTATTTAATTTAATGTATATATAAGTATTTTCATTCTTTTTTTTCTCACATTTTTTTTTCTTTACCATCATCAACTACTTGATCCCCACACAACCACGAAACTAAACTCAGAGACGAGACCAAAAACATAATTAGTAATTATTTAACCCCGCATTTTCATCTCACAAAACAAACATAGCCTTAAGAACCACAAGCCGTGTTATTTTTTTCCGCTAACTTTAGCACACATTACTCGTGCAAATTTCTGCATATCTACAAGTGAACATGCTAAATTGCAATGAGATAAAAGGAATTGATTTCAAGGCCGGCAAATCACATGCCCAAAAAGCATTTTAGGGATGTGTATACAAGGCAAAGGGCAACTCATCAATCAGATGCCTGATATTTGTCAGTTGACACAGAGCTGGCTTCAGTCCAAACTTCAATTACATGCACTGATACATCTTAGGCTGTTTTTCGGTTAATGAAATCCCTGAAAGCATCCAAAGCAGCCTCGGAACTTGCCGGAAAGCCACCGGAGAATTTTGCACGAATTGCCTCTGCTCGCTTGTGAATTTCGTGGTCACTCATTAGCCTCTCTATGGCCTCTAGTATGTCCTTTTTAACCACCTCCGGTGAGTCGTCTGCCAATGCCATGTACCCAATCTTGAGATGGTTCACCACTAGCTTTGCATTATAAATCTGGTCCCCCCTCATGGGCCATGCCAAAAATGGCACCCCCAGCCCGATCGCCTCCGCCGTGGAGTTCCACCCGCAATGCGATAAGAACCCGCCCGTCGAGGGGTGGCTCAGTATCAACAACTGTGGTGCCCATCCCCTTATAATCAAACCTCTATCACCAACTTTGCTGTCCAAGCCATGCGGGAAGTAGCCTTCCTGGACACGCGACCCGCCTGTACCGGGTTGCCCAAATCCGGGGAATTTGGGCAAACCTGAACTTAGTTGGATGACCCAGATAAATGGGTGGGTTGAACCTTCCAAAGCACCAGCCAGTTGCGGGTACTCCTCCATCGTGGGTTCCGTTTCACTGCCAAATGACACGTAGAGGACTGACCCACGTGGCTTCGAATCCAGCCACTGGATCACGTCGTCCTCTCTGTAATTGGTCTCGCGCTTCGACTGCCGAATCGCACCATCGCGAATGAGGGAACCGGACGGTGACTTCCAGTACTGTTCGGGCAAGAGTGGGCCCACACCCCACACTGGCAGTCCAATCTGATTGGCTAGATAATCAAGAAACGGACGCTCCAGTTCGTCACACGTGTTGAACATCAACCCCATCGAGCCCTCGATCGCCGGGACCCACGGCGGCTCGTGGCCGGGTTTCGGACCTCCACCACCTCCGGCCGGCGGCCCCGAGGGACCGCGTCCGAGCTTGAGGTCGTGGTACTTCATGTCCATCTCCTCAGGCAAGCCAGGAATGACGCAGACCTCGCCGGGGTTCAATTTTCCGGCGCCGGCCTTCCACGCGCCCCACTCCATGGCGGCAGCGCACGCGCCGAAGGTGAAGAAGCTGACTACGGGGACATTGAACTTGCAGAAGATATGCTTGGTCCAGCCCACCTGGAAGTCGACGACGGCACAGAGGGGGCGGCGGGCGTAGAGGTGGGTCTCAAGGTCCATCCCGGCTTGGTGCCGGGCCTGGACTTGTTCAGGGGTAGGAGGTCCGGCGCGGAAGGCGGCGACCTGGGCGACACGGAGGAGGGGGTGGTGGTGGAAGGAGGAAGGGAGGGAGGGTAAGAGGTTGGAGGGGAGGACGACGGTAGCAGTGTAATTTCGGGAGGAGATGAGGTTGCAGAGCTCGATGCAAGGGAAGAGGTGACCCGATCCGACAGATGTGACAACGAAGATTTCATTCTCACCACCACCACCAGCTGTTGTCATCGTTGTCGAGTCTCAAAGAAACAGTCTCTCAACTCAACAACAGTAGTATTGGCAAAATTCCAAAAAAAACTCAGATAACAGAATCAGAGTGGAAAATTCCAAAAAAAAACTCAGACAACAGAATCAGAGTGGTCTCAACATGACTGTACTGTCAGCTCTCTCTCTCATTTTATTCACCTTACTTTTGAAAAATGAGTCAATGGAGCACATTTGCTGTTCTATCCAACTTGAGCCAGTAATGGTCGAAGGTGATATATGAAATGGACCTACAGATGTAGTGCCCTGTTGATTGACAGTCGGGTTCCAAACTTCCAATCCCACCTTCATAAATATATATTTTTTAACCAACTGGATGTATGGATCTACCTCTACTAATCTAGAAATATGTACAGTTTATGTATTTTCTTTCGTGATTGTGGTTTTTTTTAACCAATTATGTATGAATTAATTTGCATACACTTCGGCTAATTAAAAAATTTGTGTAGTCTATTTATTTTCTTTTGTGGTTGCGGTTGGAGAGAGATCAACATAGGCATGTGCTTCGTGCATTTGCATATATTGGATATTGGGTAGGGTCATGGATTCAAGTGTTTTTGGGTGTCTATTGGGTAAAGAGAGAACATACATATCTATTGATTTTTGACAATGGGAAGTGTTTTTGGGTGTCTATATAGACCTTTTCTAAATAAGGTACCCTTTTGAATTTAAGCTTCTGCATTACTTTATGATTCTTACAGCATAGAATGAAGGGACTGAAGCCAAGAGTAGAACAAAATGGAAGAGGTCTAGCTACAAAAGAGAGAGGTCAAAATTTTTTTTTGGTACATTGGAGGGCCAAAACCCTCTAGAGAAGGAGGAAGGTTAGTCAAACCCATGACCTTTTGGTCTGAAGGGAGGCGTCACTATCACCAGACCAATCTCGCTTCTCAGAGAGAGGTCAATTTGACAGTCTATAGCAGCCCAGAACAGGGAGTGGTAAGGGTTAGGACCAATTTGGTTGCATATATATATATATATATATGGGTACATTCTTTTGTTAATTACAATTTTTGCCATCTGCACTTCTGCTGAAAATCCTTCTTAGGAACTTCAGAATCTAATGTTTATTCCAAAACACCCAGAAGGATTCCGCAAGGCTTGAGCTCTTCTAATCACCACAGCACCTTAATGACAACAACCACTTATCATGAAAGAAAGAAGAAGAAGATAATCTAAGTGTTACTAAATTCTTTTTGTCCTAATTTTTAACAAACATCACAAGTTCATGCTTTGAATCTAATTTTTAATACATTAGGCGAATGGGGCGAGCTTTGGACAAGCTTTCAACCAGTCATGCAAGAAATTTTGAACCATTCAATGACCTGAGGGAAGAATTTTATTTTTTAATTTAACTTTTTGGGTCAAGGAATGCAAGAACCTTTGATTCCATAGAAACATGCAAAATCTTATTTTGTGTATCTAGCAGAACTAATGTATAACATAATGAACTTTTTCACCATCATCAAATAACAATAATTACATTCAATTTCTGTAAGTTCACACAGTACATGGAGCTTCTCCCAAACTTCAATAAGTAAGAAAACATATATACAAATTTTCGATATCATTTTTACTTACTGAAGCTGGAATCACTTTGATGGGCATATCATGATATGAATACAAAAGCTAGAACATTTAAAGAATCTCCAATGTAGAAATAAACTTATGCCAAACTTTCCATGTGTCAGCATACTTAACACAGCAATTATCTGTTGAAATGACAATACTTCGAAGAGTTCATAAAGGTTCTGCACAATTGAAAAGATAAAAAGACTATAGAGTAAATGTTGAGGCAGGATTGGTGGACTGCGCAAAGGTTAAAACTCATTTGTGAAAAGAAACAAGAAAGAAACAAAAAGCAAACACATCATAAATCAGAAATCCAATCACAAAGTTATGATCTTTGATCATGCAAGCCAATACTAAGATGCCATAGTCATTTAGTTTAAAACACAATTATATGCAGAAACAGCCTTTTGCATTATGTGTACCTTCTTAACCAGAGATGCCACAGCAATTGTTGGCTCTTTGCTTGAGCAGAACTCACTGCACCTAGAAACACGCCAAAAGAAAATGGATTGGGTCAATGTAGCATGACCACCAACAAAACCAGAGCAGACTCCTATTGGTGACTGTTCAATTTGCACACTCGAGTTTTTAAGCCTCTGATCCCATTGTCCAACCAGGTATGGTTTCACAAAAGAAGAAACACAACGAAATTTAATTGGTTTTTGATTTTCTAACTCATTCTTCTTTCTATTTCAACACATACTAGGGAAGTGAAGGGAAAAAAAATGTAACTTTAGCAACAAAAGAAACCATCTGATAGGGAATGCTAGCATCTGGACCTAGATGAGTAACTGACAAGGATCTTTAAGGAAGAAAGAGTCCAGCTTATTTTCCAGTCGAAGATAGGAAACAAACAACAAATAACAGGAAAAAATGAAGAGTTTTAGATAGCTCTTTAGAGTAAGAGTCACCAGGTGCAGGGAATATGTAACCCATAGATAAGTCTTTATTACTAGTATAAGATCAGAATAGTTTTAAGTTATTAGCATTCCAAATATTCCTTAAGGGAGCCGTCAGACGGTAATGCCAAAAGATTAATGCTATGTTTGGATCTTGGACTTTTCAAAGAAAAGGTAATGGAAAAAAAATGAATTTTTTTTTGAAAAATTCCTATTCATTTTCTCCCCATTTTCCTAAACCAAAAAAAAAAAAAAAAAAAAGCTTCTTTAATTTCATTTTCTCTTCATATCTTTTTCCCTTTCCTTTCACCAATCCAAGATCCAAAGATAGTGTAAATATCTAACGTCGAAACTAATTATCAAGCTAAGAACCTCATTTAGTATATAGTCAAAAAGTGTCTTTTCCTTTTGCTCTTATGGTAGTAGGATTGATTAGAAGAATGGAGATTTAACTTGAGGAAAACCCCAAGGGGATCACGAAGTTATGGGAAAAGGAGGGCCTTGAGAAGGTCCTAGCAAATGACAGGGGTTTTTTCTTCTTTAAGTTTTACACTGCTGCAAATCGGGATGCTGTTCGGGAGAAAGGGCCCTGGCATATCTCGGGTAAGCTTCTACTGCTTAAAAAATGGCATCGCATGATGCATCTATCCAAGGAAGTCGAGAAAGTTGTGCCAATATGGATAAAGCTCTTTAACATACCTTTAGAATTCTGGAATGCTAGGGGTTTAAGCCAAATTGCTAGTGCAGTGGGAAAGCCATTGTATGTGGATAACCAAACTGAACAATGTAAGAGGATTTCTTTTGCTAGGGTCTGTGTGGAAGTCAATGCAGAAGATGAACTTCCCTATTCTTTTAAGCTTGAATGTGGAAGTGATGCTGTAGAGATTGTGTTGAATATCAATGGATTCCGCTGAGATGTGGAGTATGTAAGGTATTTGGCCATGATTCTGCTACTTGTGGCAAGCAAAACACCAGTGATCAAAAGATATGCCGAGTTAAAGAACAGGGCAATAAACTGGCTTCTGAGGAGTGGCAGACTGTGAAAAACAAGGGAAAAGGGAAACCTGGGGACAAGTTTCAGGCGGAGAATATTAGTAAATCAGAAGTGAGCCCTTCGGGTACTAAGCTTGACCAAGTCATAGGGGAACAAACAATTATACATACAGAGTTGGAAGCTGAGCAAGGTTCTGAAGAGGAACAATTTCCTATAAGTAAAACGACTGAGGATGTCTTTCCGGTGGGGCAACAGACACCACCCAGTGGCCTAAGTGTGGAGGACAAGATAGAAGATGGTTCCAGCCAAAGCAAGAGTGGATCTTCAAGAAAGAAGAATAAGAAGAAAAAGAAAGGCAGACCTGAGGGGACTATGGTAACTCGAGGTAGGGGCTACTCTCTTCTGTATTCCAATGGTTAATTTTGCATCATGGAATATCAGGGGTCTAAATGACCTAATAAAACAGAAGGAGGTTAGAAATAAGATTTTGCAGGAGGATATTAAGCTTTTTGCATTGGTAGAGACAAGAGTGAAGGTTGGAAATGCAGAAAGAATCTTTTGTTCCATGTTTCCTGGTTGGAAGATGGAAAATAATTTCCATTGGGCAGAGCTAGGGAGGATTTGGGTTTGTTGGGACCCTTCAGCTGTGGATGTCAGATGCATATCGAAATCTAGCCAATGGATTCACTGTTTTGTTCAAAGCGTTGACAAGAAAATAGTTTTTGCGGCAACTTTTGTGTATGGTTCTAACAAGTATACGGAGAGAATGATGCTATGGAAAGAAATTGAAAATATTGCTTCCCTTTATGTCAATTCCCCATGGGTGTTATTGGGGGACTTTAATGCTATTAGATTTCCTTTTGAGAGGTTCGGAGGTCAAGACTCATGGCCAAATTTTATGGAGGACTTCAACTGCTGTTTGTACAAGGCAGAGTTGGAGGATTTACGATACTTTTGGGACCAGTTCACTTGGTCAAATAAACAGAAGTCTGGGGGGTACATTACTACAAAAATTGACAGAGTTCTTGTTAATGAAGCCTGGGTCCAAGAATTTCCAGTGGTTGCTGCTGAATTTTGCTCTCCAGGTATCTCTGATCACTCTCCAGCTATTGTTAGGCTCACGTTGGAGAAGGATAAATCAAAGAAACCTTTTAAGTTTTTTGATTGTTGGGCTGAGCATGAGCTATTCGTTCCCACAGTTAGGAACATTTGGGACAGTACTGTGGAAGGCACTCCTATGTTTGTGATTTGCCAGAAACTAAAAAGGTTAAAGCGTGAGCTGAAGCAGCTTAACAAAAGGGAGTTCAGTGACATTGCTGATCGTGTTAAGTCCCTTAAAGCTGAGCTGGAAAAATTACAAGGTAGACTTGATCGTGACCCTGGTGATGAGGATGTGCTGAAACAAGAAAGAGAGGTTTGCAAACAATATATTGAAGCCAGTAGAGCAGAAGAAAGCATGTGTCGGCAGAAGTCCAGAATTCAATGGTTAAACCTGGGAGATCAAAATACTAGTTTTTTCTTTAAGTCCATTAACAAGCAGCGAACTCGTAGTAGAATCACTTCAGTCACTCTGGATGATGGAACACAGATCTTTGATGGGAACCAGATTAAGGCAGAGATTGTTGATTACTATGAAAAGGTCCTGGGTACTCCTCATCTTGACAATTATGATGGAACTGCAGCAGTTGAGAACCTCATTAGTAGAAGACTGAATCAAAATCAGAAGTCTAGAATGGAAGCAGAGGTTACTTCAAAAGAGGTTGAAGATGTTTTCCTCTCTCTCAAGGCTAATAAGGCTCCTGGTCCAGACGGGTATTCTGCTGGATTCTTCAAAAAAGCTTGGAGTGTTGTGGGTAAAGGAGTTATTGAAGCTGTTCAATCTTTCTTCAGATCAGGGAAATTGTTGAAAGAAATTAATTCTACTTTAATTGCTTTGCTTCCAAAAGTTCCCAATCCAACAAAAATTAGTGATTATAGGCCCATCTCTTGTTGTAACACGGTTTATAAGTGTATTTCTAAAATTATTGCTAATCATGTTAAGTCAGTTTTGCCTGCCCTCATAAACCCCTCCCAATCGGCTTTTGTGCCGGGTAGACAAATAGCTGATAATATTTTTCTGACTCAGGAGTTGCTGAGGAACTATCATAAGGAGTCCAAACAGCCGAGGTGTGCAATGAAGGTTGACATTATGAAAGCTTATGATAATGTTCGTCGGGAGTTTCTCATTGATGTTATCTGTAGTATGGATTTTCCAGAGAAAATGATTCGATGGATTGAAGCTTGCATCTCCACTCCGAGCTACTCGATCTCTATCAACGGAGAACTCAACCAATACTTTATGGGTAAGAAAGGCCTGCACCAAGGGGATCCGTTATCTCCGTATCTTTTTGTCATGGTCATGGAGGTCCTGGATGCTTGTATTCGAACCCATTGTGAAGATACAGTTTTCAACTTCCATTGGAGATGTGATAAGGAGAGACTTGTGAAGCTTTGTTTTGCAGATGATCTGATGATATTTTGTAAAGGTGAGCTAAAATCAGTCCAAATTATTCAAAAAGCTCTGCAGCAGTTCAAAACTCTATCTGGCCTCACCCCTAATCCAGCTAAGAGCAACATATATTTTTCTGGAGGGGAGGAAGCTGAGCAAAACAGAATCAAGGAGTGTACTGGTTTCAGTGGTGGGAACCTTCCAGTCAGATATCTTCGGGTGCTGATTATTACCACGAAGCTCAAGTATGATGATTGTAAGCCTCTCGTAGCTAGAATCACAGCTAAGGTTAAATCTTGTGCCAACAAGGCGCTGTCGTATGCAGGGAGAGCTCAACTTATAAAATCCATCTTATTCTCTATGCACGTTTATTGGTCTTCGCTATTCATTTCGCCAAAAAAAGTTATCAACGATGTGGAAAAGATTTTGAGGGCCTTCCTATGGTCTGGTGTTGATTTGAAGTCTACTGGAGCCAAAGTGGCATGGGCTGATGTCTGTGTTCCAAAAAGAGAGGGCGGATTAGATATCAAGTCGATGGGTAATTGGAACAAAGCTGCTGTGTCTAAACATGTTTGGTTTCTCTTCACAAGTGGAGCTCAATCTCTTTGGTGCGATGGGTGAAATCATACTTATTAAAAGGGAGAAGCTTCTGGAGTGTCTCTATTCCACAAGAGTCTTCATGGGTTTGGCGCAAACTGCTCCAATTACGTGATTGGCTTTGGCCATTGATCAAACATGTTATTGGAAATGGTACTTCAACTTTCTTATGGTATGACAATTGGCATCCTATGGGCCCTATTATTCAGAGGATGGGGGAGAGAATCGTCA